>VZSZ01010412.1:589393-641861 GCA_013398815.1 Ibidorhyncha struthersii
TTGTTTCTGGCTGCAACTATATACCTGTTCCTACTAGTTGTCTTTGCTTCCTGGATCAGCTTGAGAGGAAAAGGAAAGAAAGGCTTTATGAATTATATTCAAATAACACTCAGGCATTCAAAGCCTTGATAAGGTTAGCATAATATATGTTGGATACTCTGTAAATAAAGGCAATATGCCATGACCTGTGAGAAGTTTAACAAAAAAAAGAGAAGGAAAAAACACTACAAAGATAACTTAAGCTTCAAACACAGTTTTCAGACTATATCTGGAGACAACTGGCAGCTTTCTTATTTCAGAATAATGCTTACACATGGAAGGGAGAAAACCTTATATAGACACACGTCTGTGAAAAAAAAAAAGACCTTTAAAAAACACCACTAACAATTAGTTTTGAGTTAATAACAACAAAAAAATCATATTTATGATATTTGTGACCCCAGATTTTGCATAATTCATTAATTATTTGAGTATTCCATTAAAATAGTCTCTAGGTTGAAAATTGTATCTTAAAAATATAGGACATATTCTCAAAAATCTAAAATTTGTGCTTAAGTACTATTCGCCTATTTCTCTGGCTAGGCAATAAAGAGTAAGGATATCCCTCTTGCCAAAACTGCTTCTGAAACTGTTCAACTGGATATAAGTCCAAGTCTTATATTTAAATAATAAACTCAAGCATTAAGGTAAAATTATTAAATCTGTCATTTAGTCATGAATTATTTATACAAATAATGTATTAGATTTTTATTAGGCAACATTTTTGTCTCCCTGTGGGCCAAACGGTTCAACCAGCTTTGGGGAGAAAACACATGCAGAGCACGTTTGCAAAGATGGAGTAACATATGTTCTAGATCGAAACAAAAAAGCAGGTGTAAGACATTCTGCCTATACAGGCTTGCCTGAATGTATACACCTTCTTCCACCCTTTTTTCTCTTCCTCAGCCACGAAGGACACTGGATTTCCTCCTCCCCTCACCCTCTCCTACACAAACACATGTCAGCTTCCCTGTTATGAACAAAAAATCCAGAAAATTCTTCTGTCTTTGAACCTTCAATATTACCTTAAGACAAACTACCAGCCTAAGTTTCTGCATTGCGATAGAGCTACAATATGCCCGATCAAAAACTAGACAAGATAACTGTTCCCCTCTGTGATGCCTCTGCATTCCACAGGAGGACTATGGTGCATTTATTTTGTACTTGCAAGAATAACTCGAATCCTCTTGAAGTCTGGTCTAATTATTCTTTACAATATCTGAGTGTAGGATGTAATATCATGTTTTGGTGTGATTTCAGAGAGCTCTCATCCCCATGTATCTAAATTCCTTGCTTCATTCATCTTCAACCAACAGAATCTCAGTTTTCAAAACAATTTCTTTGTTTTCCCTAATGATTTGAAAACATTTCATTTTCTACTCTAATGTTTCATTGAGGAAGCCTTTCATCTGCTTAAAGACCATACAAAAGGCTGCATGAGGAGACAAAAAGTCTTTCTTTTACCAATATACCTTCTTTGACACTAATCAAAGTAGATGCTTATGGAATATTAAAACAGCTCAAGTCAATTTTAACCTTTGGCAAAGGAATTATCCCTCTAACAAAAGTGTGTATTTTCCACCATTCTAACAAGCTCACATAACAGTAATAATCTAATATTTGTCCAAGTAATGTTTTTTAAAAAAATTATCATAATTAGATCTTGACTTTCAAAAGGCCTGTGCATCAGCTGTATCTTCTAACATTGGCATAGGCAATTAATAATGAAGGTACTCCGTCCCCCGCCAAGAAGAATATTTTAACAGATTAACAGTTACATTAGACGACATTTGGAACCGTCCAACATGCAAGGAAAGATGACAATTCAGAGGACCATTTTTAGCTTTTTACTGGAAAAGGGTTTCACAAAAGTTAATTGTGTGATATCCAAAGCTGTGTCATCTAAAAACACCTTAGGAACATCAGATATTGTAACTAAAAACCAAATTCATTTACATTTTGGCAAATAAGCCTTTGAAATACACTTTTCATTCTCTGTAAGGGGGTCCTACTGGGTAGGGAACACAAAGAATGAGAACTTAAGGAACGTATCCAATAATCCATGTCAAAACAAAACTCCTCTCATTTGTACTCCATGCTTTATTATGATCAGAGATGGAATGCTATCAGGGTGACACAACACAAAACATTTAAGACTGATATTCAGTTCCTAAAATTTCAGCCTAGATCCACTGATAACACTACTGTATAGAGTATCTCAAGTAATTTTGACATGCATTGTTAGAAGCAATGCTAAACCTGATTGAGTTACTTATAAAGCAACACTGTTTTCTTCAGAGTACAAAAAGTTAGGAAGTTATTAGTGACAAGTGTTCTGTGGCAACCTTATTTTTGTAACATTTGTCTGTAACTATAATAGAAATATCCTTTCCTCGGGGGTAAATGAAGCAATGAGCTACAAGATTTTTTATTTTTTTTTAATCATATAAAAACAGTGATTTATCAGGGCACTGCAACAAGCACCTGCTTTTCTGTCTTCTGCAGCACAGGTATTACCTAGTTATAATTCTTCCCTAAGGCTGTTGGAAATTTCCCTGCTCTACTGGAATACAAACATTCAACATTCATTCAGCAGAAGAACCAAGAGAAAAGACTACAAGCATGTCCACAGTTTTTGGTGGCCTTTTTTTTTCCTTTTGATCTGGTGATAAAAATGTTTCCCCCTTATCTATTTTGAACCCACATAGAATAGACCATTCTTAAGTCTACAGGAAGAAGGCAGTAGCCTATGTGGGATCTAAAAACCTACAGAAGTTTTAGCACACTCCAAATTCACTTCAATTAGTATCCACTTTGACTAAACCCTTGTGCAAAATACTGGTGACTTCGAGGTGAAGCAGGCAAACCCTTTCCCTTCCTCAAACCAAGGCAAATGCATTATCCCTTAAGCTTAGGTGGGACGAGAAAGCAAGAACAGAGGGAACTGAACGGGCCTTTAGAACATCAGGTCTTCAGTTCCACTTGACTCTGGCTGTATGCATCCAAGTTTGAATTAATTAGGAGTATATATCTGAGGAGTTCTTGTGATCCGTTTTTTGCCATCAAGTTCTGTAACCCCATACTTTAAATTTAATTTCTTGTTGACATAACCACATGACCCAGGATCTGCCATTCTGAGGGCTTGTTTAAGTTTTCCTTACTTGACTCTTCTTAACTGTCTTTACTAGAATTTTGTAGCTCTCCTTAATGGATTTTTTTTAACTAGTAATGGGTATATTAAAATATGCCTTTCTTCTAAGAGGGAGAAAAGAACATAGGAGCCACGTATACACATGAGTAGCACTGTGTATGTGTACATACACATATAAAGTGTAATGTAAATTATAAGCTGTTTGATTATGAACACAAGCAAGTTACAAGAAAGCCTCAGCTTGCTGAGAGAGGAGTGGTGGTCCACAGAATGAGAATGCACAATATTTCTGTCAATCCCAGTTGCCAGTAATTCTTACCACAAAAAAAGTTAATCCTTTACCGTCTTCATATACCATTTGCATTTTGATCTGAAGGTAAGCAAGTAACAGCGCCAGAACCCAGCTAAGCTTTTAAATAGAAAGAGTTGACAATTAATCATTTACTCATTACTTAAGCAGCACAGACAAATACAGAAGGGCTCAAGCTGCAATTTTACAGTCTTTGACACCAGATTCATGCACCATCATAGCACAAAGTTGACCTATGTCAGACAAATATACATTGAATTTCTAATCATCAAGAGCATACAACACTCTTACAACAACCTCAACTTTTTACATCAGAGCAGTGCAATAAGCAAGCCCCCATCCAGCAAAAAGGCTGCCAGCGTAAAGTTAAACTGTTAGTATTTTTTGAAGGTGTTTGAAACTGCAGTGTATGGTTATACCAGATCAGAGTCTTATATCATTTTGTTGGGTAAGGAATCCTAAAGCTGCAGGTGCTCTATAATCAACCTGCACTCTCACAGTGTTGCAATCTATTTCACCCTGCCCAGAAGATAGGCTAAACTGAACTTGAGCTATCAAAAAATAGACACATAGGTTAAAGAAAATTAATCTTTTTCTCTACCATGATTTTTCAGGACTACATGAGCCATATCTAGTTTGAACAACAACTCTTAGAAAGTAGGAGATACCAGTAACTTCTCTGCAGGCATTATGCTGTTAAACAACTTATGTAATAATGTGATTTTTCACATCAACAATGGGATAATTTCACAGAATCACAGAATCACAGAATAGTCAGGGTTGGAAGGGACCTCTGGAGATCATCTAGTCCAACCCCCCTGCCAGAGCAGGGTCACCTACAACAGGTTGCACAGGACAGCGTCCAGGCGGGTTTTGAATGTCTCCAGAGTGGGAGACTCCACAACCTCTCTGGGCAGCCTGTTCCAGTGCTCCACCACCCTCAAAGTAAAGAAGTTCCTCCTCATGTTAAGATGGAACTTCCTATGTTCAAGTTTGTGCCCATTACCCCTCGTCCTATCAATGGGCACCACTGAAAAAAGACTGCTCCCATCCCCCTGGCATCCTCCCTTCAAGTATTTGAAAGCATTAACAAGATCCCCCCTCAATCTTCTTTTCTCCAGACTAAAGAGACCCAAATCCCTCAGCCTCTCCTCATATGAAAGATGTTCCAATCCCCTAATCATCTTTGTAGCCCTTTGCTGGACCCTCTCCAGCAGATCCCTGTCCTTCTTGAACTGGGGAGCCCAGAACTGGACGCAGTATTCCAGATGCGGCCTCACCAGGGCAGAGTAGAGGGGGAGGATGACCTCCCTCGACCTGCTGGCCACACTCCTTTTGATGCACCCCAGCATGCCATTGGCCCTCTTGGCCGCCAGGGCACATTGCTGGCTCATGGTCATCCTGTTGTCCACCAGGACTCCCAGGTCCCTTTCCACAGAGCTGCTCTCCAGGAGGTCGGCCCCCAACCTGTACTGATGCATGGGGTTATTCCTCCCCAGATGCAGTACCCTACATTTACCCTTGTTGAAGCATAGCCACTAAAAATCAGGCCAAATGTTTTGAAGAGAGATCATTCAAATAGCTCCAACCCTTGACACAACAGAACACTATATGAATGGTACACTACTTTGGGGTTGGGTTTTTTTTCAAAACTAAGGATTTTCCATTTTAGTTCAAGCCATGGTACCATTATGTAAAGTTTGTTAGTGAACTGATTTAGGCTGCTTTTATGAAAATCAGCAATTTAAAAAATAGCTTGTGTTCATTTAAGGTTACAAATTAGATATATAAGGCAGCACTTCATCCACCACTGAAGTGCAGCCATCTGTTTTGCAGCAGGCATTTCAACAGAACAGTTTGAAAAACGAAGAAAAATATTATAGCAAACTGAGAAGAAAAATACAGACTTCTTGAACAGAATGCTGAGAATGGTTTCCCTCAAGCAGTCAAGAACTGCACTTACCACAGCCCAAAGGCCAATAGCTACAAAGTTTGGACCCTAAAAATCAAGCACACAAGTCCATATTGAGACAACTAAATACATCACTGTATTTTTAAAGCTGTTGAACATTATTTTTTTCAAGAGAAGTCTGTAGATGTCAGTTCCTAAATGGGGACTTAAATCAATTTACTTTGTTTCCCCTATCTTTAAAGCTGCAACCTTGGTCTGCACTGGCCTTCACTGGGACTATGCAAGTGTCTATGGTATGATGGATGTTGTCCTACTATTTAGTGACCCACAAAACTTTGTTGCTTATAGTGAATGACACTCCAGATAGTCTGTCATGGATCTTATATGTGTTATCTAAAACTATGTCAGTCATTGTAACAGATATAAACAGACATTGTGTGTTATGAAAACGGAAGTATGTAGAAAACCTGATTTTTATGTAATAGTCTATGAGAAAAGAGGGTTTAAAATTGTTTTCAATGTAACTTTCCATCTAAAAAGGGATTTTGCTTTCTTTCTTTAGCAATATTAAATAAATTCTGAGCAGCTTGTCTCAGAAACAGATGCTTAGTGTGTAAAGCCTGATTGAAAATATTCATAAATATACCAAATATTTGTATGAGTAATGAGAATATATTTTTAATAGCATATTAAAAATTATAACCCCAAAGGAAGACAGTTGGAGTTTAATTATGGACTTTTTAATCAGGAATTTAGTCTCAGTACTTTATTTCTCTATAATTTACCCTTTCGGTTTGTTGGATATTACTGTGACATAACAAAATGCCTTAGGATAGGACATCTCCCAGCTTTTAAAACAAGAATCAACTATCCTCTCTCAGCAGCTGAAGGGAATTGTTAGTCAAAATAATAGTTTGGCTTCCCTCCACCAAGAGATACACAGGTCTTTCCAAAGAACAACTTAACATCTCAAGATGACTTGATAAATGCCTGGGTGGTCACAGAGATTTTTCTGTTTTAGCCAATGGGAGAAAACACACATCCCAAGTAAAAAGAATTAAGAAGCAAGTATGATGCACGGTATACTTGCTGCATTTTCAATACTAGCATATGCATTGAGTTAACACACTGAGTAATAGTAACAGACCTCTGTGTCTCTAAATTAGGTCTCAAAATCTAGAAAGACCCTTTAAAGAGACAATATTAAGCCTAAATATACGGTTAAATGATACCTTGATAGAAAGTCTCTACATTTTCCCGAAAGCACACTATTTAACCTTTCTACATCAGTCTGTCTGTTTTGGCGTGAACTCTTGAGTGCGTATATGTAAGTGTACTGTACATATGTCAAACCAATTCTTTCAGTGTCTCATCTAATGTTAAACATTTTCAGATAGTAACCTTACGTCAGGTCAGACACATTTAAAGACAGATATATTACTTCAGTGCTGAAAAATTATAGCCAAGTGTAAATGCTTGGTCTAGGTTCACCAGGGAAAGGACTGCATGTTTGAACAGGCTTATTAAAAAAGTTTACATTCTTAATTTGCTTGCTCCTGTTTGTATAGTGAGGAATCCCAGATGTATTGAGAAGTGTTAAATGTTCACAGTATTTTAAGTGACCTGAAGAGGCTAAACTATAATTGTCTCTCTCTTACAACACAACACTATCTAAGGAGCATAAAAATTTATGATGCATATGTTCTTGTATCTTTCGGATGTGTCTTTTCTGCTCAGGACCAGAAGAAGAGTGTGCAGCTTTGATGACACTGACGCTATTGTTTTTCCTTTACTGGATACAGATGAATGAGTGTCATCTGAAGCTTAATATTATGACTCCAGTCTGATTAGCAGAGTCCAAGATCAGGATTCATATCTTCAGCTGTCTAGAAGACAGTCATCAAGGTTAACCAAGTCATCTAGGTTTCACCTGTAGTTACTGGACAACCTGATTTTAACACCCAGTCTAAATATTTGTTTTAAACTTGTATTAGGATCAATTCATTCTCTCTGAAACAACAGAGGGCAATCATTTCATAGAGGTATTCCAGTGATGATGAAGCAGCTTAAATAGCTTTCATTCAACTTTTAGGTAAAATGAATCTACCCTCAGAATTACATATGAAACCCATATAGACAAGTTTTCATCATACCAGTATCATAATTGATCCAATTTCAGCTTGTTCTACTCTCCAATATCCTAGTGGTCTCCCTTATCTAACTGTATATTTTCTATTCTAAGAGTAATTACAAAATACTGTATGTAATCAATATATAATGTACTGTGAAATGTGAAATACAGTCAGCCACCCCAGGAAAGAAATCTGAGGTTTTAATTGTAGATATCAATATCTTTATCACAAAACTGTATTAAAAGTTACTGGTATAGAAACTATTATTATTCCAAGTTCAATTTCGGAATAAAATCAAGCTTATATGAGGGTCTGATCTAAGTTAGTCATAGCCTCACATAGTCATTCACTTCAGTGGCCAGTCCAGCCCAAACCACGACAAAGACCTGTATAGTATCACCTTGGTAAAGATGCATTTGGAATAATTTCCATTGACTGTTTTCTACTAAAAAGAAAGGTAATATTAGCTATCTGAAATTACCAAAACAAGGTATTTCCAGCCCAATCAACGGTAACATGGAAAGTATACATTAAATTATACTCACGTAAATCTACAGAATTCTGCCAAAAGCAGAAGATTGCCTGTTGTTTGTTTTGTTTTTTAACTGATTTGCAAGTGTTGGTTTGATCTACCTATGAAAAACTAGCTTTTCATGCCTTTCTTAAATTTTATAGATTTACTACAAAAGAATATAGTCAAACAGTCATCAGATCTAAAAAGATCCAATATCAACATCTTGTTATGTGAAGGCCACTGATACTGGAGGGGTGTGGTTGATTCTCCCGTTCTTTGGCAAACTTACTTTGGGCAATCTTTTATTATTAGAATGCTTGCTTAATTCAAAAGAACCTCTTTATGTAGCTCCTTGTACTTTGCCTCCTGCAGCTAAGATGAACAGAGTTTAGTTAGTGCAGTGAGTCAAATGAAACTCATCCAGATATAATAGCTTTTAGCCCTCAGTAGATTTATCTTTAAGATAGTTACTAAGCATGTTTTTTTTTTTTTTTTTTTTAATCACTATGAAAAGCTCAGTGGACGTCATAGAAATGAAAGCATGAATTTTTAACAAAATATAAAGGCATGCTTTGAAAAGAACAGATGTTTTAAGAACTTCATGGTGTAAAGAAAATGTACCCATCATGAAAACCTCTTCTCAACCCAAAATCTCCATGAAATTTCAGGTAAGATTTTTATGCTATTAAATACTAGATTTAGAAATTTAATCAAATTCCTGAACCAAAGACATATTACCATACTATATATTACTAATCAAATAACCTTTATGCAAACTTGATGCTTAAAAAAACCCTCAAAGTAAAAAAAAATCCAGCTCAGGTAACTACAACTGCTGATATAAAGGTAAGTATACCTTTATGTATATATGTAAAGTGACCAGAATGCTTTACTTGTTCCCAGAGGCTGTAAACTTCAAAGTAGAAATTAACATATAGCTATAGAAAAATCACAAAATTTAAAATTAATGGTTGCATTTTATAGGCTTGAAATTAGGATGCCCACAAAATTCAGTGCTAGCACCAATTTCTGAATGACAACAAAGCAGAACTCTACACAGAACATATTGTGCAATTCAAACCTACTTGAATGTACAGAGTGGAAACCTGACAGCCAAGCACGCTGACCTATGGTAAATGGAACTGAATCAACTGAGGTAACCACAGACCAAGAAAGGCCACCATTTTTAAGTCTTAAGTTATCTTTACAGTGTTTTGCAGATATATCCACACTCATCCTGGCTGCAAACGATGTTGTCATTGGCAACCACTTCCAGGATAGAAGTTGTGTAACCACGTGGTTATGATATTTTACTTGACTGAATAAGCTCACTGTCAAAAGCATTGATTTGCTCAGCCAAAATATTACTGCAACATAGCTTCAATATTCCTTACCAAAAGTAAGGGATGACTCAAGCTGATCTGCCCGAATAAGGCCACCTGTAAATTTAAGTCTGTGTACAAAAGAAGGATATAGATGTAGCTTCAGAAACAGAGGTTAACTCACTCTGGATGCACTTTGTGCTGTTTGGGAAATGACTCTACTCCTTGTCCAAACTGATTGAAAGTATTGTAGCCCCCACTAACAAAGTGATGATGTTGCTATTTGAGAATCTGATTTGCTAAGATACATAATAGGGTTTATTATGTAGTATAGATGGCGGATTTTAGCTGGTGTCTCCCGCTGAATTAGGTCATGGAAAGATCTTCTGATTGGGCATGCACATGCACACACTTCTCCATCAGGAGGTGATGCCATTGTAACTGTGCCCTCACTTTGCAAGCTAGGCAATATTTGAGATAGGGAAGTGTGTTTCTGGCTATGCACTGTATCACCAAACAAAGCCTAACTCGCCCTGATTACTAGTGCATGTTCGGCATATAGAAAAAGGAGAAGCTCATTCAGGAAACTATTTAGGTTTTGTTTTATTGTTTGGTTTTGGTGGGGTTTTTTCCTCTTTTTTAAGACAATTTTATTTTTTAAAGACAATTTTATTTTTTTAAGACAATTTTATTTTTGGAAAAATTCTTTGGAAGATAAATATGTTTCAAACTGAACAGGATCAAAGTTTTTCTCAGAGTTGGCCCAAAACCATCCATCTATTTGTTTTTAGGGAGTTACAAAACATGGGATTCTGGATTGAGATATAATTTGCAGCAGAATAAAAATGGAGACATAATTCTTGCCTCAAAATTCTTATAACTAATTGCAGCAAAAGGGTGCACAAAAGGAATAAATAATAGCAAAAACTAGAATAATTGTAAGTGGGCAATTTTCTTCCGAAAAGCAGAAGCTTCCATTTCACTTTTTCCCTTGCATACTGCACTATGACTTAATAATAACAGAAAAAAATTTACAAATTCAGTACTTTTCCATTTTATCCCATAATCATTTTGCTGATCGCTCTAATGTTACATAAAGCATAAGAACTGCTAGTAAAGTACTAACATTTTCTATTAAAATGATTAGTTGGCAAGAAGACACACAACATCAAAAAATATACAGGCCACAAAATGTCACCTTCACATAGGAGGAATTCCCTGCAGTGAAACTGGCAAAGCTCAGCCTGGTCATGAGTCATGCTAAAGATTCATTTAAATCATTGGAGGACAACCAACCTATTTAAAAGTCTGGCTACAGGGAGTAACATGTTGCATTTCTGTCTTAGTCCTGCTGCATTTGAGCATAACTAGATCATCTCTTCATTTCCTTACTTCACTTCCCCCCCTTCCCCAAAGTACACTCAAGTAGTATTCCACTTACCTACCCAGCCTCTCCTTGACTCATTGTTTTGTCTCTTACATCCATATAATATGCATTCTCCTGAAGATGCTTCTCCTTAGAAGACTAATCACCCTAACCACTTTGTAACAGTTCTTTGAAGTGGCCTCAGATTTATGAAGATACCAGTCTCTTTCGGGAACTTTCAATATTTCCTCGGCACGTGTGTGAAAGAAACAACAATAGCAACAAAAATCCCACATTCTCAAGGAGGCTTTTATCACAACTCAGAAGTACAGTAAGAATCTTTTGGACAACAGTGTCAGTAAAGAGATTATCTGCTGACTGCTATGTGATGTAAAAGTGGTTGCTCTGGAGGAGAACAGAAACCATGCTATGAACTACAATAACGAGGCTACTGAAGCTCATTATCTTTGTGCTATATCCTTGAAAAAATACACGTTTTGGCTTGATGTTAGCTTGATGTAGCTATTAATTTGTATCTCTCTCAGTGCTAGAAGAAGGAAAGCATTGTTTACATGACCATGATTTCTCACAGCTAAAAAAGGATGGAGATTCTGAGTTGAACAGAAGACCAGGCCTACCTCAAGATTTGATAGCCATAGGGTTTTTTTCCCCCCACGCCTCCAAAATTTCAGCCCGGTCATTTTCGCGTTTTTTTCCTCAAAAAGAGAACTGTTGCAAAGACTGAAGAAAAGAAGCATACTCTGCTCCCAAAGGGAGGGCAAGACGGACGTTCAAAGTGTGAAGTAGGAGAAAAACAGCAGAGTGATACCATCTTCTGATGTGATTGCCCAAAATGCACACAGGCTCTGTATTGCAAAATGCATATTAAAATTCCATGATATTTTATCTCTGGTAATTTTTCTGTCCTCTCAGCATCTCAGGAAAGATGATATACAAGCTTACCTTACAGACAAAACAAACAAACAAACAAACAAAAAACAACAAAAAAAAACCCACCCACACAACTAACAGGAAAGAGTAAAAAACAAGCATATATTTCTTAATTAACAGCATGAAATTGTCACCAGCAACTCAGTTTCTGGAAATTATTTCCTCAGAATTACTAAAGCATTGTTCTTAAGAAACAAATGCAAATGACTTATTATGGTAGAACCTGCCATAGCTAAGTTTAGTCATCTAAAACTTAGGTGCTTGGAGTCTAGCATCGAGCCTAAGCAATCAATAGAAAACTATAGATTCATTCCTACTGATCCCTTTGACTCCATGGGAAATACTTTCTAATTTAGCTACACTAGACATGGAGCTTGTAGGCAGCTTAAATTTGCTGGGATAAATCCCAAACAGAAGTTTCATCAACTTTTAAAAACTGGGGACAGGAAAACTAACCGCATATCTAGAATCCAGCTCTCCTGAAAGTGTTGATTTGCAGCAATATTGCGGGGGTAAAAAAAATATCCAAAATACTTAATAAATAATATGATTAAGCTAGGGAACTACCTTTTAATACTTTAAATGACTGATAATTGTTTATGTTCTGCCTCACAATTCTTGGCCCTGACCCATGTATTATGTTCAAATGGCAAAGAGTTTTGTTATATATAGCAACACCATGTAGCATTTTGACTTTGTCAACATCATGATGTGACCGACTCTGAACATTCAGAAAAATATAACTGAAAAGTCACTTGACATCAGACTAATAAAGGACTAACAACATTCTTATATGCTTTATCAGTAGTCCCTTTTGTACTTAGCTGCAACGTCTTCCCAGTTCATTTAGTGGATTTATAATATTTGTACTTGAAACATCCTTCTAGCAATGAATTGAAATAATTTTGCAGCTCCAGCAAGTTGGACAAGTAAGCCTCTTGTGGCATTCTATTTATAATGGCCTATACTCTGAAGTATAACATATCAGCACATTTTGAGAAGAGCACTCAAAACTGCCAATGCTTTTGTTATATACTGTCATATATCCAAAAACCCTCTGTATACACATGTGCAAAGACACTATGTAAAGATGAGAAAATTTGTACTTATCTTCAGAAAAAATAGGTTTAGACTGTAGTCAAACAATGAGACATCCTACATAAGTCACAGAATTCTCATTCACTTGACTGCTCAATATTTAATACTTCTAGTGCTAATAGAAGTTAGTCATAAATCCTAGTAATCCCTTGGGACCTATTAATGCAGGCTTTTCACCCACACAGGCTCTCTCTGTTGTTCATTTGATTCTCTACAAGATCAGAGATATACAACAGGCAATGTAATATAAATGCATATCCTAAGAGAGAAAAAATTAAAACCAAGCATAACAGATGAAGAGTGCAAAGAAGTAGAATGAAAGAAAATGTATTCAAACCAGAGAACCGAAGGCAAAAGCCCATCTAAGTAGGCCACCCACACTGTTAATGTGGACAAGTGAATAATTTTAAGGAGCAGCATAAATGTTAGCATGTTTGTGTTACAAACTGGTAAATGCTCCAGTTACTGCTTCCCAAAATAGCAAGAAAGTGGCACATCTCTCCTCATGAGATCTCAGCATCACACTTTAAGCTATGAAGTAAACTAGGTTACACAGGTTTATTGGAAAGTCTGCTTATTGCCATTGGGAAAAGAGTATTTAATGGACTTGGCTAATAAAGAGGTTGTAATACTGAAACAGGTCATGTGAATACACATAAAACACACCTCTCAGTGTATTTCCACCTTCACTATGATTAAAAGGGTAAAAATTCTCAGAACTCCCCCCATGATACTTCCGGGTTGGTCAAACAGAAGTTATAAGCAACAGATCTTCAAACCAGAAGTCTTTTGGAGATTTGTTTTAAATATGTAATACTCAATGTACAATAACTCCACCAAGGCAACTTAAGGTATTGCACTCTACTGTCTTTCTCGACCAGAAATATTTTGAAATTTTACTGCTGTAGAGCAGTTGAGTGCATCTGTATTTTGAGCATTGAACAGTCGCTGTAAAACTCAAGTGGTTAAGAATGCAATCTCTCTTATTCAGGGCTCATTTGATGAATACCAATTGTTTAGATACTCTGAGGAAAACTAAGACAAAACCAATGAGCAGATTTCTTTCTTCAATGCCCCTGGCTATACAGCTATAATTTTACCATACTCAGTTTCACTTACTTTGAACAAAATATAGTTCCAGCTGTCTCTTTCAGCACTTGCTTTATATTCCTTTATTGTGGTCAGATGGATACTGATACTCTCGTTGACAAAGAGGGCCTACTCCTAAAGCCAGATGATCATGTGAAGGCTAATTGGATCTCCAGAATCCCTTAAGACTTCCTCTAATCAGTTGTAATTATTCTCTTCCTTTCCTAATGTAACACAGAACCCATCTTCTCCATTCCACTGAAATGGGGATGAAAGATACCATTATTTAAAAGTCTTATAAGCTGCTCGCATAGAACAGACAGAAATGCAAGGTGAATCTTCAGAGAGAAAACCTGAGCCCAGCTACTATGTTTGTTTATTTAAGAAAGGAGAGAGTGAAATCTTTGTGTCATCTTGATTTCTAGGTAATTTTATTTCTGTCGCTTTTGACTTCTGGCCTTCAGTAATCTTTCTTGTCCATTATTTTATGGAAAGTTAAAGAGCAAAATTTTTCTGGAGTCAGTATATCTCAGGGTATATTCAGGGGAGACACCTACCTTATTCAGATACAGTAAACTCCCTGACACTAGCATTCAAAATCATACAAATATTAAAGAAACAGATCATTTTTTTTCTACCTTCTCCTTGCTACATTAGTCTGCTGAACTAGCAAACTGTAAGGAACGAAAACTGGTAGTTATGTCAGATTAATGTCACTGAAACTATTTCAAGGCAATCAAAACTATTCAATATCTAAACCCATTTTATAACTATTAGGATAATCAGTCTACTAAGAGGTTGATCAACTTCAATTTCTTTCAGATTGAATGTCAGAGTAATTCTGCTATTAAGTTGATTAAATCAGTGTCATCATCTTCCAAAGGGGCTGTGTATACAGTAGAAATGGCTAGCTCTACACAATTCAAGAAGAACCCTCAAAATCCAGAATATGGATTCATGAGCACAAAGCTCAGTTCTCTCTTTCATTTCGCAGCACTGTGGCAATTCTGTCGACTTGAGCTGCAGCTCTTTGATGTAACAGAGGAATCCCAAGCTCTGTGGAAATTTGTTCTAAAAATGGCCTTGAAATATTACAGAGCAACTGAAAGTCAGTTCTTTCGGCGGCTGTCAGCTCTCTTCAGGAAGATGTTACTGAGTATTACAGTATGGATGATTTGCCTGAGCACTGATGAAAGACACTTCTGTATTCCTAAGACAGAACCTGAGCAGCCTTAGTTGCAACTCTAAGATGAGAAATTAAGTTTCACCAGAACTGCTTCCTGCTAATTTGTTAAATATTGCCAAATCCCAGAGGACATTATGTACCTGGAGTTCATTTGCACTCGGGCTTTGTACATACAGGCATTGTCTGTTCTAGAGTAAAAGACAAACACTACCTGTTCACACTGAAACCATGGCAAATAATCAGCCTAATTTTGCTGACTTTTAGGCAGCCACGTTGATATTTGTCACATTATACCTACCCAACTCAAGAGAGCACAGTTTGAGAGGGGCTGGGTTTGGGACTTTTCTCCCCCCAGGTCTCCTCCCAAAACATTCATCATGAAGCCCAAGACTAATTTCCTACAGCTGGCAGTATAACAAAAGCCAAACTCAGATGCCAGCAGTCTCTAATTAAAAGAAGGAAAACACAAATATTAGCAAGCCACAAAAGGAATCCCTTCCCTTGTATTTCACTTTCTGCATGAAGCTGAAGCAAAAAGAGGGCGGTGGCAGGAGATCTCCTTCTTCCATCTTTGCTCACGCAGCTTTATACACGCACACCAAACCAGGCACTACCTAGATATCCTGGAGCAAAATTTTGGGCTGTTCACCTCTGCTGCTTCCAGAAGTCCATGCCAACTCAGGCATGATAGGATAAAGAAACAAATGGTCTCACAGATGCTGTGTATATATTGCGAAGAGGAGAATACACCATACTAGATCAAATACAATTATCTTGTTCAAATTAGGACAGTCTTTCTCTTTTGTTCTGTACATAGAAAGATTCCCTGGAAATCTTATATATAAGCTTGTGGGTAGGAAAAAAAAAAACCACACACAAAAACCCCACCACACCCACAAAACAAAAACAAAAAAACACACACACCCCTACACACCCCCTAGAACAAAACAAGCTACAAAAAATCCTAGCTAGCTAATCACTTCTGAGGCAGCTAGCAGGAAACTCAACCTGACACAACCTTGAGCAATAACAGAACTTGCAGTATTTCTGGTTTTCTACCTATTTCCCAACCCCAGCTGAAAGTGACAGTTCAGTAACAGAAAACGTATAATCCAAGGCTGCCGGAAGCTAGAGACAAGGAAAGATTATTGTCCATGATAGTGAGCCTGTAAGGTACCATTCTCAACACCTATGAGGTATAGCCCAACTGCTGCAGGGGGGACACCACCAAATTCTCACTGCTCAGTAATTTGGCAAGCATCTTTTGCTACCATAGGCGTCTACATGATTACAGGTGATATATTAACATAATAGAGCACGAGGGGAAAAGCACATCACTTCATCACCATCGCCTTTTCCCATAACATATATAAGGCAACTTCAGGCAATAGCTTCTTACTTAACAGGATGTGAAATACAATATAAAGTAGATTCTGACACTGAAAGACATTAAGTGTAGAAAATGCATACTCTGCAAGTCATGGATGGATGCACAGACATTCAGATGGGAAACTAATGAGTGTTTTTATTGGCCCCCTGTCATTTGTTAACCAGTAACCAACAAAATCAACATCAGAAAGGTTACTACAAATTATGATGTTCCTTGGTGCTGTAACGGTCTTCAAGGGATTCTGAAGAAAAATCTTTGTTCATTTTCTGGGGTGTTTCTTTTCTGGCATTTTTCACTCAAGAGCTACCCAAATAGTTTGTCAGATAAGTTTATCATCTTCTGCATTTATTAACCTTAGAGAATAGCTTTGTGCTTAGAAGTAGAAATTTCCTTGGAAACCTGAAGAATGTGATTTGGTATGCAAACAGCACAAGCCCAGACCTGAGGTGACACACGCTTTGTTTTACATAAACTTCAGAAAAACGTCATCTATATCATGTGACCTAATTCCCCAAATGCAAGAAGTCATTCCTGCCAACGTACTAAATAAGCTGGTGCACAGACACATATATCACAGAAATACTGCACAAAAAGCTCCCTCCATGACCAGAGGGGCCTCCTACAGGTGTCTTCAGACTAAACCAATTGTACTTATGCAGTGAAAAGCAAAGCTTTCAAAGTACGATATATACTTAAGAAAGAAGCCTCAGTTAGAAAAAAAGCTAGAGGATTTATCTATTCATACTTCCTCCATTTCTTTCTACTCCCTTGATAAAGTGTTCCAGATTGTGAAAAATCCTTACGATGACGGATCTAAAAATAAGTGTGAGTACTATTACAGGATCACTGGAGCAGAAGACAGCAATCCTTGAGATGGGTAAACTTAATTCGATTCAATACTAATTTCGTGTGGGCTGCTGCCAATATTGATAGCCCTGTCATTCGCTCAGCTCTTGTGGCACTAGCAATGACATTTGCAGAACATGGCCGGTGTGTTACAAAGCCCTGCCAGCTGTCTGTGCCTACTGCAGCTACCTAAGGCACTTCTAGCTGTCACCCTCTCCTATTCTGTCATCAGATAGCATTTACAGAAGTGAAGCAAGAAGAGAAGTTTACACCTTCCATCATCATTAACATATATATTTGCATTTTACTTCAGAATAAATCTGAGGGACATTCCTCAATGATTCACCACAAGGTTTCCTTCTTTCAACAGTGTTTCTTACAGAAAATTATCAGAAAAGAGATGTAGTTGACAACATTAAAGATGCTTATTCAGACACCAGAAGAAGCCTCCCAAACATCAGACTACTTCAGGTTCAGCTTTTGCTGCCGTTAATTTAAAAGCTGAGCAAAAGTACATGTTTTTAAACAGTGAAGAAAACAGGTGCATCAAAAACCTTCTCTGACTGCACAGAATATTTTGGCTGCTACTATGATTTAATTCTTTTAGCTCCAGCCAGGCTTCAGCATTTTGAAAGAAACCTGCGCGCAGTGGGGAGAAACATGAAGTGCTTGAATCCTAAAACTCAGATCCAAATTACAGAAGGAGAATATGTTTCCAATAAAATAAAAAGGAGTTTCAAAGCTAATTTCAATAAAGCAGGGGTTTTATAGCTCTAAAACTCTTGCCCTACTTCAGAAATTTTCCAATACTTAAGCCATTAAGATCCAATAGATCATAGAACCAAATTAACCTCTGGATATATGTTCCTTGAGGTTCGGGATTTTAATTTCCCCTTCGTATTCTGATTTTTTTCCAGATCACATTTCTTATGATTTATACAAATGTAAATTACAACATGATGTTTGTGAATTACACATAAATGCTGTATTAGGCCTCTATGTAAATGAAGCACACAATTGCAAATACCTAGAAAAAAATGAAAGGGGACATTAAACATTGGAGAGAGAATATTTGTATTTTTGTTTAAAAAATACCAATAGAATTAGACCTTAATTTTATTTTTTTTTCTTCCCTATTTCTCAGGTACTATTTTTATTCTCTCAAAGTCAGAAACAGAAATTAAGGATCTCAGAATTTTTTTCTGTTATGAAGTCTATGAGAAGTGATTGTTTGTTGATGCAGTCAGAAGTTTTATCTGGTGAGCTACTTCATACAAACAGCAGTTAATGGCAGCTCTGATTTGCAAAGAAAAGCTCGATAGGGAAACGCATAGGCAGAAGAAATAAAGAAAAAGTCTTTTCCATTTAATGTCTTCCTCTAATAAACAACCAGATACAGCTATTTAAGATTGTTTACAGGATAATTTTTTTTTTATGAATATTTATCAACAGCATGTAAGGAGAAGGTTATCTTACAGACTTACACAATACTCTTCAATACTTTTTTCTTGATGCTTCCTCTGAAGTACCTCATTAAGGCTGAGGCAAAACTTGGCCAGCTGGACTAGCAGAGCCTTTTATTTTTCTCTAAAAAGCGTTTTGTGTATCAAATTTGGTTTTTAGCACACATTACTGCTAAGTTTTGCAGTCCTACCTTTCAAATGGCATCACATCTCTCAAAACCCTCTCTGTGAGAGGGTCATTTCAGTTTCTGCTTACCTTTTGCTATGGAAACTGCCAGAATTTCCACTCTTTAGAAATCCAGAAGTTTCAGACTCTTTGTGTGGGTCGGTATGAAAACCGAACAGTGGAAGATCAGAATTTTCCACAAGTTTGACATTACAGATTTCATTCATCTATCCTATGTGCGATATACACTGCTGGCCATATACTAGTGGATTATTGCCTGCTTGGGGAAGATTTTTTCCTCATGCTGCTGACATATCCGTAAAAAGGTCAGGTGTTCCAGACAGCTGGGCTCAAACCCATGTCTGTACCACAACATATTCAGCCATTTGCATCTGTCAATACAACTACAGGGAACCAAAGCAAACAAACTTTTTTAAAAACAGGAAGGACTGAAAACAAGTGGCCAGGCCATTATTTCCTGCTAATCTCATTCTGAAATACATAGAAATAATAATTTCTTTAAAACCAAACAGCAACACTACAACATCTGCTAAAGCCAATAAAAAAAGTCAGAAAATTGTTCCAATTCTTATATAGACAGCAATTATCTTTCTAAAATTTAATTCACGTCTCTGTGGAAATGTCAGAAAACTCCCTCCAGTCTGAAGTGAAGTTTAAGAGAAGGGAAGACACCATAGAGTAGCCATATAGATTCAGAAGATATTAAACTTACCTCCAGACATCTCCTAATTCTTAACACAGTAGCTATACTAGATTGTGTTTTTCCATGGAAAAGAAAAAAGAGTATTTTAATCATAATGAAAAAATACCAAATATCAGTATCTTCATGATACACAATTTTATGCCTCTCACTAATGAAAGTATTTGCAACCTTTTCCTTATACTTTTCTGTTGAGCACTATGTTCATACATACACAAAAAAACATCTACAACTTTCTCAAACTGTGAGCACTTTACACTAAGACGTATTTCAAAACCATTTTCAAGCATTTTATTCACTGTGTTGTCTCCCCTTGGGGTTCTAGATGAAAGATGAATGAGCCTAAAAAATTAATAATTAAAATTAACAAGGGAAAAGCAGAAGCCAATATAGGTATTTACATATATATGTATATAGACACAGAAGATGGCTCTCCACTTTCAAGTGTTTAACACCTGCAGTCAACATCATATATTTGCTAAATACTGAAAGCATCTGTGTTTCTTGGAACAGCTGGTCCCCCTGTCAAACTGAGATTTGGGGCTGTGGGTGGCCGTAGGACATTAGCATAGGGTCTTCTCACATGCACAGAAGAGTCTATGTACATAAACAAGTTACATTGTCCCCTGGTCCCTTTCATTCTGGAGATTTTATTTTTTTTTAATATAGGTCAAGTTCATGCAAAACATTTGCAGGATCTGGGTAATGCTACATATAAAAATGGAATAGTCCAATGATCTTTGTGCACCATCTGAAACAACTTTATTCACAATCCAAAGAGAGTATTCTTTCGCCGTTATTTTCAATGCCCATTTTGGAGCAACGCAATTTGTTTGAAAGAAAAGTATTTTAAAATGGCTTAAAAAATTAAAGCATATCCAGTTGGAGAAATATAAGCAAAGGCAAAGAAGTCATTACGAGCTTTAATTTTCACTCCTGCTGATGGCAAAATGTCGGCAAAAAGTTCCCAGCAACACTTCTGAAAATGAGTGCTATTCATGGGACTAATTCTTGAATGGGAGAGTGGAAAATTTGGAATCATGTCCAGCCTAAGCTGAAGAAAATCGCTGCCCTTTCTGCATCTATATGGAAAATACCAAGCTTTTTTGCCATGCTTAAAACACCAAAAGGTGTTGGCATCACACACACATCTTTGAGAATTGAAATGTCATGTTCACTCTGGGAGAGAAAGGATCCTCAGGTGCTCATTACTACTAAAAAGTGTTCCCACAGAAACCAAACCCCAGGCTTTCTCTACATGATCAGCTTTTAAAGGTTAATTAACAATAGCGAGTGATAAAAATTTATAACCTACTGCTTCTAATATTTTAATAGTGTGATTTCCAATCTTCTATAAACAGGCTTACGCTTGAAATTCAAGTCCCATCTGCTCACACATCAAAAAACCCTGGTGAAAAAAAGATATTTAATATTCTAAACCTTTTGCCGCATACTAGAGATACAGAACTCATTCATCTTCCATTGCCATGACCCCAAGACATAGATTCTAAGTAACTTTGAAAGAAATATCTGTGAAAAGGTTCCATGGTAAGTGTGCTACAACATTTTAGCAAAAAAATCCGGGAATAGTAATTCAAAGCAAATCTAGCTTGTTTTTGTAACTCAAGTTATATTTTCTGTAGAATTTTTATTCTACTATAAGACCCTTCTAACTCACCTTTCTGCCATAAAGTGAAGATAAAAAAATAAAAAGCAATGCTTTAGTTTATTTATTTATTTTTAGTAACTGAGAACTCAGAATGTGGGGACTCGTATTTGTGTTATTTTCACAGCAAGTATATTTTCTCAGTAGCTCTCCACCTGAAATTTCTTAGGGAAATTTTCCACCATCTTACAAACTCCACAGTGTGGTTCTCCTATTACCTTGTATTCTAAAGGTGTGTATATATTCTCTCACCATGTACATTCTGTCTACCACGTATAGAAGTGGTACCTAGGCAAACTTCAGAAAAAGTATCCAGTTAGCCAAGCTCAAGAAAGACGTGCAGCCCTGGTGAAAAATAATTGTATATCTGGATCTCTGCAACATCCCTATTACTCAGCTCTTCAGCAGAGAAATTTGCCAAGAAAACGAAGATAACCATGAGAACATAAGGAACAACAACGATAAAGGAAGATCCACAGCCTTCCTTAGTCTTGCCTTGTCTGTATTATGACTTAGATGAGGTTGTGATGATATAAGAAAGACTACCTATGAAACATCTGGCAAGATGATTGAGTGTGAATGTTTTCCAGCTTTCAGAGCTCAGAATTACTTGCAGTTAAACATGATTGTGAAGGCAGAATTTATCAGTAGCTGATCACTCATAGCTTAAAAAAAGGTCAAATTTAGTTTCCTTGTGCAGTTTTAAAGAATTCAATTAATAATTCTTTTGAATGCAATTGCAGGAAGCTGAATTGGAAGGCAAAAACCGAAACAGAAATATAAGGTTAAACCTCTGTCTATCTAAAAGATTAATGCTAGAGCTTAAAGGAAAAATACATTGCTGATATAGAAAAAAAATCAAGACAATCTAGGATTTTAAGAATTCAGACTGTTCATTCAACCCAGGACAAGATCAAGTTCCCAACTGTTTCAGCATCTGCTTTCTACAGATTGTCAGCTTACCATACCCACCAGTGGTCCTACAGAACTCTGAGCATTTCCTTTCCACAATTCATAATATTACCAACAAAAAAGCCAAATGCTGAGCTGCCCATTAAGCAATTATATACTACATTGGACTTGACTGCAGCTGAAATAGTAAGAGTCATATTATTCAATAGAAATTACTAATATGCTGAAGAGATTGACGAAATATATCATTTGGTCTAGTGATCCACTAAAACAAGATAAGACATTACAATGTACAAGCAATTATGACACTAAATTCTTACTTTCACATCTTGACAGACTTGCCACCTGTTATTCTATTTGCATATCTCACTATCAATATTTTCAAAACAATTTGAGGGAGTGGTTTTGCGACACACAAGTACACGTATGTGCAACCACTAACTTGAAGCAATACAACTAGAATCACGGCCAAGGGTTTACATTCCTGATCTCAAGGCCAGTATCACAATGCTCTAATACTAAATATTTAGACTTTTTAAAAATTCATTTTTAATATATGGAGAAGAGACTGAAAAATTATCTGCCTGTTCACTGTGTTCAGTTTTAACTAGTGGATAGTTAATTCCTTAGTGCCACACCAGGTAATATGGTAGTATCACTATTTTGATAGTGATATAGATGACAACAGTAATATTTTGTGGCTTAGTAGGTATTTTCATTTAGCTCTCATGTTTTTTGAATTTGAAGTCCTTTCAACACAACAAAACAGATGACAATTCTTAATATCAACATATGTTTATGTAGGGACAAAGGTGGGGGAAATGACAGTAGGAGAGAGATTATGAAAGAAGAAACCATTGTATTGTAAATCACACGCAGAACAATAGATTCTACCATACCAACATGAAAAGTTGCATTAAGCTATTGGGCTCAGCACTTCCTCCTCTAGCTTTCAAAAACCAAACCTCTGAAATAAGCTAATTAAGGTTTCCAGGGCACTATACAATTGACACACAACTTTGTCATACAAACTCTTAAATAAATGATCCTATAGCATGAGGTAATTAGAACTTTAACCTTAACAGTCAGAACTGCACTTTTATTTTTGGGGAAATCTACTTTGAATCAATCTGGAACTAAAAATCTTATTTTAGATTATATATACACATATGTATTACACAAATTTGCATGTACATGTAAGACATTGCAAGTGTACACAGGAGAAAAGCATTCACAATCTCTTAGCCCTGAGGCCATAGGTCTGTTCTTTCAGTTCATTGCATCTACTCATGGCTTGAAAATGTTCATCTATGTTATAACACCTGCCTTGCACAACGACCCAACAAGTATTATCTGCAAGCTAATTCTCAACCTGAAAAAAAATGGGGCTATGGCCACAATGAAGTTATAATGCACTGGTAGCGTTTGAACATTCACCACAGGAGGGCAATCCTAACACAACCACAGGAAGGTGTCTACCTATGTGGGCCCTTATGTCTATGCTCCCCATGCTTTCAACTGACTGGATGCATTTTGCCTATTGGAGTTGTGTCCATATTACCAAGGTGCTGATCATGAGAGAGAGCGCTTTTTAACTAAGGATCACCGTTGGAGACTTCCCTTTGGCTTCCAGACTGAAAAGAATTTTTTTGTAGACAGTTCAGGGCGTAGACAGAATAAGCACTGCTGGAAGTGTTAGTGCTGGTTCAGCAAGTATCAGTTTAAACTGTATACATCAGTAACCAAAGATGTTGAAAACCATCTATGTCGCCAAGTGAAAGTGTACATTTTCAAATACTCAGTTGCAGAACATTCTTGATATCAATCCAAAGAGCAATTAGGATATTGCCATAGGGTTAACAATCATAAAAAAAAAAAAAAAAAAGGAATCCACAACTCTGCGTTCTTTTTCTAACTCTACTAGAATCATGAATACTCAACTATGGTTTTTTTATTCTCCCATTTCCAAAACACACACAAAAATATCCATATGAAATACTGTGAATACTTCTCATACATTAAGAGTACTTAGCAAACTACTTAAAGATAGAAGTACCTCTCAGTGATTGCCCCATTTTTAATCGAGATATTTTCATAATCAGTAGTGACTTACTCCAAGATTAGTGCCAGTAATTTCTTCAGCTCACAGTTAGTTTGCTTGATATCACCAATAGAGATTTTTGAAAGGTCTCATCTCATGAAGAAATTCTCTCTCTTTGCAAGTGTAAGTTGAGGAATTTATTCCTTCACTGTATTCTGATGGGTTCATGGACTTGATAGAATAATTAAGCCCCATTTAACTAAGCTGGTTCAACCAAATAAAACTTACATTTATCTTGTCTCTAAAAGATAGAGGGAAATCACTGATGTATTTTTTTCAAGTACACTAGCATACCATTTTGAACTCAGGAATATCCATTAGATTTCCACTATGCAAAACAGTTAAAAACTTCAGCTGAGGCTTTCCTAGCCTAAAAATCACAACTCCATACTGCCAACAGCGATCTTCACTAAAGACAGAATCTGGAACTTATATTTAAACAAAATATGATCAGACTTGAATCTCTGAAAAGTAAAAGTCAGAGCGTTACAGTCCGTAGACCAAGTCAGTTTGAGAGCCCTGACCCAAACACCCCAACTTCTCCTGAAGATGTGTCAAAACACAAGCAAGACATCACACCTTATTCCACCATGAAAACACTTAGTCATGTCATAGAAATGTTACAGCAGTAAGAGGAAATCTTTAAGAAAGTTCATATTTGTATTATTTTTTATATAATATTGGAAACAGAAATCCCTCTTGTGATTAACAGCAGTATCCTGATGCCTGCTGATCTCACACCACTATGATGTGACATCACCTACCCTAAGCAGAGCTGCTATTTGTTTTCATTTGACTACAGGTAGTCTTGTTATTTAAGAACTAGAAGCTTACCATTTTTGCATTACTGTAATACAGTCGCTCAGTAGAATATTTTTTCTTGTCTCATATCTGCTTTATTTCCCTTAAGTACTCAGAATTCAGACAAACACACTTTGAAACGCTTGCTTTCGAGAGTACGTATGTGCACACACATATATATACACATTAACATACATTATGCTTGCACAGAAGCAGAGCAAGCATACATAACAAAAATTTTGCTTTCAGGCACTTTTCTGGTGCAGGAACACCAGGCTCAATGCAAGTTGTCAGAAAACTGGAGTGAAAAGGATCATGGTGTTCATGGGCGCTGTATAAAAGCTCAATGGTCTCCAAATGGCGCTTGGGCTTTAGGATTGCCTACAGGGCAGAGTCATTTCATGGAGCATTTCACACTCCCCAGGTAAAGTGGGATATGTTTTAGGGCGCTGTGCCCCCCTCACATGTATCTGCTTCCTTCATGTAGAAATGAGGTCATAAAGCAGTGGTGAGGGGTGCAGAGCAAGGAGTAGTGTGTATTTATGTTAGATATGCATCCAGGTTCTTAATACAGGCATTGCACCCTCAGTATGCTCCTTTTAGACTGCCTGCAAACATTTTGATTCGTAATAGATTCCTGGCACTCAAAACAACCCTCATGGGAGGGTTTGGTTTGTTTTTTGGTTTTGGTTGGGTTTTTTTTATTATTAAAAAAAAAAAAAATCAGTTTTGCTTTCCACAGAGGCTAAGAATTCTGACCTCAGTGGGCAATAGGGCTATTTGTAGGATTAGAATAACAAGAATGAGTTAAAAACAAAAGATACTCCAACACTATTATTGGAGTAACTGAAATCTTCATTATATAAGGTTTGGGGGTGGTGTTGAATCTCAGAGAATCTTTATTAGTCATTTTTAGATCATGAGTACTAGTCCTATTATTGATTTTCAAAGTGTTGGTAACTCTTGGTTTTAGAGTTATGCAGCAATGTGCATCTTGTCTGGGTCTGTTGAAATTCTCATTAGGCTTCCAATCATAAACTAACGTTTTTTTCTTGAGCTACTGTAAAATACAATGTAATTTGACAGGAACTGCAATTCATCTTGCAGGTTCTGTATCTTGGTGTATACATATATAGAAACATAAGGTGTTCAAAGATATAAAAAACTAGCTCAAACAACAAATACCACCAAAAACCTCTCTATCTGGACATGTAAGATGGTTGTATACACAGTCAAAAGGTCCATCAAATTCAAATTTAACACAGCAAGGAATTTCCATTGATAGCAGAACAGACAAACATACCTTCCTCATACTTATTTCAGGTAAAAATAACTCTTCCACCACAAAGAAAGTCTAATGTTTCACCATAGTAAGTCAGCTGGTTGCTTTTATTTACATAAAATAGTATGTAATTTATTGATTTGTATACACAAACAGCTGAGTATCAGAAAAAGGACAGTAAAGTGGTTTAACTCTGGAAAACACGAGGAGTTACATACAGCAGAGCTTGGCCTGACATTCTTTCTACCATTTCTGAAATTACATCTTTTTTTATTGTATCTTTTCTGCTGTTTTTACTATTATAGGTGCAGGTACACTAAGTTCTAAAAACCAGTTTTGTTCTGGCTTCACTTTCATGAGGAAAAAGACCGCTTTTCCTTACAGACTTAAAGATCAGTTTTCTAGGATTTACAATGGTTATTTCCTAAGGTTTTTTCTCACTTTTCTTCTACTCTTCTCACTCTTCAGAATGGCATTAAACCATCCCGAATGACTTTTCTGTATATTACAAAGTTTCTGATGCAGCAAGCATCTGCTGGTTCTATTTCATAGGTAGAGAAATATGTATACATGCCACCGAGAACATTTCCACTGTATTCAGTTTGTGCATATGCTCAGTTATAGCATTTTGATCCCTCTTGGTTTTAACCTTTTCTAATTCATACCCATCTTTTCTCTTCAAGCTTACACATCAGAGATCTAAACGAACTCATACCCATTTTACACATTGCCATGGAGATGGATCCATCACTGACCATAAATTGATTGATCCTAGCAACTCAGCTAATGTAAAAAAAATCTGAGGAATATAATTTTACAGAGACAACGTTGTCATTACAGGTTGTGCAAGATACTCTTCAATACAGAAGAAAAGTACATTTCTTGTATAAAACCCCATTAAAGAAATTAAAATAGGAAAGTTCCAAATATCAGAGACTAAGTAATTTGTAAAAGTGTGGAAGGGAGAGAAAGTTCAGTACCATTAAATGTTTCGTTTAATTACAGAATTATGCCTTAAATCTCTTCAACTTTATGTTGTGTTTTTTTCTACAATAGCATTGTTTTCTGCGCATTCTTTTGCAGATGGGATAAAAGTCGAGTCACTAAAAACCCAAATACCACGTTCTGATGTTCATCACAACAGTCACCACACTTCAATACCAAGGCAAATCTGCAACAAATGTCATATGCAGCAAACAGCAGAGAATTTTCTTCCCTCTTTATCCCTCTCAGGTCCTGATGAGCAACCTCCCAAAAGTTTAATCTCAAGAGGCAGAGGTGGTATGTTCATTTCAAAGACGATGATTTCTCAAATGTAACATTACCCTTTTCTGTCTGACAAGTAGACCAGGAGACATTGTAAATGGTGTTTTAGAGCAAATGCATTGTGCATGCATTAAAAAAATCATCAGTCTTGTCTAAAGCTGTGTTCAGCTACAACATTTTTTTCCCAAACCCTTTCTTGATTCACTGAGAAAAGCAGACAGGTAAGTCTTCTGACCTTCTGCCTGGAGATATCTTCACATACTTTTCCTGGAGAGGAAAACGTGCAAGAACATGCATGCGCTTCTTATGTGCAAGAACAGGCTTTTCAGAGTGTGAATATAATGAACACTAAAACAGACTTTCATTATTGTAGACAGCAGTTCCTGATACCAACTGCTGCTGATAAATACGTCTCCTTTTTCAGGGAATGACAGTTCATGCTTTAAATCACTGAAGAGTACATTTATTTCCAAACTTTGGGAATCAGATTATGAGAACAGTAACAGAAATGGCTGTCAACCACAACTTCTTATTTGATGACTTATGTTATTTAATGATTTATATTATTTAATGCTGCCGACCAGCAAAGTCATTATGATGTTTTTCAGCTTTGTAAGTGACATCTGTACAGGTTTTTATCTTTTTTTGGTCTTGTTTTTTCTCCCCTTTTTGAAGGCAGACATCCTCTTAACAGCATGTGGAATTTTTAAATGCATTATGCTAAATCAATATTTGTCAAAGGGGTTCATTTGACTAAAAGCTCTTCATAACATTTTTTTTTCATAATCACAGCTCTTATGTGTACACGGAGCAATAAAGCAAGTGTTAGCTTTAATATTGTACAAGGAAGTAACATACATGTTTTATTAGAGGTGTTTTCTTACATGTGATATAAGCAGCACAGGTCCCTCATTTAAGAGGGTCTAGAGTTCATACACTCAATGAAATGAAAGCCCACCTGAAGCTTACCCTGGCAAGGGATGTCAGAAGCAACAAGAAGGGCTTCTATAAGCACATAAGTACACCAGGAGCCCTGGTGGCACAGGACACAGGGAAGGCAGAGGTACTGAATACCGCCTTCTCCTCAGTCTCAGAAGGCATGACCAGCCTTCAGAAATCCCAGGCCTTAGAGACTACAGGGTAAATCTGGAGCAAGGCACACTTATCCCTGGTGAAAGAAGATCAGATTAGAGAATACTTACACAAACTGGACATATGTAAGTCTATAAGCCCTGATGGGACACACCCACAAGGGCTGAGGGAGACAACTGATGTCATTGTTAGACCACTCTCAATAATCCTTGAGTGATCATGGCAATTGCAAGAAGTGTCTCAGGACTGGAGGAAAGCAAATGACAGTCCTATTCTTCAAGAAGGAGTACCCAAAGAACCACAGGCCAGTCACCCTCACCTCAATAAATGGGAAGGCACCTTTTCCAGGCACATGAAGGGCAAGAAGGTGATTAGAACTAGTTAGCGTGGATTCAGAACAGGGAAGTCATGCTTGACCAGCTTGATAATACTCTATGATGAAATGACTGGCTTGGTAGATGAGGTTACTCTCCCCTATCCACCACCAAAGAGCACTGGACATTGTCTACCTTGACTTCAGTAAAATTTTGACACTGTCTCCTACAAGATTCTCAGAGAAGCCAGTGAAGTATGGGCTGGATGAACAGATGGTGGACTGAAAACTGGCTGAACAGCTGGTCCCAGAGGATGATAATCAACAGCATGAAGTCTAGTGGGAGGCTAGTAACTAGCAACGTAGCCCAAGGGTCAATACTGGGTCCAATCCTGTTCAGTATCTTCATTAACGATCTGGATGATGGGGTAGAGGTTATCCTCAGCAAAGTAACTGATGACAAAACTGCAGGGAGTTGATAATACAGCAGAGAGTTGTGCTGCCCTTCAGAGAGACCTCAACAGGCTGGAAAAATGTGCTGACAGGATGAATGAATGAATTTCAAAAATGGGGAGTACCAAGTCCTGTATCTGGGGAGGTATAACCCCAGTACTCATTGAGGGCTGACCAACTGGAAAGCAGCTGGGGAGAAAAGGACCTAGAGGTCCTGGTGGACATGAGGCAGCAATGTGCCCTTGCTGCAAAGGTGGCTAACAGTATCATGGGCTGTGTTAGGAGGAGCGTTACCACCACTAGTAAGCCCAAATCTTGAGTGCTGGGTCCAGTCCTGGGTTCCCCGGTGCAAGAGGCGGATAAACATGCTGGAAAGATTCTTGTGAAAAGCCATGAAAATGATGAAAAGAATGGAGGATGAGGAAAGTCTGAGCACACTGCACTGTTTAGTCTAGAGAAGAGAGGGTTCAGGGGCATCTTATTTATGTATAGATATATGCAAAGAAAGGATGAAAAGAAGATCGAGCCAGGGTCTTTTTAGTGGTGCTCAGTAACAGGACAAAAGGCTGACACCAGCTGAAACACAGAAGGCTCCAGGCAAACATCAGGAAACACTTGTTCCACTGTGAGACTAAGTGAGCACTGGCACAGGTTGCCCAAGGAGGTTGAGGGGTCTCCATCCTCGGAGATATTCAGAAGCCAACTGGGCATGATCCTGGGCAAGTGGATCAACATAGCCCTGCTTGAGCAGGCAGTTGGATCAGACGACCTCCAGAGGTCCCTTCCAACCTCAGTCATTCTGTGATTAGAAGTAGAATTGAGACACGGGACCACAAAACATTATAGTTAGATATGATTCAAAGTTTCTTATCTTCAAGTTAAGTCATACAGCAATAATTTTGGAAGTGCAGCAGTGTTGTATTCTGTCATCTTGATAAGAGCACATTTAGATTATTTTTTTCTTAGAGTTCATACTTATGCTTACTAGGAAATTTAAACATGGGCAAATATCTGTACAAGCACCTGCAAGTAGCTCAAACGTTTAATTAAATGTAAATCAGAGCCACTGTTCAAAATTCAAAAGTGTAGAATCCTCAGTCCTTCCCATTCAGCTCTTCCCTAAGGACATAGATGAGTAGATTAATAATGTGATCAGTCATATGAAAATCCAGGCTTGGGCAAAACAGTGAACTGAATGATTCTTAATATCTTCAGCACAGTGTAGCAAAAGTAAAAGGAATGAGCAAAATCTTTGAGTTAAATATTGCACTGACTGTTTGTACTTTCCATTGTGAGAGACCCCAGTTGTTCCCATTTATGGCTAGCAAGATATTTTTGCCAACAGCAAGCGCCATTTCCTTTGTCTGACGTTTCATTCATTCTCCCTGAGTTGGAAACATGAATAAAAATTTAAACTCTGAATCTGTAACTATTTAAAAATTTCTTTATACTGTAGGAAATAAACTCATAGCAATTTTGAAGCGCACACACAAAGGTTCACATTAGGCATCCAATAAAGATACAGTGGATGAAGTAGTTAAAGTGCCCACTTGTATGAGACATCTCCGCTACGCAAACATTTTCTCTGAGCTGGAAAACAAGGATGAATTACTCTGAAGGAAGAGGAAAAATATCAGGTTTTTAAAATACAGTAAAAAGGAGGCTATATTGATTTTCAATATTTTCTGCAAACCTCCGAAGGAGAGGTTTGTAAAACTGCAGGCTTCATGCAGTTCGTCTACCTACAGTTCACATTAATGACAATAAATAACCTCTGCTCCTAATAATGACAACCTGGATATAGCCATTGGCTCTTTAACAGTTCTCTTTGCACAACAATAAATACAGATTTGAACAGCAATTTTTTTCCAGTAATGGGAGTTGATTAATACAATTATACACAAAGCCAAGAAAAGGAACCAGAAGGATCTGGATCTTCCCTTGAGTTTCATTTTCTCAACTGGCAAAACATAGATGAGGCAAAATAGAACAATGACATACAAATGGCTTTGCTTATAACATATGTCTGATAGCAACAGCTGTCAGGTCCGATGGGATATTCTCTAACCTGAACCTCTACAGAAAAAATGCCAAAGGGGGTTTTATAGAAGCCACAACAGTAAAGACAAATAGAAATACTGCTTTGCCTTACACAAGGGACTTTCCTTCCTGTATTGAACTGAAGCAATAGGTTAGTCCTCTCAAGCCTAGAAGAATTGGATTAAGAACTGGATTTTGCACCTCAGCTGGGAGCCTTTTGGAGGAAAACAATAACACATCTGTTCAAGAGCTGCCGTACCAGCAAGGCTGAAATAACTGCTGCCAGTAGTCTACTATTCCAACCAAGAGACAGAGAAAGCTGAGCAACACAAAACATAGCATGCGTGTAAAGGAAGACTAACCAAGTTGACTATGAGTCAGCAATGTGCCCTTGTGGCAGGAAAGACTAACAGTATCTTGGGCTGCATTAGGAGTGTTGCCAGCACATCAAGGGAGGTGATCCTTCCCCTCTACTCAGCACTAGTGAGACCACACCTGGAGTGCTGTGTCTAGTTCTGGGTTGCCCAGTACAAGACAGACATGAACATACTGGAGAGATTATCACGAAGGGCCGTGAAAATGATGAAGGTACTGGAGCATATCTCACATAAGGAAAGTCTGAGAGCACTGCATTGTTTAGCCTAGAGAAGTCTCAGGGTATATCTTATTAATGTATAGATACACCTCAAGGGAGGGTATGTAGAGAACAGAGCCAGGCTTTTTTCAGTGGTGCCCAGTGACAGGACCAGAGGCAAGCTGAAACACAGGAGGTTCCCTCTGAACATCAAGACATCTTTTTTTTTTTTCCTTTTCTGTCCACTGTGAAGGTGACTGAGCACCAGCACAGGTTGCCCAGGGAGGTTGTGAAGTCTCCATCACTGGAGATATTCAAAAGCTGTCTGGACGCCATCCTGGTCAACTGTCTCTAGCTGGCCCTGCTTGAGCAGGGGCATAGGACAAGTTGACCTTCAGAGGTCCCTTCCAACCTCAGCCACTCTGTGACTGCGATTCTGTAACACTCTCACAGTGTAAGAAAGAATAACACATTTTGTTTCCAAACAACTGATTTTGGTCAGCAGGAAACAGCAGAAGGCCCAACCAGCCAACAGACTTCCCCCTGTACTCGGCACTGGTGAGACCCCACCTCGAGTACTGTGCTCAGTTCTGGGTCCCTCACTACAAGAAAGACATTGAGGTGCTGGAGCGTGTCCAGAGAAGGGCAATGAAGCTGGTGAGGGACCTGGGGGACAAGTCTTATGAGGAACGACTGAGGGAAGTGGGGCTGTTTAGCCTGGAGAAGAGGAGACTGAGGGGAGACCTTATCACTCTCTACAAGTACCTGAAAGGAGGTTGTAGAGAGATGGGGACTGACCTCTTCTCCCTAGTGAGAAGTGAGAGGACGAGAGAAAATGAGTTCAAGTTAAACCAGGAGGTTTAGAATGGATATTAGGAAAAAAAAAAAAAAAAGGGTGTAGACATGGTACTTGGGGTTTAGAAGTGGTTTTGTCAGGTTAGGTTAATGGTTGGACTTGATGATCTTAAAGGTCCCTTCCAACCTTAACAATTCTATGATTCTATGACTTATCACAGCTGGGAAAGGGAGGACTGCCACACATCTCCAGCCAGAGTGTTACACCAGGCAGTATCATCCAAAGAGAAACGAAGACAGTAAGGCCTGTTTCCAAAGAAATCCACTCAAAAAGGACAAAAGTAATCCGGGTTACAGTTTACACACTAATACCCAGAGGGACTAATGACCAAGCACATTAAGATTAGAAGGTTAAATTCAACACACACGTCTCATTCAGATACCTGAATTAGGCAGCCAAATACTGGCATTAGCAAGAATGATGCATGCCGAATAGCTGCACTTTTAACTGCTGTATGTTCTGGGAAATAACAATCTTATTTTTAGGAGAAAAATATCCAAAATTATTTGGTTTCGTTCTTGTCCTTAGAGTATTTACAGTACATTTTGTCTTTGGGGCAGGGGTTTTGTTGTGGTTTTTGGTTTGGTTCTGTTTGTTTGTTTGGGGTTGGGGGGAATATTGTTAAAGTATGTAGATTGCATCTTCGAAAAATAACTGCAGAACTGATTAGAATGTCCAAAATACCAACTGTCATTTCCACAAATAACATTTTTCCCTAAGCATTTTTTTAAAAAAGATCTTCCTAATTATTTATGTACCTAAGAAGCTAGTCCATCCTTCAAGAAGCACTTCAAATTTCTTGGTTCATTCACAAAGCGTTCCTTCTCTTACTGTCTAATTACTCAAGTGTTCGCAATTGCGACTGAAAGCCTTACGTAGAGGCTTAGGTTATTTTAGAAATGAATCAGAAAAATAAAAAAATCCATTGTCGAAATAGACTTTGCCAATTTTAATGGAAGTGAAATGGAAATTATTTCAGTAATATGGAATTTTTAAACTTCTGTAATATAGTCTAATGATAACTTCTACTAATTTAGCATCCTAATTTTACCTCCTGAGATTGTGAGATCCTTAGAAACTCCTGTTGCTTTCTTCCACCTGCACCCCGAGTACTAATGATAAATTCACAGCATTTACTAATGCCACATTTCCCATATATCTGGAGGCAGAAATAACTTCTAGAGGACATAAGACCTTTCACATTTAGATCCCTTCTTACCTGCTTTTAATCAAAATCATCAGCTTCTAACAGTCTGATGGACTAAGTGCATTTCTTTAGGTGCTCATCACCAAACCTACTCTCACAGTAATTGATTCTAATTGAAGATCTCTGCAAGGAGATCATGGAAATTTGATCATCGTCCAATTCACATTGGAAAGTCAATAGTGTTACACAGGCTGTGCCTGCTCAGGATGCAAGTAATTTTTAGCCTTTAGGACTGTCAATCTGAATCCGTAACAGGACAGCAGGAAGCTCTGTGCTTTCTGTACAAGTGGTCAACTTTTCAAACCATACTCAGTTCATTTGCAAAGGAAAGGAAAATTTGTTTCCTTAACACCTTTCACAGGCACTAAATAAATTGTACGTGCTATGACAGCACACTTCTTAAACCGTAAGTACAGCAGTTTTCAGGAAGACACTATGCCTGGACAATGGGGCACTCTGGGCTCTGCACACAATACCCAGAAAGAGAAATTAAACAGGGAAGGAAATGCTAGTGATTTTACTTGCTCCTAGAATCACATCTGATACCACCTTGGGAGACAGAGCTTTTGTTTGATATCCACCCGTTTGACCTGTCAGAATAAAAACACACCAGTTGTAGCAGATGTGAGTCAAAGCGATATCATCACTGACAGTGACATCTTTGTCAGGAAGGACAACCTTCCCGCTGAGAGTTATGCTAATTACCTGGAAATTCAAAGCTGTTGAATATCAACCTCAGGCTGTTCAAAAGCAAAACCTGGTATTTTAAGAAAAAAAAATTATGGTACTTTCTACCAGTAAATCTGGCTTCAAAGCAAAAATGTCACTGACTCTGCTTGAACACACGTTAACTCCAGCCAGATTTTTACATTCACCTGCAGTACAGCTGATGCCTCACAGGAAGAAACATTCTGCTAAAAATTAACAAGCTCACCTGACTTGCAATTTATCACGTACTTATTGGAAAAATATTTTTCCCTTCAAGATGATGCAAGAATAGCTTAATCTAGGAAACAGTTCTATGCACTTGAGTAGCCAGAGTAAACTTCCTCATACGGTTGAAGCCAGCACTAAAAGAATGTCCCATACTTCCAGTTTAGAAATGTAATTACAACATGAATGAGTAATGGCCTGTCATAAGTCTTGTCCCCTTGACTAAAGAGCAGCAGATATTTGCATGCCATAAGGGAACCTTATGCAGTCTCCGTTTCAGCTCTAGTACTGTACTCTCCCTCAGCCCTGGCCTCCAGTCAAACCTGAACAGGCAGTTTTGAGCTCACACTCCATCCAGAGACTCAGCTTTCTCCAGGCGAGATGTCTAGCTCCAGCCCTGACATAGGCAACACGTAGCTTAAGCTGTAAATGCACAGGGGCAGATAAGTGGGGAGAGGCGGGGGGACATGGTAAGGCAGGGGTGAACATCCGAAACACAGCTTCTAAACTCTCAAGTGGGAGCCTGCTGTTTGCTGTTTGCAATCAGTATGGGCTGATTGCACATTTTGATAACACCTAAACCAAAGGAGCACATCCTGAATTCTCCAATTCATAAAAAAGTTAGGTGAGGCATAACCACGGATTAGAAAACTGATCATGCACTGTGCTTCTACATATAGACTGTTTAGATAGGGAAAACCAGACACCTGAGGCTCTGTAAAGAAGAACAGATACAAAAAGGAAGGGTTCCCTAAAAAAGTTCATCTAGAAAACAAGAGGAGAGCTAGGAGAGACAAAGAAAACAATCCATGCTGGGGAAAAACCTGGAGATGAAGAATGCATGGAAACAAATTCCAGGGGTGCCCAGGGACCTTGGTCAGTAATGCCAGAGACTGTAACCGCATAACTGTGAGCAGTTGCACAGCAAGAACCACAACAACTTTCTGCCCAACCTCCCTGGACCAGCAGCGATCTCTTTCCAGGAAGGGAAGGCGAGACCTAGGGAAAGTGTGTCAGCAAGTGAGCTCACGTGAGAGCTAGACAAGCAGGGAAAAAGCTCTCATCATGTTTGCTCTTAGATAAACACCAGTATATCCACTATAAGTCTACCATGCCTAACCCATGACAAGCCATTTTCCAGCCCAGCTCCAAATCTTACTCGTTTTTCCCCTCTCAACTCCAAGCCTTGCCTGAGCAATAATCCCAGGATGCCACTATTCACAGCCAAAGAATTCCACCAGTTCGCTTAGGAAACTGCTTTCCAGCTCTCCAACTGCTGCTCCGGGTTTCCTTTCTCACAGTGAGGCTGGACAAAGAAACCCAACCCTTCCCAACACAGGTTCCTCAGGGATGGATTCTTTCTGCAGCCATCAATTTGTTTCCGCAGTTCCTTTCCAGTCTCAGCCACACTGGTAGCTCTGGACTTACTCTTTCAACCCTAACCAGAGGCTTAGTCATGGACAAGCCACTCCATATCCCAGAACTGAGTCAGTAGCAGCTCAGACTTTTTAAGCTGGTGGTATTTTCAACACAAAATTTGGCATGTAGGTACCAGAAATTTAAGAAAACATTACTGTACAAAACAACAATATAGATTATTAAAATAATACTAACAGGACAAGACTATTTAGGTGTTATACACTGACAAACAGAAAATTGTCCATTACTTTGCAAAGAGCTCTGTAGTTTTCTTCCATGCATCTTTTTTCACACTCAAACTGAGCTGTTACACACTTGTCCCTGTAAGCTTGGAGACAGCCAGCAAAATCCTCACTACTATAATGGCACATCAATGCATGCAAACTCACACAATTAACAATAAATACATTCATATAAATACACCTATAGATACATATACAGAGTTTCGTTTCAGGTTTTACCAAGTTTTCACGTGTAACCATTTGCTATACTTGTTCCAAGTTATTCCCATAGCATCATGCCAATGTTAAGACAGAAAAAAATAACTTTAGTGGAGTTTCAAAAGCTCTGTTGGGGATGGATTGACTCCCTCAAAGTTAGAGCCACCCCAGTAATTTGTTTTCAGACTCATACAAAAGGTGTTGAACGTATCTGGTTTTTTACGTATACACACGCATATATAAAAGCTAGCCTTACATTATACTGGAAAGGAGCTGAGTACTCTTAAGAACAGGGCATTTTTATAGATGAGGAATTAGCATGCCTATTTGACTAAAAATTCTCAAGATGACTGCAGCTGGTAATAAGAGTGGAAGAAATTACTGAGATCTAATCCCTATTGATTTAATTTGCTATTTCTTCTTTTCATTTCCTATTGTTCCTCTGTGTGAGATCCACTTTTCTCTCCTGCCTAATGTAAAAGTTAAATGCTCTGGTGACCTCACAAGCCTCGCAGTTTCCCAGCATAAATTAATCTTTCTGAAGAAAAGAATAAAGAAACCTTACCGCTCACTTTTGTAAACCGATTTAAGACTCTTTTTCCTCTTGACACCTTCTTTAAAGCATTGTACAGATACTTCCATTTTCAGTTGTTTCTGCAGTGATGTAGGGTTATATGTAAGTAACACTATATTTTCTAATTCCACTCCTAATACATTGCAGGTGTTCTGCAATAAAAGGGCAAAGAAACATTTGCAAAAGTCAAAACTCAGGTGTCAGTAGCACTGTTCTTTTTGTGTTGCAGCAAAAGAAGATACTTCTCTAGCAGAGACCAAATTCCTGATGTGACATTCTCAGATGGATCAAGCTTTGTAAATTGGTTTTGTAAAAATAAGCCACAAGAGTTTCCATGGCCACAAGTTGTATGTGCAATTTACAGCAACACAGGGAAATAATAATCAACACGTGCTAAACAAGAAGTGAATATATTATTTATTTTATTTTAATACTTTTTTTCCATCCAAAACTTTAAATAATAAATTTGAACTATAAATATTAATAAGTTTAAAGAAGTTCTCTTACTGGAATGCACACTGTCAGGATACCTGGCACATTTCCACATGCAATTTTTCATTCTTTATAACATTGTTTTTATGCAGACCAAAAGTATGTAATGAATGATTAATATACCTGCCTTGCCAAAATGAAGACTTCTACACATCAGGGTACAGAATGAATATTTTTAATAAAAATCCAATTATTCAGATGAATATCAGCAGAACATCCTAGAAACCATGATAAAATGACCCAGATATCTGTTTACTCTTTAGACTAGGCTCTCCCATTTTTGTATGGCCTCTTTTCCATCAGCTATCTTTTGCCTTTTTAGTAAAGCCTCTCCAGTAGAGATCAGATTTTAGATCAGGTATCACAGAATAACTAATATGTATTCAGAATAAAGGCTATCTATTTGCCACCTAAGGTTATTTTCCATTTTATTTTCAGTAATTCCTCATTCCAGTTGTCTACAAAGCAAACATCATAGAGGAGTTAGGAAGAAATATAACCATACTTTAGAGCACCTGTTAGTCTCTTTAAACAAAATGATTTTCTAAAACAGAGTTCAAAGAGATGGAATTGGGTATCATGTTAGCAAGAAGTAACTAGTACTTTTAGAGAAAAAGGTTTATATTATGAAAACCTTCTCTCTTTCAATAATTGAAAAGAAGATGCATGAAGAGATGAGAGCTTAGAAAAATATTTAGTCTTAAAGGTATAATCCCAGACAGATTTGGCTATAATTTCAAGTCAGTATTACTGGGTTGCACAACCAGCCTTTACTATCTATTTCAAAAATCATTTTAGCAAAACAATGCAATGAAATGGAATATGTACTACATTTCTTTTTATTATTCACTGAAGTTTACACTAAGTTGCAGCACAGAGAGCAACATACTCAAGCAATCATTCCTCACCACCTCTGAAAACTGATTTAATCTGGTACCAAAGAATTGCACGTTTCACTTATTTCAATTCAACAGTAAAAAACAATTTCCAGTCCTTTGCACTGCTTTCTGTGTCTCCATAGATGAGCTATTTCACAGAAAAGGACTAGGAAAGATAACTAAGTATACATACAGCCTTCTATTATTCCATTCATTCTCTTGGTTATAACTGTAAATAAAGGCCTTTGTGCCAAAAGCACAATGAAGCGGACGTGCTAAAGGTTATTGCAGAATAACGGCTAAAATTCTTTGCAATTTTAAATGAACATCACTTCACTGAAGGCAGAGCCATGCCGGTTTCCAGCAGTTGAAAGTATGGTTGATATATTTAGGATTTGAATTACTCCTTTAAGGTCTGTATTTATAAGATAGGGAACCTGCAAGGCAGGTAGCTTTTGCTAGTTCCTGAATAACAAAGAGTAGCCACTGTAAATCTTCACAGAGCCTAATTTTCAGCTGAAATATGAATTTGCAAACTTCCTTCTCTTAGCATAATCTATAGCAAGGATGGCCTGCAAAAATTTGGAGTTACTTTTGGGTTTATTCATATTTATTAATGCCTACAGTCCTCACCACTGCGTTGGGTTATTATTATTGGTTAGTAACAGAGAACTTCACTCCAGCTACTCTAATGACTGCGTTGGCAGAAAAGGGAAGAGCAACTGATGTCATGTGTCATCTACCTTGGCTTCTGTGAAACTTTTGACACTATCTCACACAACAGCTCTGTGTCTAAATTGGAGAGATACGGGTCTGATGGATGGACACTGGCACAGGTTGCCCAGAGAAGTTGTAGATTCCCCATCCCTGGAAGCATTCAAGTCAGGTTGGATGGGGCTTTGAGCAACTTGGTCTAGTGAAAAGTATTCCATCTGTGGCAGGGGAGCTGGACTAGATGATCTTTGAAGGTCCGTTCCAAGCAAACGATCCTATGATTCAATGACTTATTCCTTTAACTGAGTAATCTAAACACTTTATACTACTTAATTATGTCCCCTTTTTATTAATCATCAAGCTCTTCATACAACTCTTCACGTTCCTTTCTGCACTGAATGTGCTTCTCCACGTGCAGGTGTATTTTTATATATATAATTAAATATAAACATTCCCATGTGGTTTGCAAATAAACCTTAATTCTATTCATCAGCATTGACATTTATGTTTATTTTTATTCACAACATTTTCCTTCTTATAGGTCACTGCATGGCACCACAGCCCACTCAGCACCTCCAGCAGTGTCTCACAACAGCTGTTCTGCAGTGCCTGGCAGAGCTGGTGTTTCAGATAGGAAAAATTTCTGTCTTTCCAAGTTTTCCCTTCATTCCAAGATATATTCCTTTTTAAAAAGGTAGATAAAATAAGTATCTACCACTGCCAGGTGCTTGATTTTCTGCCCCGACATTCACAATTCAATATTTTAGAAAAAATATGTATGTCTAAGAAAATTTAAGTAATATTTGCAACTATTTTCTGTACAAGGAAGAAGTTGGGACCCCTTACTCTAAAAGTACAGGTCCCAATCTGAACTTTCAGGGATGCCCAATAGAACATTTATTCTACAGAATAAAATAATAAATATTGAGTTGAATAAAGGTTGTATGCAAAAATTGGAGAAAAAATATTTGGGAAAAAACTAGGGATGCTTGCAGGTATTACCCTATACAAGTGATATTCAGCCTTTAATCCAAGTTTATAACATTTGGACTATGACTGAAGAAGGAGCAAAACATATGTATACACAGTGTTGTGGTATGAAACAGGAGCTATCTAGCAGTGTTAAGTAGAACACTTTTAGATAGACAACTTTTGGCTTTTAACAACATATTTTTGTACCAGGGCTATTAGCATCAAGTCTCAAAGAGAAGAAAGTAAAGTACACAGGATCTGTAATAAAAACTCACGTCTCCTGTTCCTAGCTGTCCTACAGCATCCAGATGTTGTCTCCCACAATTGGCTTAATACTCTTCTCAGATTTCTCATTGCCTTTTCACAACTCTATGACAGTGGATTATTAAGAGCAAGAAACATGTACCTAACTCCCCAAACTTTTTCTTTTCACCCAAGCATTTAAACACCAGTGAAGAACATTAGCCCTCTATAATCCACAGTGGTGATTACATAAGTAATCACCATTGCCATTGATTATGGCAAGCAGTGCTCACGCAAAAAAAAAAAACAAACCACAAACCAAATTCAAAACAGGCATAAAAAGGACTTCCATCAAGCAGAGAGAAGAATAGCCTCTCTCCTGTCTGTTGCTAGACATTTACAATAGGTACTTCAGATCTCCATGAAGAATTATCTGTTTCTATTGTTTGCAAAAAAGCCTGGTTTAACTGTCTTCTAAGCAGCACACCAAAACCATGGGAACAAGAAGAAAAAGAAAGTACCAAAAAAATTAAGATGCACAAGAAATATTGCCATTAATTAGTTTATTCTGATCGCAGCTAGACAAGCTTCAGAAGCTGTTTTGTGTTGGTCACCTTGGAGCTAATACAGGTTCTGCCCAGAAATGCAAACTGTGCTATTATGAAATATTAATTCATACTGGATAACTGACAAATATTTTTTTAACAATCAGGTCAGCAACTGAAAGCCACCCCACCTTTGTTAGGGGACAGAACTTGTTTTAATTTAACATCTGTTGAGCGGGTTTTCTGAAGCATGCCAGTGATCTCTATCAAACTCAAAGTTGATGTGTCTGTACCACAGCACACTCTCAGATGCCATTTGACAAAGAATTTTGTTGCCAGACTCAGAACAGATATATTTCCCTTTTCCATCAGTAACTCTTACAAATAAAACAGGGTATATGAGTGAAGTATATATGTGAACTAGGCTGTTACTGAGGATGTCTAGTTTTCATTGGTTTCAGAGGAATATAAAGCACAAGGCACAGATTCATCAGTTACCCGTGCAGTGTCCAAGAATCCAACAGCTGTGGGGATTGTTGTGGCCATCATTCATACGTTCACATGGTTGACATGTAGGAGGCGTTTCCTGGCCCTCATCTGATTTCAAGTGTCCCTGTGGTACAGGAATATCAGGGTAGCACCAAATCTTTGCACTACCTTGCAAACTTTTTGTCAGTCTCCAAGTTCACTTTAAGAACCCATATACGCAAAAGTCTAAATGAAATAGTCTAATAAGATCTTACGGTTTCCTAACGCTATTTTAAAATGTTTCTTTAATAGAACATTACAGTACATAATCTTATAACAGGCACCTCAAGGTTTGCTAAAAGCCTTCGGTAGGCTTGTTGTTTTCCCAGAAAATGGAGATAGACATGTTTTTCGAGTTTATTTGACTGCCTTCAGTCCCTTTCCATTTAAACCATATTTAAAATTGCATCAGCTTTATGTCTAGAAATGGAATGAGATAAGCATACAGCTTTTTGTATTCAAATTGAATGGCAGAAATGCCTGACTCAAGATAACAGTCAGAAAGGTAGACTGCTCTGAAATTTGAAGAACTTCAAAAACAAAACCAAGGGAAAAGAGTACGTAAAACCTGAATTGTGAAACAGATAATTAGATATAACAAAAAAGGAAACAGTTATCCGAATTATGAATTGCCTCGGTTGCAGCGTACTCAGGTTTTCATCTTCACTTATGATTTTTCTTCCAGGAAACCTTCGGATTTTATTGCTATTGAAGCTAGATCTTCTGGGCAAGTCAGAGCCAGATTGCTTTAAGCAAGTACTGTGTAACCACTGATATCACACAGGGCTGTGTTAAATAACACTTTTATTTCATCCCCTGTTCCGGGCTTTAGATGTACTTCTGAGCTGCTTGAAAGTTTGAGACTGAGGCAAATCACTCAGCTGATATTTCTGATGCAAAGCCCTCTCCCAATAGATAGCAACCTTCAAGTGCAGAAGGGGAAAGTCCAGATATCAATGGTACTCATTTTCTTGCCCCTAGCTTGAGTGGATCCTATTACAAAGAGGAATCCACAGTTAAATACCAGCAAGTCTGAAGTAGGGCCACTGACAGCCCGTACATATCCCCATGTGCCTGGTCACAAGCACCACGAGAAGCCAAGACACCGCAGTTCTGGTGCGGATGCCGTAGGAAGAACTAGACCTCTAAACAGGACCTCTGTGCAACTCCAGTGGATCAAAGGTGTCTATATACACCTCTCCATGGCAAGAAAGTACTAACCTTGCAAAAACTAAGTCAGAGGAGAATTTTCCATTACCGTAGAGAACTATGAGCCTATGAAGTCTCCAGGCCTGAAGTCACCTACAGATTTTACAATACACCAAAGTACATTTTTCAGGTCTTCAGTGTTTCAACAGCTATAGGACTTTAGCTTTGAATTGTTCTAGTTAAACTGCATTTGAAGCACAGTGTTTATCCTAATACAACACGATGTAGACTCATCTCTCCTGTACACGAGAACGAGGAATTCACAATACCACTTATAAGGCAAGGAAAGAACAGCCTGAACTGGGATATTAAAAGAGTGAGGTAGGTGACAATGGCTGCTGGGCAGCAAAATATTTGTGATTCCGTTTTTGGTATATCTATCCTAAGAACTTACAGGTCTGCTGTTTCTCACCTATTGTGCTCTCATCCAACAGTCTCCCATCTGCTTTACTTCACAGATTTTTGATGCTCTCACACCTATTAGTTCATCAGCTCTCTCCTTTGTCAGCCAGCACATATCTTGAATAAGTTATGGCAAGCTAAGCTTAGTATGGACAAAATAGACCTCTTGTTCCTCTCACATCAGCACCTTCTGCATTTTTTCCATTCCTTTTGGCAAACCCTCAATTTTTCCCCACAATTCACTCTGGCAGCACAACAAAAGCCTTGCGCTTTTGTTCATATTCACTGAACTTTCACCACCATAATGGATATATAACACTTTTCATTGCCCAGTGGCTTTTAGCATTCATCCAGACTCTAAACATTAAAACTTCACCTCAGTACTCATAACATTGCTTTCTGGTAACTCTAATAAACCTCCGTTCAATGGTGCCCTTGTTCAAATCATGTCCTTCCTTCAAACCTCTACAGTACTTTCCTCCACATTACCATATCAGATCGGGTCTCATCTTAAAGGCTTGCCATCCTAAATTATTTCTTGGACCTTGCCTCCTGTCACAACAACTTACTCAGAAATGCCTATTTGTCTCCTTCTTCTGCTACTTTTTCACACTTCCTCCATGCTGCCTACTCTACAAAGAAAAAGCCTTCTCACTCCAATATGCCATCCCCCTCCCACACACACGCATTCTCATTCAAAATCCTCCTGAGACCTATTTTTGGTGAATCTTAAATAAAAGTCACATTTCTTCAACCCCAATATTTAGCTGAGAAGGTGTTGAAGATCTAAAGGGAAAATTTAGCTACAAATATGCTCCTATTTCCATTCTGCCAGAGTTCCTCCCTATAGTCAGCTTCTCACAAAAGCACGGCTCCATCCTCATGCCCTCTGCCAATGATGCAATTCTCACCTCTTCTCTGCAGTCACTGCTTTGCCAGTACATAAATCTCTCTGAAAGACATACTGTCACGTTGCATATTCTGTCTCAAAACTGATCCGTGAATTAGTTAAATTGTTATAGAGCTCACCCTCACCATTGGTACTGAAAGTTCTCAAAACCAGAGACAATTCCCTGCTCCTGTCGGGATCGGGGAGATACAATGTGCATTTCGAGTCAGCCATGTCTAGACTTCTTCCTCCATTTTTGCACTACATAGTTATTCAACTTAAAGAGCCAAACATCTATTATGTAATCAATAAGAAATAATACAAAACAAATTAAATGAGATTCCCAGCTGCAGAGGTAGATGCTTTTTAAAAATCAGACCCATGAATATTCCCAAAAGATTAACAGAAACAAGCAAAGGTTCCTGCAATAAAAGGTAGACAGTGAGTTTAGATTAAGTAAATATATGTTAATTTTGTATAGCAATAAAATACTTTAGTAAATGATGAGCAGATCAATGAGAAGATACTAGTCTATACATTGTAGTCTGGTAGTGTATGTCTTTTCAGTCTTCTAATGTAAAACCTGCTTACGTCTACCAAGATCAAAGTGAACGAGGTCCTCTCTCATTTGCATTGTAAATGCACACAGCCTACTCCCACAACCAACACCAAGAGCAAACCTGATATAGCAATTCAGAACAGATTTCCTTGCTGCGGCAAATTCAGCGCCTGCTGTCACTGCAGCACTTCAGAGAAGCAAGTCTGAAGTGTTTCTCAAGTGACAAGTTAGAACCCATTTTAAAATAGGAAGTCATATTACAACCAAAGTCCAGTAGTTAAGTAAAGTCCACCATTTCTGGAAAATCTATTACTTCTCTATGAATTTCTTAATTAAAACTAATTTGAAACTACTTTCCTGTTTAACCTCAACAAGAATAATTAGTGTGAATTTCCTCAGGCCTCCCACAGGCTCTCTAGAGAGCTACAGAAGGAGCTGCCCCATGAGCACACACTACTTCTCCTTGCTGGATGGACAGCCCGTTGGAACCGAACACACCAAAGACATACAGACCAAACTGTGTTCCAAAGAAAGGATTTAATGAATTTTTTAGTCACATACTGTCTTCAGAAAAGTTATTTTGTCTATATTTCTGTTTGATGCTGAATAAAAATAAACGCTATTAGTCCAGTACTCCTGGCTTTCAGCTCAGAAGAGCTGCTGAGACCTTATTTAAAGTCTCAGCAGGATTTGTTCTCATGCATCACAAAAATTTTGCAATGAAAACAAATGTAACAACAGAACTGAAAGTCAACAGCATCGTACATCACCTTTCCTTACAGAAATAGCTTCTGAATGTTTTCCTTCACTTTTAAAACTGTCATTTGAACAGGGTCTCACAACACACACAAAAAATTTGTTCATACTCAGAAATCATCTCATAGCAGTTATTAAATTGATACTAGCTGTGGGCAGAATCAATACAGAGGAAAGTATTTCAGTTTTCTGCAGCCATTGGACAACTTTTAAGAGGTCTTCACGAAGAATGCATGGATTCAACACACACATCTAACCTCATTTTCACAGAAAAACTCAGAAGTAACAAAGCTACTCTGAATTAAAACTGATACAAGGTAGGATTTGGTTTCATTTTATAGCTGTAGAGCCCATTTAAGTACATCCAACCATTTGAGTAGGACATACCATTTCTCATGGAGATATGCAAAGCGTATTTTCCAGACTGGTTTTAACCATCAAAATGAGAGTGTCTGAAATGTAAGCTACCCACCTCATAACCTCAATGGTGTGGTGAGGCTAAAAAAGGCTTGCAAAAAAGAAATGCCAGGAAAAGCCTCAGAATGATTTATTTACCTATTGACCCTCTTCCTGACCACATCTGAGACACCTCTGAAAGTCACAGGAAACAGCCATAATTCTAATGAGGTTTTCTAGTGGAATAAATTGTCTGCAGAAGGAGACAGTACAACTCCATGACTGGGATCACCATACTGGTGAACAGGAACCTCAACAATTCCTTAAAAAATTTTCACATTCCTGCTCACATCAGTTCACAGTGAACAGGTTCTTATTATGCTTTTTTTTTAATTAAAAAAGTGCAAGCAGCTGGTTGCTATTTGTTTCAAAGACTCAGCATGGAGTTTTCTGTGAGGTGACTGCCTCTTAACAGGAGCTGAAAGCAGCAGGCAGTGGAGTCAAAGTTACCTGATCTTCCTCCTCCTCCCAGCATGCAGTAATATTAAATAGAAAAAAAAAAATGTTAATTTTGAACCTACAACATTAGAACAACAGAACTGTTACTGTGATCAAAGCCAGACAACTAACACCCCAACAAGAGAGGGGCCCTACAGCTCCTCAGGTTCTTCGACTTCAGTGCTGTTGGGGAAGAGAGCAAGGAAGGTACAGCTGCAGCCACTTTTCCACCATTATTCCTTAGAGCTTATGGTTATATGCAGGTCTGGACTGAGAAAGCATCATTAACTAGGTAGAACACTGATTATCAGTGTCTTTTGATGGGGGCTACAGTTTGTGACCTTCCACCATGGGCTAGGAAATTACTTTCTGCTCCATGAGCCACATGAGATGATTTGATTGCCCTCGGCCATGGTGTGGGGAGCTAAGAGAATACCCATGAGCTGTTACTGGACACCTCTTTAGCCAAGGTAACTTGATCTTGAGGCAAGTTCATTAGTAAAGATGGACCAAGCTTCCACACAAACTGACACTTGAGATATTCAAATTTATTAACAAAATCAACAATATTTTGTTTATTGTTCTCTACAATGCTTTAAGCCATTAGCTATGCACACACTGGAGGAGAGCACTCAGCAGTGACGTGCCACGGTAACGCTGCTGATGTTACAGATTGCATGTTTATACAGAGGCATTGTATAACATCGCTCTGGGCAACACAGGCAGCAAAATCTACATCACGTGCCTACAGTCACATCCTGTAACCATTGGAATATGAGAAAATGAAAAAAAAAAAAAAAAACCAAGAAGTTGTCAGGCAACTACTGCCACAGATCACATCACACAAATACTGCCTGATGTCACAGGGGATTTCTTGTATCAGAAAGATTACCCCTACAGTGTAAACTCAAATGGCTTTGGTATGTTAGAGCAATGTATTGGGTTGAAATTCAAAAGGAAAACATGGTCTTCCTTTCAGCTTTGTTAGGTGTAAATGAATTATAACCAGAACTTCATAAACCTTTTTATTGGCCTTTTACCCAGTTACTCAGCAAGAGCACCTGGCATCAACATTGCCAATACAGCTTCTCTATTACCTTGTACACCACTTTAAAATGTTTGCAAAGCACTAATGATACAGTTTTTCGTACCGGGGAACTTCTGTTCTCCACTCCAATTTCACAGCTAGCCCCATGCTAGCAATTCATTTTGTGTTGCTTGAGTTTGGTAAAGAATGTATGCCAAGACTGGCTCTCCAGCTGATGTAAACCCACAGGAGGTTCATATCCTGTGCAGGAGAGAAATTATGAGCTACAGAAGCATACACGTGACAGAATGGGCATTGACCTCATGGGGAACAGCAAGCGTTTCTAGCCTGCTAGTGTATTTTGGTGGCTAGATTGGACTGCTCTCCTGAACTAATGTATTTCTATTCATGTCTTTATGAAGTTTGCAGCCTCAAGGAATGCATCTGTTTTTCTCCCCATCTCCCCCCATATTCTGTATTCAGTACTTGGTCTCTCTTCCACAGTATTTTTCACTTTCCACAATATTAACATATTCCAACGATCTTAAAAAAGCCTTTATTTTCACAATCCAGTCATCTCACTACAGAAATTGGAAAAAGCAATACAATTACTGATATACTGATTATAGCATATGTCAGCCTGACCTTTATGTCAGATGCTTCACAGTATCCTTATTAATTGCCATTTATTCGTGGTCATAGCTATGAATGTTCCAGGAATTAATTTTCATATTTTACAGTTCCACTCCTGTGAGCTACTCTTCCTTTTTCCTTTTCAATCTGTGGTAGCTCCATCGGAAAAATCTCAAAGTGAGTTTGGCTTAAGAAAACTGTGTGAGAGAAATACTGTACATTACTGAACATAACCCAATCATACAACTCCTAATAGATATAGAAGTGATCATAACATGTATCAAGAATTCCAGTAAAGAAAAAGGAACAGAAAGACGATTACAGGAGCTGAAGTCACAGAAGTCCTGAGGGCTCTAAGTTATGATAAAATTTGGCTTGACATACAGTATCTGTTCTGTGAGATGACGTTATTCAAAGTGCAATCTAGAAGAGTATTAGAATAGGGTTCACAGTACTGAAATACAGCACACTTTCATTACCCTTATGGCTTCGTAGTAGTTCAAACATGCTATACTTCCTTCTTTATATCTCTTACAGGGTCTGAGAAGAAACAGAACCTTGCACTTTCTTTGAAAGTTAAAAGCCTATGTTTCCCCATTTTTTAAATTACAGTCAATTTTCCAAGTGTTTAGAGCTGATAATAGGCAAAATCCCTACTCTGAGTTCTACTTCCAATGCAACACCACAGTACTACAGCATATAGCAAAATGAACCTCACTGCTGGTGAAAAACGCTTGAATACCTTCTAAAATTAAGCCTGCTTGGGCCTTTACTAAACCTTAAGAAATACTTGTGCATTCTTCCATGCATAAGACTTAGACTGTTCTATTTTCTGTAAATGTTTATGTAGTTGTCTCCAGGTTAAGTTAGTGGATACCAGATATTTTAAATTTTTTTCCCCTACCCGCAGATAAATGTAGCAGTAGAACCAACACATACCTTTACTTGCAAAATCAGTTTGGTGATGCTCAAGTATGGCTATTCAAAAACCTAGGATGCTGTTTGCCTTAGCTCTGTCTTGTGTTAAGTGTGCACATTCTGCTTTGCACGATTTTTTCCTGTTGTGGTGCTTTATAGAAGTTGATTTATTTATTTGGATGTAATTAGATTACAATTGCCTAATGGGATGGTATAGACAAGATGGATCCAGACTTTTCTGCAAAGTGCACAGCAACAGGCAAGTTACAGCTAGGGAAATCCTCTTTAGGTTTAGAAACTTCACCATGGCAATGGTCAAGCATTGGGACAGATTGCTCAGAGAGGCCATGGAAATACTGAGAAATCATCTGGACAAATCCCAGATTGTCCAGATGAGTTTTGAGCATCCCCAACTTCCTGTTTGAATGAGGTTCAAAGCAACCTCCTCACCTCCTTTCCAAGTTATGTTATTCTCTAGTTCTGTAACTGGCAGGTAAGGCAAAGGACCATTTTGGCCCATGAAGAAATCAAATGGCTGCAACGGAAGTAAGGAACAAGCTACAGCTTGTCAAATTTTTCTTTTTACATTGGACACTCCTGAAAACGTAAGCACCTTTTTCATATGTGAGACATTATCACACTCTGAAATCAGTCTATAGGGCTTGCTTTCTTTACAAGTTAGTTTTCATTATATTCTTATTTATGTCAAATATATTTAAGTACTCTACAGCTTTCAAATAACAGAAGTTAGAAGTGCCTTGCAGATGGTGTTAGTTATTTTAACTCATGTTTGCTCTCCACAAGATAGATGCTGGTAATTCCTCAGCAGTTTGTAATGATGATCCCCTTTAAAGATACAAGATCCTAAGTACATAACACCTACATACTCATTTCCTGATACCAAATGGTGAGGTTATTATGCAAATGGTGAGGTTGTTTATACAACAAGGCATTTTGGCAGCCAGGAAAAAAAAATTAAAAATAAAAATCAGTTATACTAGAATTTTCTCTGTAGTTGAGCAAAGCTGCATAAGTATGGTCCCCAGAAGAGGTGGGATTGGAAACAGGTCCTCGAGCATGCGCTGGGAGCAGTGGGTGAGCACCTGCACTCCAGAAATCCAGCAGCAGATACTCCATGCACCCCAACCTGCAGCTGTACATCAGACAACAGCTGAGGGAAATACAGAAGCATGAAAATATCATCTTTTCCTGCAATCTTAAAATAACTCGGTTCACTTGAGTTGAACAAAAACCAAACCGCCCAGCCCAAAACTTTCTGTAATATAACAAAGACTGAGTTACAATTGGCAAGACAGAACTTAAGGCATTGCCAGTAGATTCAAAGATAGCTAATGATTTTAATGAGATGATGCTGCTGTAGTTTGAAATACTAATCACTTCTCACACTGAAGAGAATAGCCCATGTATGCCCAGAAAAGCAGCATGAGCCAATCATAACAAGAAATAGCAAATTTAAATTTGGAATTTCAGGGTGACTCATTGACCTGCCTTTTTCAAAGGAGCCTTTGAGCAGCTGTCATAACCAAATCGTGTTAAAACAAGCAAATATTTTAAGAATGCTCACTTTGCTCCCTTATACAATGAATCAAGCCATCTGTGCGATACTGGCCCTTAACTGATATTCTATCCATATAGAAGGCACTAAAATGTTGGCAGTTTAGCCCTCTGAACAGATGCCTCCCTAAGGTAGACCTCTAAGATGTTCTCCAGAGAGAGGCAGACAAAAGTGAAAAATAAGCAGCCATGTTTAGGATAACTAGGATTTTGCTTCTGGTTTTCTCTTTCCTCTTTTAGGACAATACAAAAGTTAAGAAGAATTACATGGATGTTTAGATTCACAGTGTTCTCTAAAGCCTGGAAGGATCCTTCTGACAGTAAGCAGAGAACTGAATCTTCAAAGAACCCCAGTTCTTAAGAATTTGTTCTTTTAGAGCACAAATTTCAGTCCTCTTCTAGATACATAGATTTGATGACTTGATTACAATGCACGAAAATTGCCTCTATTTAGTAGCAGTGATGGAAAGGCACAATCTTATCTATCGCTATTTCCAGATCTGCACGAGTATCTTAATTAGCATTGAAGCATTCAAACTCAGCACCCTGTGGCTTTTCTGTGCCTTTCTCGGCAACATATTTGTTGCTTTTTCCTCAAGGTTGTGATTGTATATTTTACTAGAACCGGGACACAATTATAAGGCCATGAGAAGTTCCAAAGCATGAAGAGATTTAATCCGCATTTTCTGATCTCTGAAAGCAAAAAAAGAACTATTACCGTCTGCTCATGCCGAGAATGAAAAATCAATTGGCAGAGCATAACACAAAAGTATAATTGCCGTTAGCAACAGGTAACTCCAAGAATTTACCTGGGTTCATTTCAGTTAATCTAAAACTCAGAAATATTTAACAGGTTTGGTTGGATTATTTTTTTTTCTTTTGAACAAAAGATTTCACCACTTTCCAATACTAGATGATAAATCCCTTAAATTAACACATTTTTAAAAAGTTTACAGAAACATTATCTCAGAGTTCTGGGAGGAATTATTTTGGACATAGAATGAATTTAAAAGACTAGGAGAAACAAAACACTGCTACTGAATCACTAAGGCAGCCAGCTGGCTCTAAGTTAAAGCCAGACCGAAGGTCAATGTGCTGACGATACAAGCTTGATGTACCAGGTTAACACTGAACTCAAGCTACGAGAACCAGGCAAGTGCAGCATTTGAATCTGTTCACCTCCCATCTGTCTTTAGCTTCTTTTTCTGAGCATGATGCTCCTGCTCTCCTGCACAGCTGCCCGAGCAGAGCCACAGCCCAAAACCAGACCCACTTCTCTTCCAGATTTGCATCTCTCCTGTCCCCTCTGGAGAGCTGGCAGCTGCATCCAGTCACTAAAACTTCCTAAAGCAAAGTGAGACCCAGTATCTAAACAACCTTCCTAAAGCAGTGTCAGAACAAAAACAACAAAAAAAAAATCATTACAGAGTTGATAGATAAAAAAAGTTTTAAGGCAGTAAACAGTTATGTACACAGCTACTTCAAGTCTTACGCTCAAAGAGCAACTTTCTTTAGACTCACTTCAGATCCTCTTTTCAGTGGTTCCTCCAGGACCACTAAAGGTTCCTTTTTGTTCTAAGTATTCTGTTTGTCTTGGAGTTCTGTTTGCTGGGTTTGTTGGGTTTTTTTTGGGTTGGGTTTTTTTTTTT
>VZSZ01010413.1:1257-12542 GCA_013398815.1 Ibidorhyncha struthersii
AACCCCATGCAGCGCTACAGGCTTGGGGCAGAGTGGCTAGAAAGCTGCCTGGCAGAAAAGGACCTGGGAGTATTGGTTGAGAGCCGGCTGAATATGAGCTGTCAATGTGCCCAGGTGGCCAAGAAGGCCAACAGCATCTTGGCCTGTATCAGGAATAGTGTGGCCAGCAGGACTAGGGAAGTGATCCCCCTGTACTCGGCACTGGTGAGGCCCCACCTCCAATACCGTGTTCAGTTTTGGGCTCCGTATTACAAGAAGGACATTGAGGTGCTGGAGTATATGCAGAGAAGGGCAACAAAGCTGGTGAATGGTCTAGAGCACAAGTCTTGTGAGGAGCAGCTAAGGGAACTGGGGCTGTTTAGCCTGGAGAAAAGGAGGCTGAAGGGAGAGCTTATTGCTCTTTACAACTACCTGAAAAAAAGGTTGTAAAGAGGTGGAGGTCAGTCTCTTGTCCCAAGTAACAAGCGATAGGACAAGAGAAAATGGCCTCAAGTTATGCCACAGTAGGTTTAGGATGAATATTAGGAAAAATGTCTTCACCAAAAGGCTTGTGAAGCATTGGAACAGGATGCCCAGGGAGGTGGTGGAGTTACCATCCCTGGAAGTATTTTAAAGACAGATAGACGTGGTGCTTAGGGACATGGTTTAGTGGTGGTTTTGGCGGTGTTAGGTTGATGGTTGGACTTGATGATCTTAAAGGTCTCTTCCAACCTAAACAATTCTACGATTCTATTCTGTGATTCCCTCTGTGCAGACTTTCGATTTAGGAACAAAGGCACAAATTTCTGGCCTTAATGGGAAATATCCAAAAGCCAGTACAGATCTATTAAAGAAATGCAATTAGGACATCACCATGAAAAAAATGAACTAGAAATAATGGCAAACTAACAAGCTATTTTCCAGTGCCATTATGACAAAATATGAGAAAACTCTTGATTCTTTATCATAATGTTTTTATATGGCAGAAAATGGTACTTAAGGTAACTAATGTATTAAGAAAACGAAATGGCTAACATGACATCTCCTCTCAGCACAGTGATTACTAATTAATGTTCTCTCATGTACAACTTCTGTCACTTCTAAGTGACAGAAGACCCAGCCTCTTGTATCGTATCATGATTTGTAGGTTAAATATTCACCTAAGCCCCACCTCCCAGGAAAAAAAAACACATTTGGGTAAGGAACCAAGAAGTCACTAAGTCACAAGGCTAAAGTGCCTGAAGTTACAAGGAAATTGTCAACCAATTGGCCTGCATATGCTGACTCAAGTAGAGATTATTAGGTTACAGCACATATTATTTACATGTAACTTTTTTCATTCCCCCTTTGAGAAACAGCGATTTTTTCTGTTGCACTACCTACACATGGCATGAATAACTCAGCTATGTTATCAACTTCAAAAAAATAAAAGAGCTCAAAGTATAATGGGACTTTCTGTTAATTACGTTTAGCAAAAAATACTACTTCATTGTTTTGGCTTAAGCAGTAAGTAGGTAACTGGAAATCAATATATTTTAAGATGGCAAAGCATCTAATATATTTCAGTTTTGAAACGAGGTTAACATGTCTTCTCTGTGACATGCTGCTTTTCCTTCACTCAGCACTCTGCTTTCATGTAGTATTTCTAATTGTCTATAGCTTGTGTGTTTTGATTAAACTGTTAACAGTGGTACAAAGATTAGCATTTGTATAATATACTTTGTTTCAGTTCCGCAGAAAACACTGTAACAGTTCCAATGGCTATTGTATCTATCAAGAAAAATTTTATCAGTTTCCAACCACTTCAGACTTCATAATTTAAGTTTAGAAATACTTCTCTAAATGCGACACAGCTAGTACAGTAAGCACCTCTATGCATTCCTAACATCAGAAAGCAGAAAAAAGAAAATCATTATAAATCTATGAAAAGTGAGGCAGCATATGTGGAGAATTAGCCTGGTTATGGCACACATTAAATTTTAGTCTCAAGAAATTTTTTTTTGCTTTTATTATTAATGCATTCCAAAGCACAAAGACAGTGTATGTGAACATTTCCTCCTCCATTTTCACAAGTATATTACAAATGTGCATGGCATAGAACATGTCTGGATAGCAAGAGATATTAAGAAAATAGACACTATCTAAATCCTATTAGGAATAAGAAGGCACCACTGATTTGAGGTTGTGTCCAGACATCACCCAGTCCATTTTATTGTCATTTCTACCTTTCATGCCAACCTTTTTTTCCTGATTAACCCACACAGACCACTCCTATTCTGGTTTTCTCACCACAAACAACACACATTCATAGTAGTATTTCATCATGGAGAGTTCATTCACAGTGTAAGTTGACAGTACAGATTCTTTTTCCACCTGAAAAAAAGCAGCAGTTTTCAAAACGCCTTCTCTACAAGAACTATACAAGTTTCTCTTAATAAGAAAGAAATTGCTATATACTTACTAGATTTCAAAGCTCATGTATACACTTTTTGAAAAATGTGGAAAGCAAATAATTGGCAACACACTTATAAAGAAGCAATTCTCCTAGAAGTTATTAGCATATGCCATTATGTTGAACTAAATTTAAGGTAAAGGTTTATTCAAATGAGTTTGCCTGGTTTATACCAACACTACTCATTGCAAACTACAGCATCTTCTTACCTCCATATGGAATCCATATTGCAGTATAACATTTTTTATATCCTCGTAGCTTAATTCTATAGAAAGTTCATTTCCCAAGTTTTCAAAGTGGTAAAGGAGAGGACCTAGAATACAAAGATACAATGGAAATGGCTATCAAGAAGACAAAAATGTTTTAAAAATCAAAAGCACTGAAAATGCTTATATCCACTTGAATGATTGTTGTATCAAATTTCAGAATCAAGGCAAAGTGAAAACAAATTAGTTCAGCTGCTTATTCAACAATGAAGTCTCATTTCCTACCAGATTGTGTTTTCTGTATCTTAAAATTTCTTCAGTCTAGCATCACTGCTGTCTCTATAGAACAGAAGGCAGGACAGACATGCTGTGGTCTGCTCAGGAGCTCTGCTTGCATTCTGTGACTGGCCAGGACTCTGGTGTAGTGACTGGCTAGTGACTGACTAGTTTGCGTGATACAAAATGTTTAACTCCTGAGTTTTCCTTGCCATCCCTTCAACATGGAAGACAAATTAGATCTCTTTTCTTTTGAGACAAGGCATACATAGATCTCATTCCCAAAGCTTCTCCTTAGAAGCAGTACAGTACAAATTAGACAACAGATTAAGAAAAAGATGCAAGGACGTATTCACACAGGGAACAAAGTTCTGTTTTCTTAGAAAAATAGAAAAAAAGAATACAGGACACTACATTTGTGAAATAATAAATGTTTGATGCATGAATGTAAAATGTGCCACTGGGAAGATGTACTTCTCTATTTAAAAATCACATGGTGTTGACTGGATTATAACTAGCAAACATCCAGACATATTCTGAACACACCTGAGATCATTTCCAAGCTCTAGATGTTTCTAGCTCTACAGAGTTTTCAGCAAAGAAACATTCATCCCCACAACTCTTTTCAACTACTAGATGCCTGTTATGAGATCAAATATAAGTCAGGAGTAGCAGGAAGAGAGGTTGGTCACACTTGCCTACATTTATCCATATTCCTCCAGGCTTTAGTATTTTCCATATAGTATCAATGTAGTCAATAACATTATGTGCTGTATCTATGAAAAAGCAAGTTGCTATGCAGTCCCATGTATCTGCATAAAAAGAGCAAAGTATACAAAGATTAGTTCCAATGCTTCTGCCCTTGTAAAAGATCATCATTTAACCCCAGTATTTGTTTATACACTCAGCATTACCTTAAACTAAAAACAGTTGAAGGCTATTAATTTTTTTTACAAATAAATAAAGTATTTTGGTTTATGTTAACAACAGTTAGGTTTGGTTTCATGTGACCTACGGATACATGTGTGTGTGTGTATATACACATACACACCCTAAAATATTATACATATTTATTATTTATGCATTTTATATATTTAAACATAATTTATAAATTTATATTTATAAAACTGCTCACACATGTGATATAAAATGAGATATATTTATATTATGTACTATAAAATGTCAATATCGTAACACATTTTATATAAATGAAGACCCAAGTGTGCTATTTCTCACCTGTCCTATGAACTTCATTACCACAACAGTTAAAAATATAACTGCAAAAATACCCAGTGACTCTGGGCCTCTCTAGTTACTATCTAGAACACAAGTCTGTACACTAAAGTGTACTTTCACAAATCATATAGCTTTAAAACATTTTATTCAGTATCTGGACATTTCTCCAGCTGTGTTTTACTAGTTAACAAGCAGGATCTTTCAAAGTCTACCTTTTAAAGCATGAGTCTCCCTGTTTTTTCTCTAAACATGTATCCTTGAAATTGCAAAAGTTTTAAGTTCTGTAAATAAGAAAATTAAAAGTCTCAATTTATTCCAGTATCATATGTTCTAATGTAAAACAGAACCTTCAGAAAGTTAAGCAGCTATAAGCAAGGCTCCTGCAAGAAAATATCTGGAAGTCTACCTGAACAATAAAGGTTAGATTAATAGCTATATAGTCCTGGTGAAAATAGGGTCCTGGTCTAACAGGGGCAGAAGGGCGGAAACAGAAAACAGATGTCTGAAGTGATAATCCAATACTGTGTAAGGAAAAAATAGTGACTTCTAAATAGGTATATATTAGAATATTAGACTACATATCAAAGAACTGGGTGAGTGCTACCCTTGATCAAATCCTAAATATATAATTGGTAGAGTAGGCACTACATAAGATAGTCTTCTGCAGGTTAATTCACCATTAGGTTAATCATAAAACATTACTTCACAGCTGCAATGAGGACAGCACAACTAACCTGGTATCACAAGAAAAAACAGTTATCTATACTGACAGAAGTCGCAATCTTTGATAATTATCATCCCCATAATATGCCTCTGAAATATTTACTACTGACAGTAAGAATATATAGTTTCCATTTATAATTTAGCACTACTGAAACAGTTTGCTTTGCTTTTACAACAGGAAACGTATCGACAAAAACCCCTCATATTTCTATTTTTTAGACTAAAGAAGTGACTAGTTACATTGTTCCCTTTGTAACATCACTTTTCTAAATCAAGTAAACCTTTCCGTAATACTACTATACTATCTTATTCTGAAAGAGACTACTGCAACAAAGATCTGTTAGGCAAGGAGGTGTCCGTATTTTTTGATAACTAAGAGAAAAACAAAAAAAGCTGATTTGGAATAAGAAAATCTTGCTACCGTTAGTACTTTTTGCTTTGTACTTGTAGATACGGTTCCCTTCTATTTGTAGCCATTAACTATCCCACAATAAATATTCTGAAAACACAGTTACATGGATGGCCTTGAAGTTTGCATTTACTCACTGCACTCGGAATAAATTTCTTGAAAATCCCCTGCTGTCATAGAGAAGTTTGAACCAGAAGGAAGACTGTGAGGATCAACATCAGGGAAATAAATTGGACGTATCTGATCAGCAGATCTTCTGTTATTGCTAAACTGATGAATCCAGGGATAAAGCTTACATGACTTAATTTCAGAGCATCTGCAAAATATGGAAATCAGCACAATTCAGTTTTGACTAATTGCTTATCTATTATCTAGAAATGTAGGAGTCAAAGACTTTCACCAACATCCATTGTTTTCTTGATAAAATTCTTACAAAAGCTACTCATTTTCTAAATGAACTCTATCTAGTTCATAACACTGACAGCCCATCCATTTATGAACTGATCAAAAAAACCCAATTTTACTCTGACTCAGAAATTATCAGTACAAAATAACTGCCTCTTTAAACTTTAAGATTCTTTTCCTACGTTTTACCATTTTCCCCAACGTATTTCTTCACTGAAAAGAAAATGCACAAGATTATTTTGTAAGACTAGTGAAATTTATGATTTAGCATATTCAGAAAAGCTAAGCCTTTCTGGATTTTTTTTTTATATTTAAGAAAAAAATTATTAAATTAGTAACATTAGTTCTATGAATTTTATTGGAAAAAAATTGTTCTCATTCTAGACCATTGTCTTTTCTGAACCATAATCACAGGGGTTTTGAAGCACAGCAGAACAAAAGCATTTTTCAGATGCTAACTGAAAGGATGCTTTTAGACTTCAGAAAATAAATAAATTCCATTTTGCAAAGCGTAGTAGTTTTGCACGAGATGTCATTTTAAGTTAGTAACATCTGGAGTGTTGCAATTATGCCAAGTAAACATGTTTTTGTAAAATAAAATTTGTGGGTTCACATGACCAATTAAGTCAACTCTTATTTTAAGATGATAAAACATAGCATTAACGTATAAAAAAAAACAGCTCTTCCCACAGTCCTGCAAAATCAGTTTGTAATTAAAAAATGAAGCCATTTCCTTGCAGAGTCAGCGGACACATCTGTCCAATAAAACACATATCATCAAACACTTAATAAACGGCAAGCAATCTAGCAGGTGATAGAAAGTGCACTCTCTTGGCTGGTGGATAGAAAACACCTGTGGTGAAGTCTTCGAAATAATGTTTTTTTTACCTTCTTCATGCCAAATTTATATTTCACTTTATCAGTAAAGAAACAATACAAAACCAACCTGTATTTGAGCAGCAGTATACTGCACTCATCAGCTGTCTCCATATATAATGAATAAACAAATATCAGATATATACAGTCAGCCAAAGCCAAAAAAACCCCAACAAAAACCAGGGGAAAAGCCCTGATAATCTGGGCATCATTTTCTTCAAGAAAGGCATTTCTATTTTGGTTAAAAAAAAACCCAAAAAACAAAACAACCAAAAACCCCCCATCACCACCCCACCACACAAAAAAAAAACCCAAAAAACAAACCACCAAAACCCTTCATGTTGGCCAGTAAGAGTTGTGTGTTAACCATTCAAGCATACTCCATATGTTCCCAGTTAATTTGTACTGTCCTCAAAACATTCTGCTTTAACAACAATTTCCCCAAAGCAAGGTAAAGAAAATAAGAGATCTGAGTAGACTAGGAGGGTTGTTTTTTCTGAGCTATAAGGGAACATGCACCTGCTTATATTTTTTTTCCCCAGCACAAAGTGTATTCATGTAGACTTTTGAGCAGTTCCCAAAGGAATTTCCAGTTTAATATAAAAGACCAATCCCTCTCCACATTCAAGCCTGAAAACCTCCCTTTCCAGCTTCAGTAATTTATACTTCAAAACTAAGTACTGCAGTCCTTTACAATTCCATCCTTCCAACAAAGGATGTATGATGTAAGTTACATTATAAAAATCTAACATCTTTAGACCCCACCTCGAGTACTGTGATCAGTTCTGGGCCCCTCACTACAAGAAAGACATTGAGGTGCTGGGGCGTGTCCAGAGAAGGGCAATGAAGCTTGTGAGGGGTCTGGGGGACAAATCTTAGGAGTAACGACTGAGGGAACTGGGGCTGTTTAGCCTGGAGAAGAGGAGGCTGAGGGGAGACCTTATCACTCTCTATAAGTACCTGAAAGGAGGTTGTAGAGAGATGGGGACTGGCCTCTTCTCCCTTGTGACAAGTGACAGGACAAGAGGAAATGGGTTCAAGTTAAGCCAGGGGAGGTTTAGGTTGGATATTAGGAAAATTTTTTTCACTGAAAGGGTTATCCAGCATTGGAATAGGCTGCCCAGGGAGGTGGTGGATTCGCCATCCCTGGAGGTGTTTAAAAAAAAGGTAGACATGGTACTTGGGGATATGGTTTAGAAGTGGTTTTGTCAGGTTAGGTTAATGGTTGGACTCGATGATCTTAAAGGTCCCTTCCAACCTTAACGATTCTATGACTGGAAGACAAAATGCTCAAGTTTTCATCCTAAGGCATGCAAGAAATGAAGTGCGTCTGTGCATCACCATTGATGACCTCTGCCATCTGTCACTATATCCAGGACTCATCTAAACACTAGAAAAAACACACCAATAAGAACCTTACCCATACAAGAAAAAGCACAATTTCCCATACAAGGACTGAAGCAGCCTTGGAGCCATTGTAGCTTCATTTCTCCAGGGTCATTTTATTTTCAAATTAGAACTTCTTCAGTGGAATAATGCTAATTAATTTCAAACACTAACAGTGACCACAGTTACACCTTGATGCACTCTCTACATACCATGCTATGCAACTGTATCCACAGTAACAAACCTTCACAATTTAAGAGAACTGGATTGTTTTGTTTTTTTTTTTTTTCAGCAGATGTCACTTTGTATACAGAAGACTTAAGTCACTGTACCACATCTAGGAGCCCACTGTAGTAGCTGGCTTGACATTCAAGACTACTTTGTCTTCCTAAAAGTAAACCAAGGTCAGAGAAAGAAGGTATATCCAAACTGTAAGCACATTAGCAAAGTCCTCAAGCTTTTATCAACTGAAAACAAAAATTAATTGGATTTAAACTGTAGTTAAGAACTAATTTGCAGAAATCCTTCTTTCTTACCACTCTTCCTTAACTCGTATCCCCAGCTCATATTGATCACTGCTGTTTCTTCCAGTTCCAGGAAGGCAAACATGTCCATTTCAGAAGGCTAACTGGGAACAGCCACTTAAGACTAAAATGAAAGATCCCCAAAGTCCCTAAAACCTTCTTAAAAGACATCCCAAGCCCACAGCTAGATCTGGCAGAAAGGAATGCTTGGACTTCAACTGAATTGACTGAAATTCAGAGTCAGGTTAGCAGTATTCTCTTCCATGCTAACAAGGAAACTTGTAACTGAAAACTTGCCCAGCAAAGACAAATATTACAGCAGCTGAGCAACAATCAATTTTGCTGTCTAAAATCTAACCATCAGCAAGTCTAATGCATATACACCTCTTTACTCAATATCACATATAAACAGGAAAAGCCACATGAATATTAGGTGCTAGGAATGATTACTATCATAAGCTAAGCATGGATCTTCAGGAGTATTCCATGTATAGGCCAAAGACTCATTATTTAAGGAAGACAAAAAATATGTAATCAGAGGTACTTAGGGGTGAAGTTAACTTTCAGATTCGAACCACTATGACACCTGATCAGTGGTCCCAAATATAGGAAATGAATACTTTTATGCTGCTTTGAATAATTTCAAAAGTTCCAAAGAGCATAAGAGCCAGCTGGGCTGTAGAGCTAAGGACAAGAAGAATGTAAACTCCTTTCAGTAGCTGCAAGGCATTAAATCAGCTCAACTGTAATATGCTATTTCAACTACCAGATGAGTAATTTAAGAATAATGTAAGAGAAAGAACAAATAAACCTCTAGCAAATATTTATTGTCCGCATTTTGTCCACTACATTGACTACTACTGTTTTAAGCAGACATGCAGCAGCCATAATAAACTGTTTTCCCCTTGTTTTGAACACTAAGCTGTAACATATTTAAGATTATCACATTCCTCTGTGAACAATCAGTCTACAAAAAGGGCTCCAAAACATCACGATAATATAGAATACAACAAACCAATAGTTTAGGTGTTTTCAGCAAAGGTGTATCATTTCAGACTGAAGAAGGAACTGGCAAATTCTGTCTCTCTGAACTTGGTATGAACTCCCACAAAAAAACAAAACACCCGCTCCAGACCTCCTTCATAGTTGCCCACCCACCACCAGTCTTCCCACCATCCTGCTTAAAAGAACAGTTGAATATGCTGCTTTCTTCCCTCTCTTAACAAGTTCATTATGAAACCAGTAATTTTCAATGCAAGTGACAAGAGTAACAAATATAAAAATGTCATTTTAAGTTAAATCTATAAAGTGAAATTACTACATTCAAATTTAGTACCTCAGAGTAACTGTGGAACTATTAACTATATTATTCTAGCAACTTGCTTAAGAAGGGGTTCAGCATGCTTTGGTGGTTGTTTTTCTTATCGGAACAGTGACTAAAGTTTTAGTATGGAATGTAACATTTTCTTTAACAGGTTTCCTCTGTTACTAATCACCACTATTAAGTACCATGCATATATTAACTAGTCCATATTTGACACCAGTGAGATAGGTGTGCATTTCACAGGAACAGATGTGAAATCAATCATATAAACCTATTCAAGATTATGCAGAAAATATGTGGTACAGTCTAATTATTTTAAGTCTCATAACTTAAAAGCCATACTTCCTGCTATAATCTTAATGACTCACAGACAATGCTTCCCTCCCCCATTTATCCCACCGATATTTTTTTTCATTAAAACATCCTAAAAAGTGGTTCTGTGTGTTCTGCGCTAGGACTTAAAAATCTATTCTTCTGAGTTTTATTTATTCAAGTTTTTCTCATTTATAATTTTGCCTCCCTAGGTTTCAATCAACAAGTAAAACATAAGCTATGTACCTGTTGAGTACAAAGTTAGAAGAAAAGAGCATAAAGAGGCTCCATTCATTTCCTTGGCAAGCATAACCGAGCATAGCTATTTCCCACGCCAATCTACCTAGCCCAGCACCAGGTACCAGGATATTAACTTTGGAGAAATCCCTGCAACAGAACAAAAATAATAGTTAAGACTTTATCTGATACCTCTTAACAAAACTTAAGAGGTCCAGTGAAACATTTCCCCCCCCCCACTTAGATACCATAATGTATTTCCTGTATGACTTTACTTTTAAAATGTAAACTGAGCCAGTTCTGATCAGATTAGTTAATTGTACAACATAACTCACAAAAATGACTCAAAAGAACATATACAACCCTCATTCAGAATACAGAGCATAATTACAAAACAATTTTTTTTTTCCTGAAAACTTGAACAGTTATCAAGCTAAAATCTCTTAAGTGAATTGAAGAAAGAACATTATCATATAGCTCCATTTATTTTTCTATGAGGCCCACTGATAACTAGTAAATATTCTAGAAATCTTCTTGGTTACATCACATGAAAAATAAACATGTATCTGGACAACAGAAACACAAAACAAACAAAACTTCCATAAGCTGATAAGCAATTCAGACTATAAAATCTTTAAAGTAGTTACCTTCTCAGCAGCTGTGGGTTTTACATATGCTGTTGTCGTGTCTTTAAAGGCACAACAGCATTTCGTTTCAGAAAGACATGATGCAAGCTGCCTGTTCTAATCTCTGAGCAAGCTGGAATTCAAGCTATTCAGGCAATCTATCACAGCTCCACTCAAGCCCTGCTCATGCCCCATGTTGGGCGCCAATAAATCTGTCATGGTTTGGGCCAAACTGGCTACTGGGGATGCGGGGGACCCCAGATGGGACTGACAGATGCTCCCCTCTGCCCCTCTTCAAAGAGAGAGGCAGAGGA
>VZSZ01010419.1:0-41895 GCA_013398815.1 Ibidorhyncha struthersii
AACAAAATTGGTCCTGTTTTACCTCAAACCAGGACACCCACTTACGTTAATGGTAAAGGCATGTCAAAAACAGCTGAAGAAAAGGCATTTTAAAGGGGCGTGTAAAACTTCCTAAATGAACCTGGTATGTTAGGAAAGACTTTTAGAAGTAGTATAGAAATGTATCCTTCTGTCCTCAAACACCCTTTCCTTCCTTCCCAGTAACATCTTACAGGTCCACAGAAAGAAGTCCACTATTTTAACATTTATTAGTTTCGATTTTTATCAACTATGTTATCCCCTGTTCCATTTGAATTTCTAGCTGGAAGGGCTATATGGTGCTTCATACAGTGCAGCTTGTTTGTTCCTGTAAACTTTTCTGCCACCTTTTCACCATCAAAATTTAGATTTCTTGAGTCACCTTACAAAATTCCAAGAGCACATCCTGGAAAATCAGTCAATCCACATTCCTCTCATCCATCTTTTAGAGGATTTTGCTTTACATGACAAACAGCTTTTGAAATTTGTAGTACTGGGCAGGCCAACAAATCAGATCAACACCTTTTGTCACTTGCCTCATTCCCAATCACTGTTGAGATAACAAGAGTGTGGGGTGCTACCTGTTTTGGTAACTTTCTGGAATAACACAGATTTTGGAAGAAATGAAGGGTTGCCTGTCAGGCAGTTTCCTAATGGTCTCTGTCCTCGTTCTCTTTATCTGGCTTCTCCATGACCAGATCACTCTGAATGGTGACCTTCCCCAAGCTGTAGAAGCAGCATCTCCAGACAAGAGCTTAGAAGCCCATGGCCTGGGCTGGGCCAAGGGTCCCAGCTGAAGCAGTAAGGGAGCTGGGGGTCCGAAAACCTCTAATGGCCACTGAGCTGCTCTGAAATGCCATTTTGTTAAAGCACCTGGGGTCCTAGGCCAGCAGGCAACAAAGCTGCATATGCAATAACAATTTTGTTTCAGAAAATAAATGCTATTTCACCATATGTTTGTTACTGCATCGGATTGCTGGAAAATGTTAAAAAAAGTGGTGTAAATTGAAAGTCTTGAATTTCAGAGGCATGCAGCAATAACTAAGTGGGGAAAAATAGAGCAAGATGCAGTTTAACTTAAATTTCTGAAGTAGAATTTGCTGTGCTAGTTTACGGTTAATAGTAGGATTTGTCCTATTAGTGAGCCAACATACTTTTTCTCATTCAAATCTGTGAATAAATGAAATTAAATGTCCTGTCACCATAACTTCTGAGAAGGATACACAGTAAATTAAGGCTATCAGTTTCACACTATCTGCTGCTATCAGTTTCCTTGCTTTTCCCTTTCTGCTCTTTGTCTTTTCTGTTACTGTGCTTGTTCTGTGAACTGGCAACCTGCTCTGTACAAGCTCAACATCAGTCAAAAGACGTTAGCTCTGATAATGCTGTATCTGCAGACCTTCCCCCAAGGGAATGCGACTGTCATGGCATTCTGGGAAAGAACAAGTAATTTCTGAAGACCTTATTTAGGGCTCCTCGATGAAAACAAAGATATTAGCAGTGAACAGGGAACCAGCAGAGATGTTGAACAATATCCTGAGGTATGTCCAGCCCTTCCTGCCGGTAGGGGTAGGTCTGAATTTGCGTCCCCTGGCACTGCATTCACACCTCCACAGTGCGATGGTACAGCAGGAAAACAAGCTTTGCCGTTTTGCCTTGTGGATGGCTTTCAAGCTCGGCTCGGAAAGATGCATACGTGTGGTTGAGCCTTATAAATAGAGCGGGTGTCTGACTGCAGTCACCGGTGGAACGACTGCTCTGTCCTGATCTGCAGGTGTAGTTGGAATTTTCGACGGCCGATTGCTGATGGAGTTACTTTCTCGATGTGACTGTTTAAGGCTTCTTTTCCATGCTGATGTTCTTGAGTTCAAGCCCTCAGCTAGAAGTCAGACAACAAATGCTTGAGAGGAAGGAAGGACCTGTTGCGCTAGTGCTGTAATTGCATGCAGAAGGTTCAAATTCTGGCTTTGCTACAGATTTCCTATGTGACCCTGCACAAACATCCCGGTGCATCGGTTGCCATAGCAAAACAGAGATATTGTTTCCTTCCTTCCACTGGTTGTCTCACGTGCAAGCTTTTGAGGACAAACATTTTTACTTACGATTTTACAGAACGGCACTTGATACAGTACAGTCCCGACTTTTGGCTGGGGCCATTAGCTGCCTCCATGTTACCAATAATAAGTAAAAACAAAGCAGCCTTGTTCTGCAACAGTGACAGTCCTGGACTGCTGTCCAGGCAAGCCTGAGCAGAAGCATATGCATGGTCTAGAAAGTATTTTATCTCTTATTACCAATTCCCTGGTTCATCCAGCCTTCCAGTTATTCACATGTAAAGAAACAAACAGTGCCAAAACCCAATGAGTGAAGCTGTAGCTTCCTCCCTTCACTTCTTGAAAGGGATGTGGAGAAGTAGCAGCTGCTCCTCATGTTCTGGCATCGAGTTGATGCCTAAGTGACCCTGGTGAGAGTGGTCCCCAAGGGGTGGAAATGGAGGAAGTGGGACCAGCAGCCAGACCAGTGTCTCTTCCTTCAGCGTGTGCTAATAGACGTGACAGGAGGTTCATCCCGACCCACGTCTCCGGTGGAGGATTCACAGAATCAACCACGTGCTAGGGGACATCTGCGAGGCGGGGGCTGGGAATGGGATCGTCTCTTGTGGTGCTGCCCTGAACGCCACTTTGGGCGTCAGCTGTGTGTGCGTTTCCCATGAGGTAGGTGTCAGAGTCTGTAATGTTTTCAACTGCTACAGAAAAACAGCCTTAAAAATATGATCACATGTTTATCCAGAAAAGAGCTTTAAAAACAGGGTGTTATGGGCAACACTTTCCAGACACCAGCATCTGAGGGGGGAAAATGGCAACTGAGCCATTAGTCCACATGAGTAGCTCTGGCCTGGAAGTGGATGAAAACGCCCTGCGCCCCAAGGAATCTATGTAGGAAGAACTTAGCTTAAGAAACATGTTAGCAATGTCTATACTGGGCAAGGGCGCTCTTGTTAGAATGCTGTCTTCTATGGAAGATTACAGGGGTCTCTGGGACTTTTGTGGTGCTTAATGCAAAGCTTTGAGAGATTTATAGTGGTTGGGGAGCAGAAAGGGAGCAGTTATGTTGGTGTGGTGGTGCCTTAGCAAATACGCTTCGTTGTAAACAGGCCCTAGGACAGCTACCGCTAGTATTGGAGTGGCGTCTCCTAATGGCATGGTGGGATGCTAACGGAACAGTAATTCACAGGGAGGAGTGCCCTCTACAAAATTACAATGTCTCCCTTTTCAGCTGCTGGTATGTTTCTGGAGGTTTTCATCTCAGCCAAACGTTGGCACAACATTGTTTATCCTAACTGAGGAGACCACAGCTTGAAGTGATTGTAGGCCATTAGAGTTATAGCAAAGGGGAATGTTTTAGGCACATTTGGGGACTTTAAGAAATATATTGACAACGCTTTGATCAGGTTCCAAGAAGAGCATATTAAAAAAACCCTTTCTGATTAAAACGAATTTCAATTCTGCAGTAAGGTGACAGAGGGAGGGAAAAATGCTTGCTAAAGTGATTCCTGTCAGATACCTCTGCTTCCTTTCTGACCTGCCCGTTTCCTTCTGTTTTCCAATGGGCAAAAGATCTCTTGCCCCTGCTGCCTGCCTGTGGACTCATCACATCAGTAACATTCCCTCTCAGCGTTCATCCATTTTCTTCCATTTTCAGGCCTTGTCCTCCTTTTTCTTTCTGGTTGCTCTGTTTCTTGTCCCTTCCTGACTCACACTCTGGATCCACCATCACCGTGTTTATTTTTGGTTCTCCCTCACCATATGCAGGGGAATTCTCTCCGCTTTGGTCATTCTGAATCTACTTATGAACGAGTATGGTCTCATAAAGGAGTAATATTCTGCAGTGTTTGGTGTGTTGTCACCGTTCCTGTTAATTAGGGTTTCTGTAAACCTTGTTGAAGGTCAGTTCAGTGCCTGAACATTTGTGACTTATGTACAAAAGGTTCTCAAGTGATCAAGCTCATATGACTCTAAAAATCATATTGTTAAAGATCTTTGTAGGATCCGTGTGGACTCCACACGAAACGTATACTTGCAACGGTCAGATCCTTTTGGTCTTAGAGCTGTGGTTGTCAAAAGTGCCAAAGAGCCAAGTGCTCAAGACCAAATTTCTGAAGGTCTGTTTAGCTGTCTAACCATCTCTGACATGGGACTTTGCCCTCCGTGCTCGTTGCAGTGCCATTGAGTTTGGTTACCCAGTTTTTCCCAGCTCTGTCGCGAACCTCTGTTTCTGTGTTTGTTGTAGACTCCAAGCTTCGTTATGCATTAATGTGCAGGCCAAAAATGATAGGAAAAGCAGATAAGAATGTAGTCACATGATAGCAAAGCAGGAAGGCAGTATATGCAACTTGGTTCCTAGCTGATCTTGACAACCCGCCAACCATACAGGTTGTCTGGGGCTATTCTTTCATCTTTCATAAGCAGAAACTAAGTTTGTGTATAAATGTTGGATAAATACCTACAGGAGAGTATGTGCATTTTTCTGTCTTGAAAAATACTAACCAGCTTCCTGAGGAAGAGCTCTTACTCCCAGACAAGCACCAAGGACAACATACCTTATTCCCCACAGAGAGACGTTTAACAATAAGTTAATATTTACAAGATGGGAATCACTCTGAAGTGACAAGAATTGAATTTGTTGCCCATCCATGGGAAGATACTTTTCAGCTCTGATTGTGTTTTGCTATAAGGTGAAATATATGACTTTTTTTTATAATGAAAGTTGTCAGTTAACACTGGATCAGCGGTAATTTTATTAGCCTCAGAACCATCCAGTGTTATTTGGAAGAATCTGCCTCATTTTCTATCTGCACATCTGTGTAGCAGCTGCAGGCACATACTTCCCAGGGGCTCAGTCTAATTTGTAGAATTACAGGGGTTGTGCCTGGCTGTAGAAAAGGTCTATTAGTGTTGCTCATGTTGAAAATTTAGGCTTGATGCCTTCCACATGCTGTTTTGTTTTGTTTTGTTAGTCTTTTTCTGGGTCCATCATTAACCCTTTGGAGAAATTTCTCTTAAAGCAAGGTAACTATTCTGTTGTCCCTGATTAAATGTTTTCAGGAGACCACAGTTTCGTACCGTGTCCTGAGTTTCTAACAGTGTCAGATGGACTGTGAACTCAGCTGGATTCTTTTTTCCCTCTCTCCCTCTTTTGCTCTCTTTTAATTGCATACAGAAATCAATTTCTCCGTTCCTGGAAAGCAGCCACTCTCCCAGAAATAGCAGTTGACAGAAGAAGTGTGTACAAAGCACACAGAGAAGAATGTATCAGCCAAATTAAACCCTGAAGATACTTTAGGATAGCAGAGTGTCATCGACCAGATTTTCATTTGGTCAAAACACAAAACACAAGGCTTCACTACAATATTTACCAGCCTCCTGCACCTCCTGCTGCGGCGAGGCACAAGGCTGTATTCTTCCAGCACAGTAAATCGGTAGTGGCAGGGTCGGTCCTGCAGGCAGCTCCGTGCAGATGGACTCCTCGCCTCACTATTTTAGTCCGACTGAAATCTACCATATGTTTATGTTCTGCAAGTGAAAAGCATCTGAAAAAAAACGAACAACAAACACCAACCCAAAACATTTTTCCATTTCTGAACCTTTGGACAATGTCTCTGTTGTCTGGGGTCTGACTGACCGGGGCTTCTTGCCAGACTGGAACCTCATAGAGAAAAGTGCCACCTACTGAATAACCACACCACATCCTGCCCTCTTCCTTTGCTCTCTGCTCTCTAAACACCGCGAAAGCTCGGCTCATCCGCTCCAACAAAAGCTGACAGCTTCACGTCAGACCCGTTCTGTGCTTCAAGGAGCCCTCAAGCTGAATTTTCAAGTGGGAAAAATGTTGCCCTTTTGTACGAGCTGGGTGGGGTATTGCTCTGTCATCTTGTGGGAAGTGAAACAAAGTGTTTTTAAAACTATTTTGCTGAAGTTCTGATTTTGCTACTGGAAAAGAAATTGCAGCTGAGAAAAGAACACTTACTTTTTGTCAGGTTAGCTCTAAAAACATCACTTTGTGAACCTAAGCCAATTCTTTTCCTTTTAGATCTGCTTCTTATTAAACTGTGTTGATCTCAGTTGTTATGATACCTTCACAGTGCCTTATTTCACGCCCGCTGCAGGGTCTGGGTTCACTGGAAGAGCCACGTCTTTCACGCCAGATTATGGCCACACAACACACAGTTTGCATCACAGAAATCCTATCATGGTGGAAAGTGTAGTCCATGAAGAAGTTTGGCACAAAGCACAGAAATGGGATGCAGGCGGACTTCATGAGATGCTGAGAAAGCTCAATGGAAGCTAGTCCGAAGAAAAGATTTTAACGTTTCCCAGTATTTTGGGTGGTAAATGTAATTGTGGGGAAAGAGCTCAGTATTTTAATTTTTCCTCCTTTATTTGAAATGTTAAAATGTATCTTTTTTTACCCATGAGATCAGATTTATAGCTTCTGAAGGCTCTCTTTGTGGATAGGTTTTTGAATGGAACGTTGTAAGGAGGCCATTTAAAGAGAAACTATATTGTCCCTAAGTGTTCTGCAGTTGGAGGGAAAGGTGTTAAGACATTATCCGTACGACCAGCAGCTTTGCTTCCTTGAACTTATTGTTATATCCAGACCTTCTGTGACCGCTCCCCATACAGAATAACCTCCTGTAAGGAATACAGAGAATTTTTATATTTTGTAGTTAAAAGGGGCTTCGTAATCTGTATATCTGTCTAACCTCACTCCTTTTCCATATTTTCAAATCCTCTGTATTACTTTATTTTCCATTCTTGGACCACACAGACATATATAAAAGAATTAACCATTTTCTTTTTATTTCATTGTTCTTTATTTCATTGATCATTTGAAGAGATAACTACTCAGTCACAGGAATTTGTTTCTGGAATGGTCATCTAAACTTTTGATGAAGGAAGGAGCAAATTAGTTTATTTGTTTTTATCACAAAGTTCATTATTTCCAGTCAGCTTTCTACTCAGTGTGCTGTAGCTAGTGAATTGTTCAAGAGATTATTAAGAAGATGATTTACTTACTTTTTATGGGAACTGAGTTTATAATTTGGTAATCTAAGCAATTTGATATGAATTTCAAGTACAAAGGCAATTCGAAGAAAACAATGTTCATTAACTGTATGTGGACTAATGATACCTGACATTCATCTGAATTTTGTTGCACAAGATCCAAGCGCACTTTAGCCACCATTACCATACTGATCCTGCTGAAATAATTGATTAAACTCCCATAATCTGCAGTGGAGCCAAGAATTCATCCTCACTTGAGGTCTTTAAGCCCTCTTGCTTTTTCTCTCTTTAACGTATGCCTTCTTCCTTTCCCTCTGTCAGCCTAAATTCCCCTATCTGTGTTCATGGGCTTACTACATCCGTCATTAAAATGTGGCTATTCCTGTTCAGCAGCTTGCAGCAGTGTAACACAAACAAATGAAGAGAAACATAGGAATGGGGTATCAAATATCATAAGTGGCCTTAAGATTTTGTTTTTAACATTTACAATATTATTAAACCATGTTTTGACATTTAAAATTACACCACCGTGTCTTTGCATGTGCTTTTTCTTCAAACCCATACTTTTATTTCTGACGAACTGAGCTAATTCTGTAAGAATTGCTGGAGTGCTTGAAAGCACGTGTTGGCAGGTGCAGCTAGAAGCCGACCACATCGTAAGCAGGCACACGCAATGGATTCGAGACTTACACCTACAGTTAAGGGTAGTTTTGTCATCGATTTAGATAACAAAAATATCAGGCCCAGTGAAATAAATGAAAGATGACAAATCACATTTTCCTGTTCATTGTTTACCTTTCATTCATCATCTGTTCTTTAATGATGAGCTCATTATTTTATATTCCTTCAGCTGAATTTGTGCGAAAGAAATATATTCTCTCATGCTGTGTAACCATCTGTTTGCTCTGGCAGGTTCGATAGTTTTGCCTTTCAGGAGGCTGCCATGATACTATGCAAACATGTCTGTTCATTTGCTACACCATCTTGGGTACTACTTCAGCCGTGTTCTCTGTTCCAGCTCTCACATCTGTGTTTCTAACTGTGTAATGTCCAGACTTAAGCCAACTCCATAGCTATTTGGAGAACTTCAAAACGAAAGGAAAAGATTAATGGTCATTTAATAACCTGTGAGCAAAACTCTCTGCTTTGGTTGTCTTCATTGTTTAACGTTAGTTGATGTATGTGCAAAAGAAAAAATGAAGTAATGGGAACAAACTCGCCTAAGTCAGGAGATGTTTGGAAGTCAGATGCATTTTTGGTTTAGTGAGGGCAGATCTGTGGGAAACATGAAAATATGTGCATTAAAGCAAAGGGAGTCTCCATTGGTCAGCTTTACTAAAATACATTGGTAGATTGTGCAGTACTACTTTTGTGGTCTGAAAAACAAATAAACATTGGGTCACATTCTCAGTACGTGCCTGTAGGCATAGGTCCCTGAAGTCAATGAGGGTACGCCAGTATATTTTAGCTAAAATACAAATAAAAATGGTGATGATAAGCCATTTTTTATGACTGCGTAGGTCAAATACAGGTTTCTGAAAAGCTGCACTGTCCCTAGAAGGTACCTACTGCCACTCAGCAGAATGAATAAAGGAATACAGGTTGCGTGTATTATTATGCTATGGATATTTTTTCCTACTATCATACTGATGGTCATATTGCTTGGCTTTTACTTTCCCTTTTTTTCCCCACCCTTTTTTGTTTTTTTTTCTGCTAACAGCAAACTACATAAATGGATGGCTTCTGCCGAGCCCGCGCTCCTGCCAAACGCAGCTGCTGGAATGGACTGCCCCAAACCCTGCGCTGGCAGAACGTGAGTACTGCTAGAGAGCGCTCCGGTGATGGGCGCCTGTAAAATTGTTGGTTGGGAAAAGTAACATCACTCTTAGGCCTACAACAGAAACAGGAGAAAAGGTTGCTGTGTGGCGTTGTGCCGAGCCAGTGCTAAGTACCGTGGTGCTTCAAGACGTTTTTAAAGCAGTACCTTTTCCTAGCTGATTTTGAAAACAGAAAGTTCAAAGGGGCTTAAGGCATGTTGGGGCAAATTTTGATATTGCCCACATGGTACAGTGCAAATAAGGAATAACTCAGCTGAAGAAAATGAGGCTATAGTAGGATGTACCTCGCGTTTTGTTTTTGCAGTATCATATTTGCTAGTATAAAACACAAACTTAGAAATAAATTTTACAATAGCTTTATTTCCATTAAGAAGTATTGGAACATGAATTTTCTGGGGTTTATTATTTATTTTTGAGTACTTCACTGTGGGGCAATCCATAACATTTCTCGAAGTGAAAAAGTGTGGGGGAAATTCTAACAAGCCCCACTGGATAGCTACAGCAGTGTGCCGGGGAAGGGGTAAGGAGCATTTGCATTCAAGGCAAACATTTATGACGTCAGGAAACATCAGTTGAAAATTTAGTCAAATTATTTAAGCTGCATAGCCTCACCAACTAACAGTAGTTGAAGAAATGAGAATTTAAGGAATTTTAGAACTAAATAGGAGAATATAGAGTCATGCGGAAAATACTGATATGTATTTGGTTTCTTTTAATATCGGATCAATAAATTCCCCTTTTTTTTGTAACTGCTCAGTCCAGATGCAGAATGCTGTTGTCACATCAGTGGACTTCAGAAAAGTGCTAGTAATTTGAAGGAAATACAGGCAGAAGCAATACATTTTATTTAGAGGCAAGGAAGAGTTCTCCTTTTGTAAATGCAATAGAAAGTCTGGATTAATAGTTTGGCTAAAACACATTTAATACTTTCCAGGTATCTGTGCACATGAATATATACTGGGGAGAGTGACCGTTTATTTTTGTCTTGTTTGTAATTATTTCCCTTTACCCTCTCCCAGACAGAGGACTATTTTTGCAAACTATCAGGAAACTGATATTAAAGTTTCCTTCTTACGATGGCCTTTATTTCCAAGGAGTTAGCTGTGGTCAGTCTTGTGCTCCTTGCAGTTGTACGGAGACAGTTGTTAGGCAAGTGTCCCTCCACTGGGAGAGGGATAGATGACTTTAACAAAAGGCCCCCCAGATCTCTGCTCTGTATGTCCTAAAGCGGTTCCTCTCTTACGAGGAATTTTGGGAAGCAGAGGGCTCTTGACACCCTTGAGAGGGCATTTCAGGTGGTCCCTGGGAGGTTTTGTCCTACTGAGTATAAAAGGGGCCGTGGGTCTGTTCCTAAAAACAAAGCAGGCTCTCAATTGATGTGTGCAACATGTTGGCAAATTGCTCTGCCACCAGTACAAATTGGCTGGAATCGGTGTGCAAATGGCCACAGCAAATCTCCAGGCTTACCGAAACCTTCCTTCTCATGTAATTCACAGCAATTCTTGAAAGGTTCCCAACTTTTTCCTATGTTGCTATTTTTATTTTGAATGGGAAAGGGGGAAAGAGCATATGAGCAGTACCAGATGTAGACACCTTTTATGTAAAATTATACTCTGCTCTTCTAATAGCACACAGAGATGAATTCATGACATGTGTTGGCATCGATGTACGTTCTGCATTCACAAGCGCATTGTGAAATTGATTCCAAACCGAACATTGGTATTTGATCTGGGAGAAAATGCCTTGGTTAGCTGCCTATGTACAGGCTGCGTTTTTAGAATAATGACGGCAATGCCTCGTCTACCATGTTCGCTTCCAAAAACCAAGATCGGTTCCAATTTTTCCTAAGCCTATTTTGGGAAACAGCAGTTCTTGGCTCTTCAAGAATTCATGCTAGCAAGGAACTTAATTGGCTCATTAGAAAGACTAATTTGGCAAATCAAATCTTAATGTTTTATCCAAGCTTTACAGTTTAATTTAATTTTGAGTAATTTTCAAGACACTTGGGAAGCCAGCTGCAATCAAGGATGTTGTGAATGGCAGCTCCAGATGAGCTGGGGAGCTGGCTGCGCCGCAAGCAAGGTTTGGGGATGGTTCCTCCCTGGCACGTGTGGAACAGCAAGTGAGGTCCAGAGCTTAATCCCCAGCCCTTTCCAGCATCTGGTGGATAAATCCTTCTCTAGAGAGAGACTCCTCAGCGGCAAAAAGCGTATGGCAACTCCTTTGTGATATCTGGATACAAGGGCTCTCCAAATAGTACAGTAACACCTGAAACAAAGGCTGGTGATAGCTCGATTGTTCCTCTGTTGACTCAAATGTTCTCCTTTCTGTTACAGCTCACCCTGAGTTGAGACTGGGTGTTTTGTAATGCAAATTGCAGGTATTTACTGACCATAACCACACCATCTTTTGAGGACTGTATGGTGAACCCAGTTGTTTTGGACCTTAAACAACTATCAGTTTCTAAACCACTTAAAATGACCCGATTGAGACTTTAGTATTTCTAATGGACAGTGGAGTTGCATTTAATGAATATGCCTGGTTTGAGTGGTTTCCAAATATGCCATTTAGCTTGTATATCACTGTCTTCATCACTCCCTTAAATTGTAACTACCTTTGTATCTGTTGCATTTACACACACACACACGAACACCGTGTGAGCAATTCTCTGGAGGGGATATTGCTGTGTAAGCCAAGAGCTTGTGTGTTTCTATCTGTTCAAAACTCTTATGAGAGAGCACTTTTAAGAGTTAGAGCTTATAAGCGCTAAGAGTAAGAGCTTATAAGCACTTTTTAGCTAAAAGATACGTAGAAATTCTCGGCTTTCGGTAACTATGTCTCTTTCTCCTCCGTTTTCTGAGAGATATCTCTACAGTACTGGTCATGTTGACCTGTGAGTGCTCCAGTGGTTGAAATAATCTGGAAAATATGTTTCTAGGCAAATCTATTATAGTTTATTTAGTATTGGAGTTTTAATAACAGGCAAGCTAGTGAAAGAAAGGTAGTCACACAGAGCAAAAGAAGTCATGATTATTTATTTATTTATCTATTTATTTATTTATTTATTTATTTATTTTAAAGGAAAAAGTTCTTAAACCCGAGCTGGCAGCTCAAGAGCGGGAGTTGCAAAGCTGGAGCTTGCGAGACTGGTGGTGTCCTTTATGAGCACATGTACCAGCTCCAGAAGACTGTACTTCAAATGCTTGTTTCCCTCTTGTTATGGAGATGGGAGGCAGAAGCCACACTCCACCACAGCTTTCCAAGACCTAGAGACACACAATGTAGGTGTGTGTCATTTTTCCCCTCCTAGTTTCTCACTTGATGGTGACAGCGCTATGCTACTGTGGGCTCAAGACTCTTGCTGTATCTGCAAAGCATAAGAAATGATTCCCAAGAATAGGCTAATTTCCTAACTAGAAGACATATGTCCACATGCACATGGCTATTCAGCTAATTTCTGCTCAGTCTTGCTGTTCTTAAGAGCTTTTCTTTACATACTATGTGATATCTCCCATGTGAGCAAGCTCAGTCAGCCATGGCACAATACGGTATCACAATGACCCTGTTACATTGTCAAAACCAAACGTAGGCATTGGCAATTACATTGCCACTGATTGAACAAAGGAGGTAGACATACAAAAACACATCATTCAACTTTATGTGGGGCAGAGTCAGACAAGGGGAACGTAGCAGACTCTGTTTAGTACCTGGCCATTGTAATGCGTCTAGCTCCTGATTGCACAGACTGTACAACATGACATATTTGCTCTAATCAGCGGAGGATTTTGTGGGAGTATAGGTCTACGTGCACTCAAGGCATTTGGCATCCCTCTATAAGCCTGATAACATCTCTGACAGGGAGGGCATTGGGCTGCAGCAAAAAAGAGGCTGTTTGAGATGCAGGGAGGGAGATGGAGTACAGGCACTACAGAGCTCTGGGCAAGTTTCATCAATCACAAGAGTTTACACCGACACGCGGAGGAGACCTTCACTCCTGAAGTTCTTCAGTCCATGTGTTGGAAAGAACAACGTAGTAAGACCTAACTAAGGAAAATGCTGAGTGTCTTCACTGAACATGGCAAGTTCATGGCTTGATACTGGTTCCTACCTAAGGTCAATATTTAATCAGATGAGTGGAGCATTTGTATACATGCAGCTTCCTGGGAATCCCAAACGCTGCGTCTATTTGTAAAGTACCAACAAAGGATATTGAAAGTGCTTACAATTACTCAGTGATACAAGTCGCTGCAGTAACAAGTTGTTTGCATCTACAATTGCTGTGTGGAGTTGAACTAAAGACTAAGCGAGGATTTCCGTGCCTGTAAAGGTTTATGATTGTACTTCTTTCTTATTTTAACAGAATTTTATACAGTAGATGATGTGTATTTTGGGAAGCGAATGCAATTACTGCTTTAACAAACGTTCAGCAGAATGTGATTACTTCAGCCCACCTGCAGGTGATTTTTTAATCCATAGCACAAGCAGTTACAAAGATACTCCAATCACCTGCAGGAAAAGCAAAACAAACAAAAACACAGCAGGAAAAGCCTATTTCTGATTAAGCCCGTGGAACTGAGACTAGCCAAAGCAAGCTGTGTGACATAACAGGAATGGAAGGGCTTGATGCTAAGGTAAACCTCAGGAAAGTTACTGGAGTTTGCAGGTTAATTTGAATCCAATACGCTCTTCGTTAACAACCTGTTCCAGGATTCTCCGAGGTAAGAAAAGTAGCCTTTTAATACAGATGGCACTAGATGCCACGTTATCTGTTTTATTAACCCTGACTTGATCTGAGTCAGGATTTCATCCTTTAAAACATATCCAGCTGCCAGAAGTTCAGCCATTTCAATCTCACCAGGTTGTCTCTTATCTTCCTTTTTTTCTTTCCGTAGTATTGCAACTTTGAAACTTCTTACGGAAGTCTCTAAAGTAATGGCTTGCGCAGCACCCTCTGAAGTAGGTAACTGTACGGCCTCATACAAATCAAGAAACTTTGCAATTTACCTGTTCTGTAACGTTTGCTGGGCTAAAGAAGGACCACCACAAATAGTCTGTCTGGGAAGGCAGTCTGTATTGTTTTTGCCAATCGACATGTTTCTTCAGAATTTACATTTGCGTCTCACACAGGTCTACAGTGGTACCCACTGTACTGCTAATGATGGCGTTCACATTTGGGACTATGTGATTGACTTGTGTCATAAAATAGTATTGCTAGGGTAGTCTGAGCCGTGCTCATAGCTAGCAAAAGCCTTATTTTACCCTTCCTCTGTGGTTTTGTTTCTTCTTTAAATCATATGTTGCAATTTCCGTATCTTTTCACTCTGATGTTGTCAAAATTTAGAATAGGTATTTATGCACTGATTTAGCCTTTTGTCACAAAAGGTCTGCAATTAATTTTGATTCAGCATTTGTTAAATTTTACGCAGGCTGTTGTCTAAACATCCCTAAAAGCTACCCTAAAGTTTAAATAAGTTTAATTTAAGAAAGAATTTTACACAACATGCCCAGTTTGTGCGCAATAGGAGCTAGATACGATCCATCCTTTCTTATTAAAAAACATCTAGTTTGAATGTGATTTTAAGTCATAAACCAAAGTTTATCCATCGCATCTTGAATGGGAGTTCCTTACTCAAACGTCTGGTTGCATGTAGTCAGTAGTCTCTTCCCTGGAAACACAGGTTGCTGTCTTGCTCGTGAAGATTACAAAGAGCACCTCCTCAAGCTTCATGGCCTGACTAGCAGTGTTGCCATATTTTCCTTAGAGTTCTTCTGCTGTTTCGTTGGCCCGTTAAACACGTGGGAAACTGTCATGCTTTTTCCTTTTCAGACAGCCCAGACATGCTGCAGTGCAACCTCCCTTGCTGCAGCAGCGGCTCGGAAGTTCAGAAGACCTATGTATTTACATATTTCTACACTGTTATTGCCGTGTGGTCATATATTAGGAACTATACTGTTCCTAAATGGTGTTCAATGATTTTATGGGAGGAGGAGGTCCTTCTTTCTGTGGTGTAGGGCGGGTTAATTCATGCTGCCTTTACTTCTAGTGTCTCTTGGAGACCGTAGTTCAGCTGGAAGCCTTCTTTGTATATCTACGTGCAGGGAGAGACACTTCCCTGCCTATGAGCAGGTAAAGCCGCCGGCGTTGGAGAGCAGCGCTGCTCAGGCGTCACGCCAAGCTCAGACCCAAATTGTCCTGAGTCACGGGAGGCCCAGTGACAGGCTCAGAATGCTGCCCCAAAACTTCTTTTTTTTTTTCTGGGTTTTCTCTCACGTGACTTGCAAAAGCTGCTGCGCCGGCATGTCTGCTCAAAAAAATGAAATGCCGGGCCGTTGCTCTCTGAATGGCAACATCCCTCTGCGCCTCTGTTCTAGCCACAGGCGTAAAATTGAGGCCCCTGGTAGATCCAGTGTCTGATCACCTGAATCTGTGAACTGCCAAGCCACGCACACCATCAGTGTGGTCTAACCTGACACAGCAGCGTGAGACAAACTTTTCTTCCTTTTCTTTATTTCTTTTTGTGTGGGGGTGTGTAAAAATACCGTCAGATGAAAGAAAAAAATATATTCTCTGCCTTGGAACAATGAGATGGTGACTTCTCACCCATTAAATATTAGAAATGCAAGGCTGGCTGGGGTCATCTGAACACCAGTTCCAAAATACCATGATTATGGGCAGTGACAAAATGGGTGTTCAGTTGCAGAGTCTATATCAAACTGTTTTCCCGTGTCTCCCAGTGCCCTGCACACCGCAGAAAATTTGCTGATGACTTTATCACTAAAGCAAGGCTTGCAGCAAAAGATAGGAAGCTGCAACAGCAAAGTGTCCCAAGATGAGTGCAGGAGAGACTGAAAAACGTGTGTTTTTCTGAGACTGAGAGCATCTTAGGCCCACGGATATTTGTTCGGCAGATCTGACAGTGGGGGCTGGAGCTTGCCTCAGGCCCTCTTCGATATGGAGGAAAAATTTTACGAGCCCAGATTTGGTGCTCAGTGAAGCTTTGTACTGTTCAGTAAAACACACCTAACCTTTTAAGCGCTTCAGATTGATTCTGTTTGTGTGTGTTTTCAGCAAAGAAAAAATACTGAGCTTGGGTAACAAGCACGAAGGGGTTAAAATTAGTAGCACACATTCTTTGGGGGGGAAAAAAAATGTAGGGAGGAGGGTTGTGGTACCTGATTTGTTTATTTTTGCAGCTGAGGTTTTTTCCTCTTAGGACTCCAGCGTGCCAGAGCAGTGCTCCGTATACAGAAGATTCATTTACAGTGGCAGGCAGGCAGCTGCGCTCTGAGCTCTATTTAGTTTATGTTGTGATGGATGACTTGAGTGGGAGACGTGAAGAGTGAATTAGCAGCTTTAGTAAAAACACATTGTTTGTCTTCCCATTGACTTTCCACTTTGCATTACCTTGCTGTCTTGCCTCCCTCGGGTCGCCGTTCTTGTCTGTCTTGCTTTCTCCTTGTCTCTCCTGTCTTTCAGGACTGCTTTCCTGCCTTGTTTTTGTTGCTGGGTTTCTCTTTCTCTCTTTTTTTTTTCTTTTCTTTTTTTTTTCCTTCTTTTCCCCAAGCTAGTTCGATAAAAAAAATTAGAAATCATTGCTGCGGCTGCTTGTGGTCTGGGTGGAGGCCCGCTTCCCTGCCAGGGCACTGGTCTCCGTGTGAAGACCTCGGGAATCCCGCAATGCCCCTGTTGGTGAATAATTCACATCTGGAGAGCAAGATGCCTTCAAACACCTTTTCCAGCTGTGTTTGTCTTAAAAGGTGGCTGAAAGAGTTTGCCAATACCTTCCACTTGCTTCCCAGTGGTAACTGGTTTAGCTCACCAGTTACAGAAGTGGTTTAGGTTGCCCCTCATCAAGCCCCACTCTGGCTTACACCCAGCCGCCGAAACACACCAGTGGGGCTGAGGCAAGCCAGACCCGTCTCTGCAGAAGATAGTTCTGGAGGAGAATTGAGGTAGGGTATATTCGAAGGGTAGACAAGCTGCTAGGATAGTCGCCAGGAATCTGGGAGGCTGATGTGCAGGGTTTTTATTCTTCCGTAGACTTTTTTGTGGTGCCTTACCACTGTAGCCGAAAAATGTCACTGTCCTGCAGAAAAATGTCACTGTCCTGCAGAGAAATATCCTATTGTTTTTTATTTCTTCCTTTTTGTTTCCTTGTAGTACCTAGACATGCACTATACGAGATGACTAACTCTGAGCGTAAAAAAGTGAATCATATCACCCCTAACTTGAGATTTATAGAACTGGAAGTTTTGAGTTCTTGTCTCTATTTTTTTTTTTGTTTGTTTAAATGTTGAATGACACACAAACATAGGGCTAAATGGGACCTTGACAGATCCTGCAATTTCTTCCCCAATGCAAGGCCAGACAGCCTATATTTATGAGGCTCCTCACAGATGTTTTCCTGCTTATTCTTAGACATCTGCAATGATGAACACACTGTAGTCTCTCCAGGCAATGCATTCTTGACTTCTACTATCCCAAATACAAGATTTTTTTTTTCTTAATTTCTGTGTGTTAATGATGAAATGTAATCGCCATTACTTTTATTTATCACACATCTTGAGAATAGATTCCCTTTTCTGCAGCATCCCTTTATTTAGTATTCTACCTACCTTCTGCACTCTCATCTACAGGCTAAGCAGTCCAAGGTTTTCATCCTGGTTTTCATCCAACTTTCATCCAGTTCCAGTAGCTCCTCTCCTTTCCTGAAATGCAGCACCCCAAAATTAGGCACTGAGCTCTGTCTGAGCAAGCTGGAAGTGACGCTTCCCACCTGAGCCCGACAGATAGTACACTGGCTGTACATCCCATTCACCTCTTCCAGGGGATGATCTGCAGGCTCAAGCTGACCACGTTACTGCATCCCTTTATCCAGCCCATAGCTCCCTGGTTGGTATTTGTAAGGCTGTTCCTGTGTACTCGTAGCACCTTGCACGTGTCCCTGTGGAAGAGCATCCTCTTTACAGTCTGCCATCCAACTTGCTGCTTGCCTTTCCTTATCTTCAAGTCATTCATCAATTAATAACTTCATTCTTCCACTCTCCTGACTATTACCTACCTGCTCCTCGTCATATAGTCATAGTAAAAATCCTAAGGCAATCCCTGGCAGAATCCCAGCTTCCATTTACATTAAGCGTTGGTACGTAATCTCTTTTCCTACTAGTTTTGTATCTGACCTCTTACATTTTAATCTAGGACATGGTTGGTTAATGTGATTATAAGAAAATATGAAAAGCTTTACTAAAGTAAAGCTGTGTGATATATTCTCTTTTGCATAGCCACAAGACCCGATACCATATCCTAGATGGAAACTAGAATAGTTTGACATTATTTGCCCTTAGCATAGGTTCACACTGACTGCCCCTCATGGAGCTCTTTTCTTTTCAGTGCTTACAAATAGATTGTTTAATTATACGTGCCAGTATGTTTTGATAAATGAAGTAGGCTGTCAGGCCTGAAAATTCCCAGCTGCTGTGGTTTTTGCTCCTTTGTAAGAATAATCACCATTTTCACTCTTCTGCAGTTTTCTGGTATGTTATTAATCCTTCATAGATTTCCATAGATAAGCAGTTGCCAGGGGGCTCTGAGATTTCGCTGTACTTTCTCAGGTTTTTGTAAACCTTAGCATGAGTTGAAAGTATTTAACTTACCTAAGTGCTCTCTAACCTGTTCTTTCCATGTTCTTGCCTCTTAGTATTATCTAAAATTGCTATTTAATTGTGATTTACCTTCTGAATTTTAGTCTCTAAAAAAAACCTTAAATACTTTGGTCGTCTTAATACTGTCGACGGATCCTTATTGGCTTAGCAGACAAGCCTTTTCCTTATCATTTCTCAGACGGCTACTGTACTTAATATGACATGAAATGCTGCTTTATAGGGACTCCTTTGCATCCTTCAGGGTAGGAAAATTAGATATTTTTTTTCTTAATGAAAACTGAACTAATAATGTATATAGAAGCCAAGCCTTAAAATATCAAATATATCAATATTAATGAAAAGAAGTGAGAGAATTTGTAACATTTTCTACATGATGTAGGAAGTTAGCTAAATACATGTAAACCAACTTGATATCTGGGAAACAATTGTGTAGCTGGCACACGATTTGCTTATTGTTCTTCATCCAGTGATGGTGAATCACTGTGTCAAATTGCATTACTTAGAAAATCTGATGGGATTTAGTTCCCCTAAGTCAGATTTGCACCGAAGCAGAGGTGGGCTCTGATGTTTTTAATTCCTCAGGTATACATCAACATGCAGTACAGAATCCTAAAAGATGAGAACTGAAGTGAATGACATCCTTTGCTGCCAGGCATAAGAGTGGATCTGAGACTACAACAAATGAAACATTGGTTGAATTTTGTTCTTGCCTAGTGGGGCTTTGGTGTCAATTGAATAATGAAGTGCTGAACTAAATAGAAACTACCCGTAATATCTGTGAGGGGAAAGTAACATGGCCATTAAATTTTCCCGTTAGCAACATGACTGCTCTTCAGTTTTATCGAATCATTTTTGCTTCAGTTAGGGGGTTTGCCTCTACATGCACATGCAATTAGGCTGGAAAGAAAGCAAATACAGCACTAACAGACCTGAACAAAGAAGAAAACTTTTGGCACTAACTTGTGAAGTGACAAATTCTGATTACAGTGTCATCTGCATATATAAGATGGGTCTAAATAGTAGCTGAAAAATATATGTGTATATTAGGAATGAACTGTTTTTCTTTTATTTTTTTATGATAAATCTCACATGAGACATCACTTTAATTCAGAGTTACAGTCCTATCATTTTCAAATTAATTGAGGTTAAGGCAAAAAGATATTAAAAGATGAAATTTTGGGTCTTTCTTTTTTTTATAGTTTTTAAGAAGCAAAATAGATAGATGGTTTATAAAATAAACAGTTGCTCCTAACAGAAACTCTAGTTCAGTGGAGAAATTAGTGAACACATCTTTTTTTGAAATTGAAGTTATAGTTTAGATAATATGTACGTGGCATAAACCCATGTGTTTTGAAATACGATGATTATGAAACTAGTTATAGTTACTAATTACTGTTTGTCTTTCAGGAAGAAAGAAAAGGGCGCTGATGGGCAAGGTGCTGTACAAACACATGGCATCTGCACAGACGTTATCACAGAAACACAGGCTGAATGGATTTCGAGAGATCAGAGTTTATCGTGCTGCCCCAAGGCAAGATTAACTAACCCTGTGTTATTGCTAAAAGATGTTTGTCTAACTCATTCCTGAAGGCCTCCAAACACGGACACTGCACAGATTCCCAGGGCAATTTATTCTAGTGCTTTACTACCCTTCCTGTTAGAGAACTTTTTACCATCATGTTTAACATAAATATCTCTTATTACAGTTTAAGCTCTTCATTTCTTTCCTCGCCACCGCAGATATTGGAAAAGAGATTATTTGCTCCATCTCGCAGCAGCCTTGAACGCTGTTATTTTAGTCCTCCCTTCCTCAGTCTCCCTTTTCTTTTTGGCTTGACGACAGCAATTAATTCAGGCTCTTTTTGTGTCTCGGCCACCCTAGGCTTCTGTTCTCCCTCTCTTGTCTTTCTCCGAAGTCTTCCTAGCGGTTTGCCTTCCCTGACACGCACCCAAAGCGGGGTGCCGCACTTCAGCTGGGGCACTACCAGCCGGGGAAGGTCTCCTGCCTGAGCCGTAGGCTCCGCTCCTCTTTGCATCCCGGCGAGGTGTGTGCTTTTTTCATAACAGATTGCATGGCTGATTGGTGCTCAGCTGGTGATCCATTACAACCTCCAAGACCTGTTATGAAAAATAACAGGTCTAACCCTGGCTAATCACTCTCTATTTTGAATTTGTGTAGCTGATTAATCCTACCTAAGTGCAGCACTTTTGTTTTGCCAAGAGAGACTTAGGGTGCATTTTCCAGCCAGACAGAGGGTTGAGTTAGGGAAGAATAAACTCGCTGAGACAAGATCACACAGGGAGTTTGGGGAAGAGCCAGGAATCATTTCTGACTGACCTCCGGAGGCCTCATCTGCAGAGTCTCCTCCCTGGCTTTAGTGGAAAATCATTGAATTGAACACTGAAAATATGGCAGGCCCTAATCCATTTTCAATCTGACTCATTTTCACTTGTTGCTGTTTTTATGGCCCTCACTAATGAGACCCAACAAGATGAGCCTTTGCCAGCCATCTATCAGAATTTTCTGCACATTCTCTCCACACATGGCATTATTTATAACTGCATACCAGAAGCAAAAATTGTTAATATTGCAACACGTAAGCGTTGTATGAATTAGTAGCTTTTGCAGACAGACAGACCGACAGGCTTCGGACAGCAGCAACTTTATATTTTATCTTCTCCTGAGATTAACAGCCGTTCCTCTACTCCATTTTTCTTAACGAGAAAATCAGACAGGCCTGTAGAGCCAGCCATTGGTATTCATCGTGCTCCTCTCCAGCTATGTATTGAAGAAAAGAGAAGAAAGACGGGAATACCATGAAATTGCTAAACTGCCTCTTCTTTAAGAAAGCTGGTTAGGTACAGCATTTTCAAATTGAGTTTCCCCAAATGATATTTCAGAAGGAGCTGTGTGGTCTTAAGCACTCCAGAATAACTGGCTGTTTCACCGAGTTCTCTAATGGGAGCAAAATCCTTTAGGAAATCTGAGCAGTTACCTAAATGTGAGCTGCTGAGTGATTTTAAAAACACAGTGCTTAAAATAAAAGTTGCGAACAAGCAGAAGGAGCTGGTAACGAGAAAGAAAGTTGGTGTGACAATGGATGACGTGGGCATAAAGCAATAATACAGTCTGCTGGGTAGGACACATCAGCATATACAGTTTTATTGTCTTTGGTGGTGTGGTTTGAAATGTTTAGCTTGACTCTGATGCTGGTGATTAGAAACATGCTGTTTGTTATGAAAAAAGCCCAATGTACTCTATTGTATTCTATTCTGGTTTTTAAACTGCACCCATCATTGTGGTCACCAACTTCTTTAAACATTTAGATGTTTTTTCCGGCATAATATTTTTCTAAGTATTTTCTAGCTTTATCTGTACAGTTAGAAGTGGTTCAAGTTATACCTTCTGTAAAGTTGCTGCTGTCTTCTCCCAGAATTCATGGATACTGGGTTTACAAGGTTTTATTTTGTTTCTGGTCTGAAAAAGAGCTTCTATTGCAAGTAAACCATTATTTTAAAAGCTGCCAGGGTTGCCTTCGGCGTAGGTGTGCTTGCTCAGCTCAGCTACAGGCAAAAGTCTGCCTTAGGTTCAGAGTGCAAGTGAAAATGGCCATGCAGGCACCTTGCAGTTTCAGTTCTTCTACGTTGAGATGAGACTTAGCCTTACCTCTTGTTATGAGTTTGTGTTTCCTTTTGGGATGCTGAAAACAGTCCCTGGTGTACTACATGCAATTGGGTAAATAAGCAGATCTATCCCAGAATTAGAAAGATGAATCTTGATGTTGTTTCATTCTTCCAATGAAAAATAATGTATATTTGTACTGTATTTATCCTCACTGACTGTCAAAATTCTTGCTAGACATTATTCTCTCCATACTTTCTCCTACATAGGTCTGGCCAGGTGTAAATTTATCACTGATGTTTTAGCTGTAGCACTGCCATTACTATGGCTGCTCTAGCTATGGGTCAGCCAGTGGTGTGTGTCTTGGTCGCCTTCCTGTATTGCTGTATTGCTTCTGTGCCCTTTGACTAGGGAGCTTCCACAATGCCCTTTAAACAAGCAAAAGGAAAGAGAACAGGGACATCCATTTAAATGATTTGTGTGCCACTTGATGCTCGCAGTGTTCCTGTGTTCTGCAACTCATGTATATTAGTTAAATACCTCAGTGTGCTCACGTGATTTACTTTTGGAGTCAATGAGAAAAATCCCCTTGACTTTAGCAATCTTAGAATATAGCTCACTGGATAACAAAAGCAGTTCTTGATGTTCCCAATTCACAGTATGGCTGTAAAACTTGGATAAAAAGGAACCAGAACCACTAACTGCAACATGCCCTTCTAATTAACTATTTTTCAGATCCCATTTAATTCCTTCCCAGCTGAGCACTAGACAATAATCTCAGCACTAGAAAATAATTTTAGCACTACAAAATAATCTTTTTTTCAATTAGAGGTCACATTTAGAAAAAAAAAAAAAAACAAAACCCTGCGATTTTGTACTTGCAATCTGCTGGAGGGTGCAAATAAGTGAATTTAGATTTCTTTATACTTAACGATGTAGTCATACTCTCTTCTGATAACTCAAGATTTACTGCTAAAATAACTGTGGAGATAATACGGCATGCTTTGATGCCAATACTTTTGCCTGTTAATGAGGAGGGAATTAAGCTTTTTGTCAGTTTGCAATTTTCGGGTTTGTCCTTGGCCTTGGCAACTGGCATATGTGAAGCAGATAAACCCTCAGCTTTCCCTGCGCTGCCGTGCCTCCGGGCTGAGCACACTGTACACCCTTGGAGCTCCTCGATCCTTCATTTCTCCTTGCTCGCTCCCTCTGCACTTTTCACATCTGCAACAATCCAGAGGACCTGGGGGATGTTTGTTTTATTTTCTTCTCGCCTATTCTCTCTCTCTTTGTTCTCCCTTCCTCTTTCTCCTCCTGAATACCAAACTCTGAACCTTCATTTTCCACCTCACCTTGACCTCGCCTCCCTCTTCTCCATCAGTAGCTCTGGCTATTCTTCCTTTCCCCATGTTAGGGCCTGCTGTAGCCTTCTCTAAAAGGCAGCTGTGTGAACCTTCTCCTCCCTTCCTTGGTCACCTCAGTACTTCTTGCTCTCTGCAAAACAAGTCACTCAGCATGTCAGCAGGTTCTAAGACCCTTGTTTTAGAAGGAGGGGATGAGCACACATGGTAGATGCAACTAAGATGGAAGTCATCAGTGACTCACAGTTTTTAGATCCATTGGACGGTTAATGTATAGCTAATTGAAAGTATTGGAGGTATACTTGTTCAGATACACTAAGGTCATTTTCTCCTTAATGTTTTCTGAGTTTCCTCTGAATCCGTACCTTCTCGCTGATTGTGAGCACACTCTGATGTTTTGACGTGGATCATACGCCATGTTCAAAAACAAAGACCAGATTGCTGACTACAAAGCTGCGTATGTTGCTGTTTGTAGAGACTGGGCTGGTAGAAGTATAGACATTAGGAGACTGCTGAATTGCTGTGGAAATCTAGCTTTAATAGTGTAATTTTAATAGTCAAATCTTCTGCACAGTTAGACCTAGAACATTCCCTGGATTTTGCGGTTTGGTATTTTTGAGAGAGACAAAGAAAGAGAAAATTTCTATGTTGCCGTGCTTGGCCAGTTTTTAAACTGTAGAGAAAACATTCATCTGACTTCCAGAATAATAATTAAAAAAAAAAAAGTAAAAAGGTAAAAAAACCCAACAACAAACCAAAAAGCTGCAATCTTTTCAATGCAAGCTAATCCTGACTGTTCTCTATAGAAATACATATAAACTTCTGACCTCTCTAATCTTTTTTTTTCCTCCACCACACACTCACAGTTTGCCAAATTTCCAAATCTGATTGAAACTTAGAAAAGCTTCACAGCAGTTTTATTGCAAGAATACTCACACTTGGCTCTAAAAGAGTCCAAGCTTAAAATAAATGTTAAAACTTGATCCAGTGGAAATCAGTAAAACCCCTGCATGTGTTTGCAGTTATATGTCGAAGGCATTAGTGTGTGTCTTATTGATGGGTGTATCCTTGATCATGCTGATAACAAAAGGTGTCACAATATAGCAAGATATCGTTGCTCTGATGAGCACTTGAAAACAGCTTAGCAGAGTTGTGAGGTCTGTAAATGGGAAGGGGGTTGTCTAATAGAGCACTCCGCAGCTGATCTGGTCTCATGAGGAGGCCAGGATCTGGCCCTAGAGGCTGCAGCATGTGGTTTGCGAGACCCTGAGACCTTGGACCTCCTCCTGGTGCCCCCCTCTTTCATAGGGAGCATAAGCACAGCAGCTCCCCAAGGTATGGTGCTCTCTCCATCATGGAGAGAAGAAGTGTGGTCTGTTTCTGACTGCTACTTTGCTCTTAAAGCTGAGAGCCTATCCAGGTCACCCTGCCCGCTTTTGTGGGGAGAAAGGGCAGAGGTGGAGGTGAGGCTGCTGAGATGGGATGGGGCGCAGGTGGGTACTGCAGGTACTGTATTTCCCGACCATATTGGAAGTGGCCGTTTCAGTAGTGCTGAGCGTCTTGCACACTTGGTATTCTAGTCATACTGTAACATCGTTGTGCTGCCCATTGATAGCGTGTTTGTGTGTGTAAAGGGCAGAGAGAAAATTGTTCGGGAACATCTTAGTGTTAGGGAGTTTCCCAGATATAAATCTGAGCTGCTGCTATCAGATTCTGCAGTCAGAAGTGTGGAAACCAGCTTAATCTGATAAAAAATCTGCTATCTTCACTGAAAGTCCAGCGAGACCACTTAATCTTGAGAGCCTGCCATCACCCTGTGATTATATCTTATGTACTTGGCTGTTCCCGCATGGAAGAAATGCCTCCTCTTAGATTTGGGTTCAGTTCAGATGCCAGTTCTCACGAGGGCTAAATTTACATTTGGGTTTGAACATGCAGGCAGTGGGACAGAAACCCCACCCATCCTTAAAGTTTTCACCTCTGCACGGGCTGAGAAGGACAGGGCTCTCTTTTCCCTTCCTCCTGCTTTTAATTCCAGGGCTGTGACCAGCCCTTGGCTGCTCACTTCTCTAAGAAGTGGGTCACAGGCATTCAGTGGGTCCTTGGCTTTCGCTGTGTGGGTTGCAGTCAACTCATGCAGACATGGCCAAGCTGTTTAAAGGCTGATACCAAAGCACCCACAGAATTCAGCTGTAGTAATGCCGTGGTGTTTTACGTGCAGTTTTCCAGCACTACCAAGTATTTCTGCCAGCAGCAACAGCAGTGCAGAGCTGACTCCCAGAGAAAGCTCATTCAAAGGCAGGCTGCAGATCGCATTTGGGTAAGGGCTTTGAAAGCCCTCGTGGCCAGCAAGTAGAAAGGATGAAGGGATAGCAATAAGGAAAAAAATAGTAGTAAAAGAATAGAGAAAGCCATTCCCGCCTTGGAATGTAGCTGGTGATTATAATGAAGACCAAAGTGGTGCTGGTGAGAAGATCATTTGCGCCTCCTGGTGGCAAAGAAAAAAAAAATCTTAAAAAAGAAACCCAAACCAGTCCATATCAGAAGTTCAGACATTTACTGTGATATAATGAGTCTGGTCAGAATAGCCTGTAACAAGAGAGCAGCAAATTCCTGAAATCTGTGTCTTAGAGGAAAGAAAAATAGATACAACAAAAGCAACTTATTCAAGACTTAGAGCTTTGCACATCACTTCTGAATCGAAAATAGAGCCACAAGAAGTGGGGTATTAGAGATTTCCAGTTAAACTGTCTGAATACTCATATTTTCAGTGCACCTATTGCAAGGGAGCATAGCGATGCAAAGCAAAGCCGGGAAAATGCTTGTCTAAATGTGCAATACAATGGGCAGTATATCTCGTTTGCTGTTTGAGCCACACTGAGACGATACACCTGCAAATATAAGACAACAGGGAAACACTGGTTGCATTAGAAAACAGTATTGCCCAGCGGTCTGGACATCCAGGCTCCAGGGAGGGTGGTTAGCTCTCTGATTAGCTGCAGGCTTCATATGCATCTCTGCTCCTGTGATTCAGTTTGTCATTTGTAAAATTTTACGAGGCCCTTTTTGAAGCTTCAAGATGCCATTGTAATAAGTATCAAATAAGGTAATAAGTACCTGTAGAGTATGAATATCTTTAGGGACTCATAGGAGCATCTGTTCATCTTCCTTTCTCTATGGGTGGCCCAAACACTCACACAAAAGGACTTACCTAATTTTGAAGTATACAATCAGATAAAAATGAAGTACAGGACTTTCAGTGTCTTCATACATTGCAATCATTGCAATAGTTGGACTTTTGAAACACCCTGATGACAGTTCTACTGAAAAATGTTTTAAAAATAATTTTTTTAACACTCCCCCCAATTGTTTTAATCTTCTTAAACTTATGGGTCTCCAAGAAGTCAGAAAAGGCTGGTAACTATAATTTGGAAGTGTGACTTGGAACATGTTCAGTGTTCAATCCTAATTGTGTAATGTTAGGGCAGAATGGAAAGGAATAGAGATTAGTGTTTCGATTGGATCGTAACTCATCAGTCAACTCAGTAGTGACCTTGCAAGCTCAGTAAGAAACTCTCTTACAGGATGCAAGCCTTTGTTAATGTAAATGAGACAAATGGTTGTGTAGATGTCTCTCTGGGCTTCACAGCTTGGACTCACAATTAACCCGATCAACACTGAAATGTTTGCTGAATTATGCCGGTCATGGGGTCGATTCTTGGGATGTAGCTGTGCTTGTAAACAGGGTTGAATCGGTAAGAAAAAGGTTTTCCTATTATAACTTCATTTTGGGCACTGGTCTAAGCTCCGTTTCATGTACAGTATTGTTTTAAAGGTATATGTTTCAAGTAGAGACAAGGTCTTAAAGTCACTAACAAAGAAATAGGGTGAGGTGGTTGACTCATGCGGGCAAAATCGTGCATCTTATCTAATCCTGCCCGGAGAGCGTTTCTAAGGACTCCAGCAGAGCTGCACACATAAGACTGGGCAGGGGCCTGGGAGTGTCCGTCAGTGCTCGGTAGAAGACTGATTAACTTTTGAGTGTTGGAGGGACAACTGAGCTGAAATTCCAGTTTAGTGCAAGTTTGGTTGGACTTTGCTGAAAAGCAGTAGGTGAACAAATGCGCCTGGTGGCTCAGAACTGAGTGGAGCAGATGGTTTGTTTTAAGCTCGATAACAAGCTGTTGTCTGTGGAAGTTAAGTACAACTTCTGCAGCTGGAAACTCAGATACTCAGAGGATATTCTTATGGGGAGAGAACACGCACACTTTAGGAAAAAAAAGGTTCGTGACCCTCCCCTCTGTTGCTGAAGTCTGTCACAACAGCTAGGGTGGTGAGATCACTTGCTAGAATGACTTCCAGCAAAGCAGTGTTTGGCAGTATAAACTCCCACTCTTTGAAGTTTCTGAGTCTTTCCCAGGGTACAGAGTGGCGCCATGCTCACAGGGGTGTACGGCGGTTAGTACGGGGCCTGCCGCCTGGAAAGATGGGAGGCGTCTCTTAGCAAGCTGTGTTCAAAGCCTTTGTGCCTGGTCCCCCCAGCCCCAGTGCTGCTGCCCTGACCACCAGCCGCAACGCCGCCGTCCCTGGGCTCGCATGCATACCGAGCAGGCAGAGCTCAGCTTTCTCCAGTGCGATGCAGGACGGCTATGGCTAGTCCAACTCTACCCCAGTTAGCACCATTTCTGGCTTTTGTATTGGAAAGCTCCGCATGCAAAACCTGCGGTGAGGGTTTGGAGTCTCCCTGGTCCTTTGCTTGGTGCACTCTAGTGCAACCCCTGCCCAGAGGCAGCAGTACCGCCTGCAGGGAGGTGGTATCTGTGGGATCTGGCGTATTTGGGCTCTGCTGGTTTCTCACGGACAGTAGCACTGTGTGCCCTAGGTCTCATGGATGCTTAAGTCCAGCTTCTCTTGATTTCCTGGTGACCTAGGTGCCTTCAGAATGTCATGTTGTGGTGGATGCACACTGGAAATACCCATGAGGACATTCATGTTTTTCACCTATTATTTGTATTTTGTGCAGTGTAAAAATGGAAGGAAAAAATTTTTGCATTGAACAGCTCCAGAAAAGTCCACCATGAAAGGGACAGAGGTTCTAGAGAAAAACATAGTGATTCCTTTTATTATGTATGAGCACAAGGACACCTTCTCCAGTCTTCCCAGACAAACTTCTTACAGTTTATAGTTTCTGAGTGCCTGATTTTACATTTATATTCTTTTAGAGTAGGTTTTGGGAATGCGATGCATTTAGAAAGTAGAAAATATATACATATCTATATAGCTGTATACAGTAGGAAATATATACAGAAACTCAGATGTTATGTTCTGGTAACTGAAACTGTTGAATATATAATAGCAGTCATCATAGTTGTAACAAGTTAGCCAGTTGTGATTCGGCCAGGACATTGATACTAACACGCAGCCCGCACGTCCCAGGTTCACAGCCTTAAGAAGGGCTGTGCTCTCCGCGCTGCGCTATTCACAGAGCACTGTAAATAAAGGATCTGCACGCGTTGAGTCATCCACTGTAAGCACAATTACTGGTAAAATGAATGGCAGTCTTAAGCACAGCATATGCTGAAAACAGATCTCTTTGCAGACTATTTAGCAGGAGAATTTCATTGCAATGTTTTTTTTTCAGCTAAAAATCAGTTTCTGTGTTTGCAGCTGATAACCAAGTTTGCAAATTAGGAATAATAACTACACGTGTTTAGCATCATGCTAATTTCCCAAATGGTTGACATCATCTTCTTTGAAACTTTACAAGCCAATCATGCTTAAAATGAACAAGGGATGTTGGCTGATGTTTTATATAGTCTATTTAAGGTTATTGTTATGCTCTAGTGTTTTTTTTGTTGTTGTTTTGGTTTTGTTTTGTTTTGTTTTTAAATTGCATAGTCTGGAAGGAATCATAGGGGTTAATTTCTATAATTCCTAACTGTTCTGTTCAACAGCATCACACTGGCAGATGAGCAAGTTCTATAGGAGCTAAATCTGCTTTAAATAGTCAATTGGAAGTTGCTAATTAGGATCTGAAGTATGAGGTCCCATAAAAGAAAAATTGCTTTATGAGGTGGACAGCTGGGATAAGTGGGACATAAGGAGGGAGGGAACTCAGTAAGTTGGGAAAGGTTTTCTTCTGGAGGTTGAATGAGTCAACAAAGTGAAAAAGATGGAGTGCAATGCTGAATAACAAAATGCCTGAGGAAGAATGTATTCTGCGTGATATACATAGTAATCTTTCTGCTATTCTCAGCACTGGAAAAACCTGAGCTGGACTTCTGTGGCGTTGCAGTTCAAGAGGATGTGGACCAGTTGGGAAGAGCCCAAAGAGGAGCGTTGAGCATAATTAGAGGTCTGGGATATGGCCAAGGAGGTAAGAGTTAATCAAGTTACATGGTTCAGCTTTTAGAACAGAAGACTTTGGGCAACGGAGGGATAATCCTCAAGCACGCAGATGGTAGAATCAAGCTGTAAAAAGGGCAGAAATAGTCTTTCCTAAAACTCCACGTTTTATTTGATAGGAAGTTTCAAACTTACGCTAAAGGAAGAAAAGAGGTAGGTTAAACAATATGGAAAAGCTTTCTAACAGTGATGATAATGAAGTATTGGAGTTTCTGTCTTTGGAGGTCTTTAAAAACATGTTAGACAAACATCTGCCACAAATGATATAGGTATAGATGATCCTGCCTGGGGTAGGGGGATAAACCGGATGACTTCAGGAGCCATTTTCTTTCCCTATTTTTCCATGATTCCACATTGAGGCTACGACGCTCACTTATGCACATTTATATCTGATCCATTAGTCTAGTCTGAGAGGCATATTCAGGATGGGATTTTAAAAAAAGCTTTGAAAAAATTTGGTGGGATTTGGGTGCCTACCTCCCTCTGACTCCTTTTGAGAATCCTAGCCTGTAAAAGTACTCTTCATCCAGACAAAGCCAGATAATTTTCTGTATGTTGACATATAAATCCTCTGGCTAAATCTGTGTTTCCCTAAAATGTTTCTGCCTGCTCCAACATGCCCTTGTACGTTAAATTGCTATTTTTCTGGATGAATCATGCTGACAACATTCAACATATCAAGCTGAGTATAAAAATGCACAGTCAGAATGTGAACTGATCAACAGCGGCTTTTGTATTTCTTCTTTGAATGTAAAACGGACCATTTTCCAGGTCTCTCCACTGGCTCTGGGTAACCCAGATATCTAAGTGAACAATAAACTGACCTCACCAGCAGACAGCCTCATGGGAAGCAGAGGTTTGGCAAAGATTGACTGATCTAGCACGAAAACGGAACAGAACCTATTTTAAATGAATAAAATAAACAATACTGTGAAATTCTGTTGATTCTTTCTTATGACCTGTGCATAGCATCTGTCCTTTTTTTTAATCAATGCTCTCTGTCGTCTACACCTTTGGACCTCCCTGTTGGCTACTGCAACTGTTTTTTTGGTGCCCTTTTATGTCCCATCAGCACTTGTCTTATGCCCTGCTACTGCGGTCATTTCTCTGAAGAATCTTTTCTGTCTGTCTTCTTGTTTTACATCAAGAACAAGGAGCAAGTTATATTGGGGTTAGGAAGTCAAGCAACTACACTTGAGTGTGAGCCAAAAAAATCCATAACTGAAATGTGCCTGTCCTCTGCATAACAGCCGAGGGAGTAGGGCATTAACCCAGGAGCCTGGTGTGCTACTTCTCAGTCTAAGGGGCTTCAATTCACATTACCCAGAAGTGTACTTTCTCCACAAGAAAAGAAAGAGGGAATAGAGTTGTTCCTCAGCCCTTCTTCTCAAACTGGGTCATACCTTGAAGAGGGCATGCTTAGAGCAGGACAAGAAACAGGTACAAGCGTGAGTCTGTGCCCTGCGAGGAAAGGACATCTGCTTGCAACTCAGCGGTTGAAGTCCTTGCCAGGGAGCAGGGTTGAACCACAGAAGTCACATAACTTTGGTTTTCCACGACCTGAAGGAATATGACAACCATTGACCCATCATATGAACCATGTGTTAAAAAAAATATTTAATTGATCAACTGCAGGTCATAGGCGCTTCAGCGCAGGAAGCTGTTCAGAGCTCGCAATAAGCTGGGTCTCACACCTAGATGACTTATGGCTCTCAGTCTGCGAAAGATTATTTCAGAGACGTTTCTCTCTTCTGCGTTTCCTGCCTGCTGGCTTAGTGCCTTCCATGTGCCCCTCCCTTGCCCTGTTTCCAGGAAATTTAATTGCAGGTATCTCTCTGGATGGACTGGATAAGGGAAATTTGGGGAATGCCTTAAGACTGTGTAGCCCTAGAGGTAGGCAGACTTTGCTAAGATCCACCCTGCAGAAGCCCTTCTGTGAATTTGTGCCCAAACTGCCACTTTCAGGGCTCTCTGTAATTCCATGAGGCTGGTTTACTTGCTTTTATCCTGTGTTTTTCAGGCCTGCCTGTGCTATAAATGCTTCCCTTTCCTCTTTTCTTGTGCTATACTCCTTGCTTGCAGCAGCTTCCCATTTCCTTATCAGTTATTATTCCCGTTTCCTTTTAGTGGTTGCCTACATATTCCCCTGGGGGTTTGTTCTGGCAACGCACACTTTGGGGCTCAGCGATGCACTTACCAGCACCCATGTAGCGTTCAGGCACCCTGCGTCTCCCTCAGCCTTTGCATCCAGGGAGCAGTGCCTCTCTTGCTTTTTCAGGCCTTGGGACGAGGCATTTCCCCATCCCTCACCCACCGCTTCCTTCAGACCAGCCAGCCTGGTTGTTCTTGGTTGTGTGCTTGCTCTTTGCCCGCTTGTTTTTCCCTTAAGCCTCTGTGCTCTTGGGACAGCGTGTTGGTATCTGTGCCAAGGTGTCAGGCCCCGTTTGATCGTGGTGGGGGAAGCAGATATAACTCTCTGCCTGACCACAGCCGCTCTGCCTGAAGACGAGGGCTGGCCCGCGAGCCTGGCCGGCTGCCCGTCAGTGACTGACCAGAACCCCACCAGCTGCCTGGGGCTGTTGTGCGGTGCTTTGAACCCTGACCACGGAGGAATCCTTACTGACGGTTCTTGCTCCAGCTTCTCCTGTGTCTGTAGCACAGGATCCCTGGCTTCAGACAGCACTCCTGTCCTTCCTCCAGCCCTAGCCTGGTCTAAGCTTAACATTGTCGGGTTCTGTACTTGGCTTCACCCAACTACCTACAGCATGGTTAAGCTCTCCTGATCTTCAGCAGGGAGACAGTTTAAAGAGTGAACTTCTCTAGCACTGTGACATGCCAGGGAACACTCTGGTGTGTGCCCCTCCTCTGCCAGCAGTGCAGAGACAGAGCCCCTCAGGAGCTGCGACTGTCTCCATCCTTGCAGTGCTCAGTACGGACGTCAGTGGCATGCTAAAGTTGGCATGAAAAATATTTGTCTGTCTTCTCAAATTAACAGCCTGTTTGCCTTTACAGCAGCAGCATGTGGCATTGACACAGCCAGTTGGGCCACTGCCCAGCAGGAATGGAGCTTCTGCTGGCACCCCAAAATCAGCCACCATGCTGCCAGCACCCCCACCTGTGTGGCCTCCAGAGCCCAACCGAGGAACCGCCAGGCTTCACGCAAGGTTCTCAGTGCTCCCCAGGATGGTGTCCTGGTGGCTGGTGGCAAGATGAGGACACCCTGGAAAAGTGACTGGGACGTCTCCACAAGAAGACATCTCCAAGCCTTGAAGCCATGGTCACTGTCTGGTCCTGGGGCAGTACTAGATTTCTACACGTAAAGACAGGTCCCAGAGACCCCGATCTCGTCCCTTAGCCTCAGTTCTCATGAATGAAATGTCCGTTTAACCTGCTACTAGATATTTCATTATCTTGTCAATGTTATTTTACCTCTTTAAATAAATTTCTCTCAATTTTTTATATTATTTCAAACCAGCATTTTTAAAATGAAATGTCCCAGCTTTTCAGGACAAAATGTTCTGACTTCTGTGGTGAAATTATTTCTCAAAAATAATGTATTCATGAAGGATTTTCCTCACTCAAAACTTGCTGTTAAATATCCTTCTTTCTGAACACTTCTCCCTCTATACTGCTGGGCAGACAAACTAGACAAGGTCAAGCTTTAAGTCTGGATGGATTCTGGTGTCTTGACTTTTGTGGATGTTTGCCTAAATCAAGCTGTAAGCAATTCAAGAAAAGCATCTGTCGTTGTGAAGCATAGTGTGTCTTCGTCTGCTTCTTGACCCACCATCTTTCAGAATATAGCTCCTTTCTCATTTTTCTTTGGGTGTCTTCCAGCCCTGCTGTATTTTCCATTTCATCTCCTTCAGCAGTGTGACTAAGCACCTCTCGAGGGTTAGTTTATGACATGGTCAGTTCATTTGAGTTGATAATTTCTGTGAGTTATACAGCTGGACTCGTGTTTTTTAAGTTTCCCTTTACCCCATAATTTTTTTTCCCCTTGGAATGGCTCAAGGAAATGCACACAAACTAAAATCTGCTTGTGGTTTTACTTGGAAGGCTTAACAAGAGATGTTGATCTATGTGTTTCTAGTCTGTTTCTACAACAAGAAAGTTATTTTGAATTCTGTACAGAACTTGTCTTACACATGCAAAAATTAAGATACTGGGCAATTACTATTTCAGCTAAAAAGCAATATGTTCTGAGCGGTTCTGGAACATCACATTTATGAACTTTTCTCTTCGTGCCATCCAGATCCTCTTTCAATGAAGGAATGACCTTGGTGGTCATCCTTCATGTTCCTAAGGTGTGTTTGCTCCCAGAAGCTGCCCCCATATTCTGTTCCAGTCTTTCAAGGCACATTAAAAAACATCCATTGCTGCATAGACTGATGCAGCCTTTATGATTTTTTGCTATGATTAAACTTGGCAAGATTGACATATTGTACTTGTGGGAAAGTGTCTGGGTTAAACTGCAGGCCAGACTACTAGGAAAAAGGAAAAAAAAAAAAAGGCAGAGTGAAGGCAGGTTGACTGCAGGAGGTGGTCTTCTGCTGCCTCAGCTTGGGCTGGACAGTTCAGGCAAGTCTAACCTTGATCTTGGACTCTCCTGGCTGCTCACACACTGGTGTCAATAGGATTCTGTGCAAGGTTAAATTAGTTGAATAAGTGTTTGCTAAATTGTAGCTTTGGACTATACACACTGCTGGAAGAGCACATGAACGGTATTGTGGGCAACTGGAGTCACAACTCTGAGTCACACCACTTGATGAAATAGGAGGAGCACCTGTTGATAGAAGGTGCTCTACTGGGAATAAAATGAAGTTAAGCACAAAAGTCGAGTTTCTCATCTCTTCTTTCCAGGCCCATTTGCTTCTAATTAAGCCTATTTTTCTTCACACAGCTGCAATTTCCAATTACAGTTCCCTGGGGCACCCGGGTGCTCCCAGCCCTCGTGTATGCTGGCCTCTCCATGCCAGAGCTCAGGGGAGCACGTGGCTGTTTGGGACCTCCCAGCTCTGCGCCAGGGAAATCACAGCCTTCCTTTCCTTGGGAAGTAAGTGCACTTTCTTTATCTGCATCTGTAAATTTGAGAATTTTAAGCAGTTGCTGCATGTGTTACTTAATTGATTGGGTTTGTGCTGTACTGTGGATCTAAATGAAGATTTGGTTTTCGGTCTGCAAATGGACACTCAGAGAGCTTGGCTATTCCCGTTACACTTAATGGAGAAAGATCCTGCCTATTTAAAGTAAGCATTAAATGTTTGTTGGCTTCAATGAATCAAGAAAGTGTGTATATTAAAGGATTTTCCAGGTTGTTCAGAGCCTCCAGAAGTGTTTTTAGTTAGTTCGTAGCAGAGTTGGCTTCTAAGGTAGGCTGCTGTGAGACAAAGGAGATTGAGCAATGTGTGAAATGTGGTTTATTTGTTCTCCCAGAAAGGACTTAAAATAGCAATTTGTGGTTTGGATGTGAAGTGTGAAGAGGTTATCTGGCTGACCTGGGATCACCCAGGGTATCTGCAGTAGGACTAGAAAACAGTTCTGTGTCTTCCAGTGTGGTGCTGCATCTAGTGATGTATGAAAGAGCAATGAACCCTTAAGTGATCTTTATTACAAAACCAAATTCTTACATACCTTTCTCCTCCTTCTGAGTTTCTGTAGGCTACTGTCACTATATTCAGGGGGGTATTCGCTGCCTCTTAAACCATAATTTATTAAGGTGGTATTAACTAATCTAAGAGCTACAGAGAACTTCTGCTCAAACTAGCAAGTGCTTTTCTTTCTTTTTGAATGCAAGTTAATGGAGGTCACAAGAGACTATGGTAACAATCTGAGGGTCTGTGGCGTAACCACATAAGGGTTACACCTGTACTATCTCTTTCTAGGTTTGGTATTCCTTATTGCTTGAAGGACCGGTAGGATGCTGAGTGTCCAAAATGAATTGAAATGGCGGGATTGGGTAGTTGTTACGCACAGATATGAACGTGACCTGTAGCAATGTCATTTTGTAATTGCTGAGAAGCAAGGCTGGTGGAGAGGAAACTGTAGGACAGGTGAGAGAAAGAGAATAATCTTCAGCTGAGCCAAAGAACTGCATGTCTGTGATACAAAGACAAATTTCTTCCCTCTTTCAAGTGAACTTGTAGTGTAATGTGGTCTGAGAAACGTAGCAAAAGGCTCTGTAATGCACTGTATTGGTTGTCTTGCCTTTCTGCTGCATTTTTTTTTTTTTTTCAACAGGGAGGTATAGCACTCCAAAATATGATCTCCATATGGTCCGACAGAACTTAGTGGTAAAAACAAATCTCCAAGTGATTTGCACCAAATTTTTGTGGTAAGAATTTATACACTCAAAAAATGATGCATTTAGTTTTGAATGCTTGTTAATGCAAAAAGCAGACTTCTGAATCTCGGGTATAAAAGGTATCAAAGTGAGTATATTCAACAAGAACTTTACCACCTTTTTCCTCAGTATGATTTCAGAATAGCCTAAAACCAAAAGAGATGCCCCTGTAACTTTCCAACAGCAGTCTCACAAGGATGCAACCACAGCAGGGACTGACTGAGGTGTGAGCCCTGAGAGCATCTGTAATATAGTTATCAGTTTGTGTTTTCCTTTATTAACCTTTGACCTCCAAATACCTGGGTTGCAAGTCCCGCTGAGACACAGCAACGTTGTTTGATAACAGAAGAAAACACCAGGGAAGTTAAAACTGCACTCTCAGTTGTCACCACCTTGTTTGCCAAAGGCGTGTGATGATGGCCAAGGGGCAGGCGCTGAAAACGCTATAAGGATTTTTTCCAAGGAAAAGCTAAGCACCAGGATAAGGGGGATGTGTCTGAAGATCAGTTTTGCTTTGCATACATTAGCAGTGTATTAGAGAAGATGGAAGCTGGAAATTAGACTCTTCAGCTGTCTATATATCTAAGGAGATATGCAATTTACTATTTTCTGACCTATGCTTTTGGTAAGATGTGTTTTTGTGGGCAAATTCAGACTCTCTTTGTTGTAGTTGTTAGTGAGTGCAGTGTTACAATACACACAAAATTGCTGTTATGGTAAGCAAACAAAGTAGTAGTATTTCCATCACGAATATCACCCCCTCAATACTGGTACCTTTGTACCTTTCTCTCTTCCCTCTCCGTCTCCCTCCCCTTCCCCTTCACGTTTAGGGATGTCATTACCCCTCACTTCTTCATTACCAGTTTTGACTGCACTGGGGTAGCTGGATGGAGCGATTCGACTGAGTGTACTGCCTACTGGGACAACTGTCTCAGGTCAGGGAACCCCCGGGCAGGATGGAGCAAACATGGCAGCTCCCTACTATATGACCCTTGGTCGCTTAGTTTGGATAACGGGGACATGTCCACTACTCCACTCATTTTGGATAATTGTAGAGTCCCCTTGGGCCCTATGACACCTGGTGTAGAGTAAGATTGATCTGTGGACTGCCCTTATTTGTGCCGGCTGCTGGTCAATGCCTGAAAGTGATAAAGACTGGGAATCACAGTTGAAATCCAATATTTGTGTCTTTGGGAGATACTGTCTTCTGATTTTTATAAGCTTTGTTTTGTAATTTACATCCCTCCAACTTGAGTGAGGTGAGAACATGGATCTGGGTAATCTGTGTTCCAGGATTTTTTTAAAGTAGTCAGAATTGAAGTAATACTCTGCAGAAAGCATCAGTATTCTGTAGTGGCTGTTTTGGAGAGGATGTGTCAAGCAGAAATCGTGAGAACTTCTTTCATGTTACTGCTCTTTCATCAAAGCTTCTCATTACCCGACCATTCAGATTAACATACCATTGACCTAATTTCTCATCTGTCTTCATTAAATGCTGTTGCGTTTCATCCTGAAATTAATGTACAGTGCCACTAAAACTCTCTTAAAGTATGTTGTGTTTGACAGAGCAACTCTGATTTTTGGATGAAAATGTTCCTGCAGTTATGTCCAGCTCTGTAAATTGTTTACAGCAATCACAAAAGCCCTGAGGTTTGGGAGACCAGATTAAACCCCAGAAGCTGCAGTTAAAACTCACTGAAGTTAAGGGGAGGTTTCTGGTGACCCGTTAATCTCTGCATCTGCCCCAGTGTACATGGGAGTTTGGAGTTTGCAGTATGGTGTGTGCCCTATGTCAGGAATGAATAGCATGCGGGCTTGACATTGTATTTAGCCTCCTCCACACGCAGGAATGAAAAGCCCAAGTACCTTGTCCCTTATCTTATGTGTTTGTCCCTTACTTGTCACTGTGTCAGTTGTCAGCCCTGCTAGTCTGGTTTATATTCTAGATGGCCTCTTGCCCTTTGACTGGTTAGTTGACATAGCTGCAAATACGAAATTTTCTTTTGGTAGAGTTTCGCATACTTGGCATCTGAAACAGAAGGAAAACTTGGGGACTGAATGCAAGGTATTGAAGTTAGTTTCAGATTTTTTTCTTAATCAAAAGTTCTTTTCATACTATATGGAAATGAATAAATATATATTTAAGCTTTAGCTTTTGGACAAACCTGCCCAAGAGACCTGTAATAAAGATTTCATGAGAATAAGTTGATGAAATCCTGTTCTTTTGATCTTTCTTTAGCACTGAACTATTTTCTGGATTTTTATTCGTCTGGGTGGGGATTGATAATTTCCTTGATTTAGAGGCGAGTGTGTAATGCTGCCTTTCAAGTGTAACCAAGTCTGCACCTCTGAGGTACAACGTTCTCCTCCTAGTCAGAAAGAATGAATCATTTAGCAACTGCTGGTTCTTTGTCTACTAACTGGTAAATCTTAGATGAAGCTTTCCAATATTTTGTTCTGGATTGCTTAGCCAAATTCTTGCATTTGGTCAAGTTCCTGTATTTAAGTGAACTGTGTTCCATTCAGCATGCCAGTTTCTAGGACACTGTTTGAAAAGAAATACTGTAAAGATATTTCTAACTGTTTTGAGGCATCCAACTTTCAGGTCTGTTCAGGGTATTGAAGCATTGACAGTTGTCATTCCAGGGCTATAAAACATTTAAAATATTTTTGTCTGGTACTGCGTAGAGTAACTAATGTGCCTTTAGAAGGCAGGATCCCTTTTCGTCAAGGTCAGAATATATTTATTGTATTCACACATCCCCAGGTCTCCCTCCCCATTGTCACATCTAACTCTCTTGAAATGAAGGAGCATCACTGCTATTGCATGGTGAGATGGAAAATAGTGATGTTTTTGAATGATACGGGCCAGATGTGAGACCAGCAAGACATATTTGATTTTAAAGGATGATTTAAAAAACAATTTTTCAGTGATACCTGTAGGCGATATCTTCCTCCTGCACACAGTGTAATGAAAGGTGCCGAAGTTTTTCTGCTGCTTTCCTTGTTTGAAAAGGGACATGGTATAGCTGAAATTCTTTTTACTGCATCGTGAAAGGCAAGGATATTGATAACTAAGTTTAATTGTCTAAAAATGCGTTTCATTTTTTTTAAAAAAAACCACAACATTCTAACATCAAGTGAAAGAAAGTAGTGTAAGACATATTTCAGACAGAAACCAGCATACTAACTGCAGTTGAAAAATTCTGAGGAACTCTGACACTCTTTCTCATCTCTCCAAATATTAAGACACAACAGTTCACACTATCATTGTGCCAAACGTGAAAAGTGACATCTCTGCCAGCAAAGAACTTCAGTGTCTGTGATCTCCTTTTGAAACTAATGCCCCAGTTAAAGGGTTGGTTTGGTTTTTTTTTAGATTCCATGGTTCTCACCTATTAGCGTTAGCTGTTTAGATAAAAAAAAAAAGAAAAGGTCTCAGAAAATAAATCAACTTAAACCAAATCTGTAAATGAATCCGTTTCAGTGTTGAGAAAGAGACTCTTGAAATACTTTTTCTTGAAAACCAAGAAGAAAAACCCCACATCCTTGACTCTACAGACAAATTTTTTTTTTTTTTTTAAGCTAAAGCACTTCCTTCCCCCGAATACTCACCCCAAAACTAGTTCATTGGAGAGACAGTTAATGGTTACTGTTTCAGGGAACTTTAAGTAAAAACACTGAGGCTGTTTTAATGATCTTCTTGCTGAAAAATATACGGTTGTATCGTCTATATTTGGCATACTAAGTCCCAAGAAAGTTTTGATGGTTGTGATGAACAAGTTATTAAACTAAATGCACTGGAATTCTGCTTTATTACAACAGCCATTTGAAACCATGTTTAGCCAACCAGGAACCATCATAAATTTTAATAAAGTTTAATTGAACTCAATTATGTTGGTTGCTCCTTGTGTATTTAATTTTCCAACAGATAAGGTATATAGATAAATGTAATAAATAAGTGTATGTATACTGTATCTATATATAGATATGCAGATATATCTGCACACATAATTTACATTTAGGGAAGAGTTCTAATAAGTAATTAAACACATGAAAGTTGCAAAAGATAATTATTACCACCCAGGTGAAAACATAATAAATGTTTGTGAAAGGTACTGGACAAGTCTTTCTACGCTGTAGTAACCTCCCAGGTACAGTTTTGTGCTCTGGTGACAAGTGGGTGTCATATATGTAATACATATCTGTGCAGTGCATATCTGTATCCATGCTGCTGACTGACATCTCCTTTTCTGATGATAAAGTTACCTAAAGGCAGAAGTGGTTGCAGAGATCCAATCAGCATCTCAGGTTTAGGCTCAGAGTCATGTTTCTGAATGGACAATTTAGCTGCAAATCTGTGGTGGGAAGCAACCAAATGGCGTAACTGTATCTTCCTCGTACTTTCTGCCTACAAACAAGATGATAAGAGCTGAAGAAAATCTTTCTAGTAAATAAGTAATGCGATTAACTCGTATACAATTCACGGTCAGTTTGCAGAGCGATCAAAGACGGGGAACGGGACATAAGAGTAAGAGAAAGCCTGAGCCATGCCCTTTCTGGTGTGCTGGTGTGCTTCGTGCCTTCCAAGTTAGCCCCGTGTTTTGCAAGCTGCAGCCCTCAGCTTTTTTTGGAGACTGGAACTGAACTAGTGTCACATTTGGAATTCTACTTTCCCAAGCCTCCTCACCTAATCCAAAATCTGAGGATAACACAAATAGTTTGTTTTCTCTCAGTCTGACTATTGATTAAAGGGTGTCTTATATGCTTTGGTGTGTTACTCTGCAGTGAAGGGAAAAAGAGCTTGCACTTGAGTCCAAGTACAGTTTTTTGAATTAATCAGTCGGTTGAAAGAATGAATGATTATAGTTTGTGAACCTGTTTAAGCCTCAACTATTTTTTCTTTTGAAAAACACGTTATGCGATATGTCAAACAGTCCATTTAAAGAAAACACAATAAAATGACCTCCCGGGGGGATGAAGACTGTTATAGAGAGCTGTCATTTGATGCCAACATGACTTTCCAGTGAGGGAATGTTGAGCAGTGGACTGTCCCAACAAGTGCTCATGAAATACATTTTTTCCTCCCCTGCCCAGTCAAAAGCTCATACTATTCACACACCCTTCAGGCAATTACTTGAGAAGATATTTAGCTCCTGCCGTAATCCCCATCAGTGCATGTTTCTGTAGCTGAGGCGCTTGTGGCAGGATGCAGCAAGGCTGAGAGTGAGTTGCTTTAAATTTCCCGGCAGCTTAGGGTGGGCAGGGGGATGGCAGAACGATGGGCAGCAATCGTACACGTTGGTCAATGGAAGGAGTCGCGCGGCTGTGCGAGGGTCAGGCTGCTAATAAACACGTAAACCCCAGTGCAGCGATGTGAAGCTGTACTGTCGTTTCACATGTCCTCGCTCTCACACCTAGCTGCAGAAACTCCAGGCCGGCCCGAGGTGCCAACACACCACTTTTATATCTTTAACTCATATGCAAGTGTCTTCCTTCTATATATACACTGCGTGAAACCAGCTAGGTTTGTTTATAGTTGGTTTCCTTCCCCCCCCCCCCCCCCCACGACCCACTCGTC
>VZSZ01010419.1:49390-74495 GCA_013398815.1 Ibidorhyncha struthersii
CCCGCCCCAATTTAATGCGCTGGTCCCAGGAGGTCTTTAAATGCCTGTGCTGGCAAAACAAGATACTGTCGGTGCTGTGGGTATTCCTTTCTATCAGCCAAAATAGGCCACTCCCCTGCATTTTCAGGAAAAAAAAAGTGAAAGCTGCTGAAAGCATGTATATTTCTAAGTGATTATAGCCTTTTCATTCTTCTTCAGCTATTTTAAAGCATTTTCCCATAAGGTCATCAATAGCGCTTCTTATTCGTGATTTTTGCAGTAGATACTAGGGGCTTGTCCTGGGCTGGGCAGCCCTGGTTTCCCCGTGGGGTAAGGGGAGGGCTCCTGCTGCACAAGAAGCTGCTGGGAGCCACAGGCTCTTGCCGGGCATCCTTGTCCTGTGAAGAGCTGTTGGTGCTAATTTGCTTAAAAATCGTAGTGTTACAATTAAACCAATCCATATCCTTTCCTAACCTGGGCCTCTGCTGTTTCTGGGGTCCCTCCACTGCCTCAGTACGCAGGACTGATAATGGGAGGGAAACCAACCATGAGGGGGATCCTAGACCAGAAACGCCGCTGACTGCAAGGAGAGATGTACAAGACAGCCTTCTCCTAAAGTGCAGCTCCCTGGGAATGCTCCGGTCATCACTAGTTGCCCCAAAGTAATTTTGTAGTTTCTGTGGCTTAAACCTGTCCTTGCCATGGCAGCCGATGCCGGGAGACAGGCTTGCCTTCAGAAGGCAGGATTCGGCAAGCACCTCGGGAGCTGCGCTGCTGCCCGCACACCTGGACAACTCCTTGCCCCCATGGTGTTCAGCTCTCAGGCTTTGAGGGGGATACCTACATTGGCAGCCAGGATAACCCATCCTTCCCCCAGTGGTATGGCCATAAATGGAAAAACCTGAAGGGAACTCAGCAAATCTGTCCTAAATTTTGCTCGGTGTTCTGGTTCCCTGAAACATCCCAAGTCTGTCTGCGAGGGGCAAGGCAGGGGATGGTGAAGGTTTCCCCCCCGCCTCCATGAGCTGCTTTGAACAGTAACGTAGAAAACGTCAGGCAGGATCACCGAGCTGGGAATGTTAGTATTAAGTGGAAAACTTGCAGGAGGCTTTTCAGCGCCTTGGCACAGTAATGTGATAAATCATCCGTAAAGCGCTTTTCAAGCAGATGTGCGATGCATCTGACAGCAGACATCTGTCTGGGCTGCAGCAACAACGTGGTCTGTTTTTCCCATCGTATTGGTTTACCTTACTCATCTGATGGAGATGAAGTTCCCCTGAAGCCTGGCTTCCCCTTGGCTGCTGTGCTTCCCAGCTGGGCACCCTCCATCCCGTACACCACCACGGGGACGGGGAGCACATCAAGGGCTGCTGTGGCCACCGGCTGGGGGGAGGCAGGGCAGGCGCACGCCTTCCAGCCTTGGGGGTGTGTGTGTTGAAGATTAAACTTCAGTTTGGAGAATTTAATTTGGCTCGAGTTGAATTGGGTTGTGGGTTGCATCCCAAAAAGGAACAGGACTTACCATCTTCCTTCGGCGAGGGTAAGGCTGTAATCTCACCAGCCGTACTGATTCTCGCTGGACCTTAGTGGACCTCTCACAAGATATTGAGCTCATGACCTTTCCACAAATTTCATCAGAATTCCCATAAAAGCGACTGATACCCAAGGCCCCAGTTTAACCGCAGGCGTAGTCCTGCGCGTTAGCTTTTGGCCTTCACGTAGTTCCCATACAAAGAAGACGGCTTTGTGCTTCAGCTTGTGTTTGTATCCCTGCTGCTATGAGGCTGCAAACGCTGAATCCAGGGAAAGAAGTTCAACTGACTAAATGGAAATCTGCTAGGCTTGTTAAATCCCACAGAGTGGGAAAGGAGCTCTTCCCACAGCAGATGTAGCCAGAAGTGGACTCTGAAATACGCGGGATTACCCCTCTGCTGCATCTTCTTACTCAAAAAGAATTCATCTGACTGAAAAAACCCTACCCAGGCAGAGGTAAATCCTTAGCTCTGGAGGGGAGGGAAGTGTGCTAGAGGAGACAATGTTTCGCCCTTTGGCACCAATGGTTCTTTTAGCTTTGATAGCTGCTTATTATGAAAAAAACAACTAAATTATGCTTTTAAAATTAATAATGATGGAAATAATGGCAATGGATAAAAAAGTAAATAGTACATAAAGCATATAACTTATAAATAACAATATCCAGAGTTAAATAATCTAGGGAATTGCATGCCTCTGGGCAAAGGGACGGCGTTGTGAGGGCAGGTGAGTGACGAAGTCAAGGAGAAGCCGTAAATACAATGCACAAAAGTGCCGGCGTTTCCTTGCAGGGCATACCTGTGAGACAACCGCCGCCACGTGGCATTGGGGAAACGCGAAAGGCTGAGGGAAGGCTCTTTCTAAACCTTTGCCGTTGCCAAAAAAATCATGTGATCTGGCTGCGTAGCATTTGTTTTTCTTGGCGATCTTGTAGAGGAGCCAAGAAAATGACTGGGTAGGGTTTGCCTCCTCCCTACCATGGTCTTGCGTGCTTCCTTCTCAGAGCGAAAACAAAGTGGCGTGGGAGCAGTGTGGGAAAACTTAGTTGTGAGCACGGTATTGAAGACAGCAAAGGACCGGAGACAGCCATGGACTTGGGTGGTTAGAAGGGAGAGAGTTGCGTCCCGCTGATCTCCAGATGTGCTGTAGGGAGTTAAGCAGCTCCTCGGTCATGAGCAGCGTTTCAGAGGTATGCTACCGCAGAGCTGGCTGCCACAGCCTGCTCCTCGCCCGCTTCCTTTCAAGGGCATTACATGGCCCTTAGCGCGTTCTCATAACAACATTCCTGTTTGAATAAAGAAAAAAAGCAGGCCAAGATTTCAGAAATTGAGTATGACATACTCCGAAACTTGCTGTATCTTCTCCATGTCCGTTGCTCTGTGATCTTTGCTGCTTTGAATGCTTCCAAAAATAACTTGAAAGAGATGCATGGCTTGATTATTGCCAGCGCGAGTAGTTATTGATCTAAATGACTGCTTGGAAAGGGCGGATGATAGAGAAACCACGCTCTGCAATCCACATGTTTAAACGTCCTGTCTCATTTTGCTCGAGCTAATGGGGAAAGACATGTATCGTGGTATGGCAACAAAGAAACTCCTCTGCCTGCTTTAAAATTATTAGGCAGTTTTACATATTAAAGTCGTTAAAAATACATAAAACATTTGACTTGGAATACATTTTGCTAACTAAACCAGCTCATATCCCACAAAACACCCCAAAAGCAGATCCTAATCCTTTGGTTTGCCCTTGACACAAAGCGGAGCAGCCTTGGGGCCACTTGGAATTGCCGTGGCTCTGCTGAAGATCCTTTTAATTAGCCGGGAAAACCAGTAGATTGTTGGTTGCTCCGGCCCTTCTTCCTGTTCGCCAGCACCATCCCGCAGGAGATGTTGCAGGAGACCGGGAAATGCGCCTCTCCCCTCCCTTGTGCCCCTGGGAGGAGGAGAACCAGCCTCCTGCCCACACCTTGGTCCAGCACCGGAGGGGAAAAGGTGGCTGCAAGATGCCCTCGCTTCCTCCTGAGACCTCATCCCGCGTCGGATATTGAGATTGGTTTCAGCCACAAACATCCCATTAGCTGCGACGTCTATGCTTTAGTTAAAGTTTGATGCCGCAGCTGTTTTCTAGAGGCGATGTAGCTACTTCCCTGGCTTTGAGTATTTCTTTTTCTAGACTTTAATCCCATGTTGTGTTGAAAAATAAGTTTCTTATGAGCAGTTGTGATTTATTTCCCTTTTGGTTTTGGTATGGGGTGCATTTTTTTGCTGGGTTGGGTGTTTTTTGGTGTTTCGTTTGTTCGTTTGTTTTGGGTTTGTTTTTTTTAAAGGGGATTTTTGTGCTCTTTCTGTGTCTCAGTCTTCACCATCTTTTTTGTGCTACCGGACTGTCATAACAGGGTGGGGGGATCTTTTGCTGTAAGTTTAAAATTTGTGTATAAAATATATTTATTGTGTTAGCTTTTACCAAAAGTGATTTCAAATTTCCAGTGTGAAACTTCAGATATGGACTTGCCCTAACCTGGCAGTTAACTTTATGAATGGGTAGATTAGAATAAAAACTCATTTGCCTTAGGGAGAACTTGAGATAAGATCGCAAAGCACTTTCTCTGATTTGTGTCGGAGAAAAACACAGTAACAGAATAAATAACGTATTTTCCAGGAGTAATATATTGCACGTGATGAGAGGCTACATTTAATTTGCCGGACATATATAAGGCAACAGATTTCAACTTGCAAAGCTGGGCAGCTAATCCAGCTTTTTTTCCCACAATAGGCATTTGGAAATCTCTCTGCACCGGGGGGTTCTGTCCACCCAGGCAAAAGAAGTTGGCACGTGATGCAGATGGCTCAGTGGTGGCTAAAGCGGAGCTGTGCTGAAGCCATCCACAGAGATGCGAGTGTACTGGTATGGCCAAGACCGCTACTTGCTTTCAGCAAGCTTTAAAAACTAGCTGGAAATTCTGATAGACAAAAAAATATCTGAAAAATTGTGCATGAAAACAATGCTATGGGATTGGATCCAACATCCATTGCTACGGACTGCAATGGGAGGAGAAGAAAGGCAGGACAAAAGAGAAAAGGCATTTGCAAATGATAAAATGGATATGTATTTTTCCTGTTTCTCCATCTGGGCTGTGAGCCCCCGAGGCGCAGCCAGTTGCTGACCGCGGGCTGGTTAGGTGACGTGTCATGGACAGCCCAGAGGTACCATTGTGTTTCAGCTTCTGGGCTACAACCGGCTAAGTGAAACCGTGTCCATTGGCACCCTCTGGATACAGCCCGAAGCTGCTGCAGAGTTGTCCTGTGAACACCTGTTACCAGCTCATTTCTCTTGCTGCTGTAAGCTGGCGGAGACAGTGGGGGCTGGCAGCCTACGAAGGCTGCGGTACCCGAGCGGGGCGACCCGCACCTCTCGCTACTGCAGGCAGATCAGAAGCCAGACCTATCGGAAAGCTTTGCAGTGTCATTCTTCGGTGTAGATTTGGAGATGAAGGGGAAATAAACCCACCTTGGGTTTCCTCCGTTATTTAGCCTGACCAGGTATCAGTAGAGTCATCAGGAGATCTACTTTGCAGGTAGTTACAGAAATACTCCCTTTTCCCAGTACAACTATGGTAATATGCAAAGGTGTTTAGAATTAAAATTTGCAATACAGATGATAGCTGGATCCTAGAAGTTGATTGAGCAGAGGGTTCGCAGCCAGAAACGTAAATGTTGCTTGTGCATCAGGTTTGTGTGGGTAGCCTGACCCTTTCCCAGTTAAACTGGGTATCATGCCATAGCTCATGGAGCCACTGCAGGCATTAGATTTGGTTTGTGCAGGACTTCACATTTCCACTGTTTTCACCATGATTTGTACCCCATTCTGCATGAAATACTTTGTTGACTATATAGTAGCTTGAATTATGTTTATATATAATCCTAAAGGATTTATACGCTGCAAATTGCAGGCAAGCAGAGCGACTGTGCTGTTGGGAACCCGGAGCCACAGCACTCCTACACCCGCCCGTCTCCTCTGTGTACACGGCATACGCTCTGCAAAGCTGCCTTTCAAAAAAATATTATTATGTTATCTATTTAACATCGATACTACATCTTTTGGGGAAATGTGGACAGTTCAAGGAGGTGCCGATATGTAAAGTACAGCATACCTCAGGCATAAAGTTACCAACTACAGGGATCTCTTGTGTGAGTTTTTAATAGGGCGTATTTCACTGACAAAAACTCCTAGCAGTGCAAAATTACATCCATTGAGAGCCTTCATTAATTTGGGGGGGGTTTGTTTGTTTTTTGTTTCCTCTGCATCTGTTCAAAGCTACAGATTTAGTTGTATTTTAACTATATATTAAGTATATGGGACAAACCTGAATGGATCCGGGTCTAATTGTATTTACAAATATTTTTAAACAACAATAATGACTTCATATCTGTGTGCAAGATCTTATCAGTGAGATCAGATACGAGCCCAAAACAGTAATCAGTTCCATAGTAGCTTCTAATAAACCAAAAATTGAATAAACCAGTTTTTAGAAAAGTGCAGAATAAAAGCAGAAAATATCTCTTCCCTATTAACCATTGGTATAAATCCTAAGATGTCTTGTTTTAAAGTTACAAATTGCAATCTTCACTAAATTGTTCTATGGAAAATATCACAGTCTAAGCACAGTACTGCTGGTGTCTTACAGAATACAGGTATTAACCTTTCCTCATTTCCCCCCTCTTTTATAGCAAAGGCAAAAAATACTTTCATATTTCCAAAATTAAAGGAGGCACTGAGAAATCAAATTCCCACTAAAAGCCAGTTGCATTACACTACGTCTCAATGTCAAAACTTTGTAAAAAACATTTCACTGCTTACTAAAGAGGAATGGATTCGAACCACACTATGCCAGGTCATGGCCAAAGCCTAATTTAGTTTGATTTGATTATTCAGCTGAGCTATCTGTTGGCTGTAAATGATGCATAGAAGCTATGGAAGTGTTTGCAAGCTGATGGCAGGGTCTCACTTAGGTTGGGTTTTTTTTTTCATCAACAAATTTAATTGCGCAGTTATTTAATTTTGCAGTTGTAGTTCTGCTATTTTAGCCTACTAGGAAGAGACTAGGATTTATTTGACTTTCAAGGAATAGTTTGAAAAGAAACAGTTGAACAGAGCAGATCCGAGGGTGGTGGTGTGGTTATTTTGCCAGGCTCTCAGCACGGGTGCGAGGGCGTCCTGTTAACTCTGCAGCTTATAAGGACAGTGAAAAATAAACTCAGTGGACCCGTTGTTGGGTATAAAACCAAGTATTTTAAAATTCTTTCTCTTTCAATTTGGCACCTGAATATAGGGAAAAAAGCACTCCTTTGGCTGCAGTAATTTTTACATAGTGAGATCTCTACTCAGAATGCAACCTAGAGGAAAACATCCTGCAGACCAAGTCTGTCGGAGGTGTGCTCTTCTGTTTGGTGTAACAAAAAAGGAGTTCAGTCGCCGCTTCTCTGTCAGGTGCAGAGTCAATAATCGCCTCTTGTGCTTTGTGATTCGTAGCTGCAAAGCAGCACCAGCATTCCTCTTCCTGACTTTACTCCAAAGTCTGTCTGCCCTGCAGATCTTAATTACATCTATGCAGAGCATCAGAGGGGATTTCTGACCCTATCTGCCACCTCTACGCTGAGATTTATTTCTATTCCTAATGCAGAGGAAAATTAATGCAACACATTCTCTGGTAGCTCCATGGTTTCTGAGTCTATGGACTTAAAAAGTAGTAAAAGTTATTTGTGGCTGTGATAGTCATCACATGTACAGTGGGTTATACAGAATACACCATCTGTTGAATGAGATCTTGTATTAAAGTGGAGTTCTACCTAGAAAGTTGTGTATATGAAAATAACTCCGCAGCAGTGGTTGCTTATTTTGATAATGAATGTTAGTTATGATTTATGCAATAACGGATGCCTCTCTGAAAATAGAGGAAGGTGCTGTTCATAACAAACCTTTAGTAAGTCATACTTACAAGCTCTTTTTTGATGTTCCCTTCCAAGCTTTCTAGGGAGGGCAGATATATTTGCAGAGGAAAATTAAGGCATTGTGATACCCAGTCAGCCCAGCAGAGTGATAATCTTTCAAGCCATTTTATGCACCGATTTTAAAAAAGCAAATAAACTGACAGAGGTAGCAATGCATTTTATAGATTCAAAGACCAAGGCACGGATAAATTTTAAATTGTTATGAACAACAGCTTATGGAACTCAAAAATATATTTGTGGTGTTAGTTGCTGAAAGAAAACACAGTTTTGGGGTTGGTTTGGGTTAGTTTTGTTTTTTTGTTTTTTTGAGGTTAGACAATCTAAGTTTTGCTCATTCTAGTTAGAAGAAAGGTCAGTCCCTATTCAGGACCCTCTTCCTGAGGAGCCGGAGCCTTGACATGACCACGTCCCAGTCTGCATAGGCACCTTCCAGGTGACGAGTCACTTCTGATCCCGACGGGTAGCTTTGGCGACCATGAAGCACGCGCCAGTTGTCAAACGTCACTATGTCTCCTATAAAGAGATTGCACAAAGTTTAATATTTGGTATGTTATAGTTGATTCCTTCAAACAGATAACATGGAGGTAGATTTATATCAACAGTTAGGGAGCAATAATTTCAAGTAGCTCGACTGGAGCTACACAGCAATGACACGGTAATTTTAGTTTAGCTGGTCATTCTCAAACAGCGAGGGCGGGTCCCTTTCGACGTCTGCTTCTTTTCTTGTATAACCAGGAGTTAAAAGGCAGAGTCTATGCTGAGAAAAGCAGGCCTTGAGGGGAAAGGTGACTACGGAAATCCACAGGAAGGATAAAAAGGGTGAAAGCCACTTGGATGATTTTTTTTTTTCATCCGTCTGGTAGTATTTGTACTATACACATTCTGCATTACCATCCCTGTTGAGGGAATTTTATGAGAACAAAGTCAAGCCACTGAAAGTTAGGAAATCACATAATTAAGGCTAGCGTGCTATTTTATTTTTTCTCCCTTGTGTGCCACCATTATGATAAATCTGTAATTAAATAACCTTATAGTATTTCTTTCCTTCTCCCCCTCCCCTCTACTACCCTTTTGGTGCGTTAATTGATGGGGTGGATGGTACTAATGTAATGTGAGGTGCTTTGTTTTACCATTTTATTATGTGATCTTATAAATTATTTTATTGCATGTTCCCAATAGGGAGAGATTAATTTCCTCATAGACATTTTAAAGACACTAGCATTGTAGTACATGAGGCAGTCAGATGCGCTAATGAATTTACTTTCGTACCATCTCTTGAGAGAAGAGGGACTGTTCATATCTTTATTTTATAGCTGGGGAATGAAAGAACAGAGATTAAGGCCAAAGTAGTTAAATATATGCACAGACTGACTTTTAAAGAGTAAAGGGCATTTTTGCAGCGTGTTTTATGTTCCAAACACAGCCCTGTCTGGCTCTAGCTGAAGTTTAGAGCATTTAGCACTCCTGCAAATCTGCCTCCAGATGTCTTGCACAGGCCACCCAGAAAAAGCAGCACAGCAGCAGTGGCCTTTGATAATTCATCCGGCATTACACTGGCATTCGGTGTCTAAGCGAAAAGGTAACCGAATTCCCCGCGGTGCTGTTCAGCTTCCTTCAGCGTTACACACATTATGCATCTGTATCATCTTCTAGATGTTCTGCAGCTCCTGCAGCCATTGGAAGGCGCCCCACTAATATCGTTATAAAGCCCAAAGCATCAAATGAAGCAGAGGAAAGTATGCGATCGTGTATCAGTTAATGAACAGACACCGAACCGGGATGGCACAGCAGTCTTACACGTGACATGTCTCAACTGTGGTGCTACTGATATGACAAGTTACAATTTCCTATATGGCATGGGGTTTTGATGTAATATGAAGATATATTGGCCTAATCAATAGATAGACTCGATTTACTCCCCACTTTTTTTTTTTTTAATTTGTAGTGTAGCAACAGCAAAAAAAATCTACGAGATGAATGTAATGATGCAGTATGAAATAAAACAGGTGATAGAAGGACTGAAACTTCCTCTCCATACCAGTTCTAACAATGCTTAAGTGTTTTGACTGTTAGGAAAAACATGTGAAAAATCATTGCGAGGAGAAGCAACTTACTGACCTGGTTTCAGCTTATAAGTAAACTTGTGTTCTGCGCTGTTTAATAAATCATCAAATTCCTTTAGAGCTGCATAAAATGGCCTCACTTTTTCAGCTGGTATGTCAAACACTGTGTCTCTTGTTGCGTTATTATAATTGATGCGAACTGCTTGGCCTCTGGAATCCACACTGTGAAACAGAGAAGGAGAGGAAAAGGAACGTAATAGGTTGTTACTGAAACATTTTAAGATGGTGAAATGACAACTGAACTCTCCTTCTGGAATTTCAGTATGTTTCCACAGTGAAATTTAGACACTTATTGGGCTGGATTTTGATAATTAAGCCTAACTAGGAAAAGGGATGATCGGGAGAAAGTGTAGACACTTGATTTCTTCAAACATCTATATTCTGTACACTTTAACTGTAGAACTGTAAACTCTATAAATTCAGAAAATATTATGATCACGTGCATTTTATCTTTTAATAATACATAGTTTTCAATCTAAATGCTTCAAATTGTGATCTGTCTTTGGCACGATACAGATGTGCATTGGCTGGAATCTAGTAACAGACCCAGCTGCTGTTAACCTCTATCTGTACCTGGGGGTTGCTCTAATTACCACCACTTCTTGCTGGTGTGTGGCAAAACAAAATAAGGAAAACTATGCTGTGGTAGTACAAAACACAGAACACATCATACACTGGCAAAAAAAAAAACAAACAACAAAAAACCAAACCAAAAAACCAACCCCAAAATAACTGCAGCCCAAGTTAAAGCGGTGTTTCCCCACAAGGTGGCAGGAGCAGACCTCCTCCTGACCAGCATGTAATCCAGCACACAACAGGGATTTTATTTTTCGATGTCGTTGAAACTACTCACTCTATAATCCTTTGTTTACATTGTACAGCAAAATCACAGTAGTCCACCCCAACATCTGTATAGTCTACAGCAGTAGTGGACAGGATCTGATACGCCTGGGGATTTTGTTCCTTCAGTTTGTTGGATACGCTAAATCCATCTACAACTTCACTTTCACCTCCTGTAGCTGTTTGCTTTATACAATGGAGAAGCTGAACCTGGAATGAATTAACATCTCATTACGACAAGAATTAGCTTGCATATTTAGCAGCTCATTAGTATCAGTTCCTTCATATCTGTGGTTCTGTTTTTTTGCTTTGTTTTGTTTTTTCTCAGGAAAAGACTGAGTCCCCATTACTGCAGCTTCACAGTGCTCTGCCACCACTGTCACACAGCCAGAAAATTAAAGGAGCATGTTGATAAATCCATCCCATTCGGGATATCTTCTAACGCTTGCAACCTGCGACTCAACTGCAAAGCTCTGGTCTCGCTTCTTTCCTTTGAGTACCTCTTTGCCGCAGTCATATAAGTTTAAGTACATTGCAGTCTTATCTCAACAAGGAGGATTAGTTTTCTCTCGCAGAAACAGAACCTACTGTGAATTATCTGCTCACAGAGGGGGAAACGTGGCTTTTGTAGAAGGCATCAGCCCAGTGTCTCTATCATAAAGTAGGATTAAGAGAGTTTTGTTTCACCTCACGGTGAAGTAGTCAAGGTATAAGGCGGAGCAGAAAGCCTAACCTGGGCTCTTGGTTGCACCGGTGTAAACCTGAGCTGCTGACACAGGCAATAAAACTCCCCGTGGCATTAGAGAGCCCAGCATCCCACAAAGTCTCAGCCAAACAACACAAAATACACCCACCATACCAACGGTAACAGCGTCCACCTTTCCCTACTGTGATGGTGAATTATTTCTGAGACCACAAGGAGAAAAAAACAACACAAAACAAACGAAAAAAAACCAAACCACCAGAAGGAGAAAGAGGAACAGAGGACAGGGTTTGTCCCAGAATCTCCTCACCCGCTGGACCCCCAGACCTTGATGATGGTGATGAAGGGGGAAACTGAAATAACTGACAGCGCAGGAGAGGGACTTGTTTGGAAAGGATGTAAGTTAGTTCATTCATTTGCCGAAGCAGCTTTCTGCCCTCCTGCCATGCTCCTTTTGGCCACCAAGCTGCGGGGAGACTTGGGGCTCCCACTGAGGGCAACCAGCCCTTTTTGTGGTCGCAGTCAGCCTTGCGTATATAGGGTAAGCCAGGCTTGGCGCCGCTAAGGAGGGCTGCAGAAACGTACTGCACGGTAAATGACTGAAAAAGCTCAAAGGGAGAATTTACTTCAAATGAGAATTTAGCTTTATATTCTAGAAAGCTAAAGTTTCTGCTATATTTATATAATCTGCTTTTTGGTGGGTTTTTTGTTTGTTTGGGTTTTTTTGTTTGATTTCTTTGTTTGGTTTTTGGTTTTGTTTGTTTTGTTTTGTTTTGTTTTAAAATCAGGATATCTCGGGGAAGAATAGTTGCCAGATGAAAACCTAGGAAACCCTTAAAATATTTTTACAGGATGGCTCTGAAACTAATCATCATCCATTTAAAAACAGATCTTCAAATATTTGTAGTAAATATGTCTTAAGAGTTCAAATATTGTGTGATAACTAGATAAATAAAGAAAAGCACACATTCAGGACAATGTTCCAACATAATTCAGTGTGCTTTAATACTTTTATTACTTACAAGCACATTTGAATGAAAAAGGTTACACTTTTCTTCTAATGTTTCGTAGCAGAGTGTGAGCTTTGGCACAGACAAGACAGTGAGCTAATTCACATCTGCTCTCTATTAACGAAGCCCTATTCCATTCTTACTCCACATTAATGAACAGCATCTAAATGATTTTGATAGGTGATGTTAGTGTGAAGCACTTGGCGCTCATGGATAAATCACATTGGCTTTTTGTTTAATTATAGAAACAACTCATACAAAGTACTTCAAAATATTAGAAGGGGAAGTTGTAGGTATGAAGATTATAGATGCAAACTTTTCCAGGATTATCTTTGTTCCTTTGTACCTGTTCCTACTACTTTCCAGTTCCCTGGTGAATTATGCGGATTAGGCTTTGCTACGACAGGGATGAGGTGAAAATCTGTTTCCTGTGGTTGTTGTCCAGCTTTACAGAATGCCCCTTTTGTTGTCTATTACGGATGGGCAAATAACTGTCTAACTTAAATCAATTCATAGAAAAAAAAATCTTAATCATATTTCTTCTAATACTCTCCTCCTGAGGTGAGCAGACGTGTCCTAAAATGTCACAACTTGACTACAGCATGACTTGCCAAGGCAACTCGACTACATATTGAAGAAGCCCAGCTTCTTTAATGTAATGAAAGTAATATCAAAAGCACATACAGGACCACGATGCTTTCTCAATATGGTAATATTCTCAATACTTTGTGAGTTTCCATTTAAAAATTATGGCACACATAATGCGCTTGTTATGCAGAACTTACATTATAATGTCTATATTGCATACCCACGCGTGCATAGATTGTAATGCAGATTAATATATTGTTATTTTTACATTGCTCTTTTATGACAAAGTTCAGAGTCACAGCGCTAACCATATTTCACAGTATAGGAATATTTCCCTTTCCCCTTTTGTGTTGTGAAAAAGTCAGTAGGTTCACCTTACCCCAGGTGGATGCTGCAGAACAGGGTAATCGGTGTGAAAACATAGTTTCCCGGTTGTATAAGCCACATTGTTAGCATCTGCTTTGTCTTGCACTTGCCAAGTTGGTCTTTATAATGAAAGGGAAAAGAGGAAACATGTTAAAACAGCCAGCCAGCGTGCCAGCCACTGCACACCATAACTGTGAAATCACAGTACAGAGGAGTCATTCCATCTTTGAACAAGAAAATATTGTAAAATTATAAAGAAATAATGATTTAGCGGTGTCGCCCCACCCCAGCAAAGAAGGCTTATTTCAGCAGTCCTAGATTCAAGCTAGAAACTTGAGTGTGCAGAGGCACATCTGCCCCCAGTGTAGTATGATGGCTTTCTTTGCTGAATGCAAAGATCAGTCGAAGACCAAGAGGTGACTGCTAGGATAAATCACCATCTTAATACTGAGGCTGCAGAAATGAGAAGTTGGCCTATTTCTTTTTATCAGCCTTCCATTTTTCCCTGCCAGGTGGAGCATATTATCAATGAAATATGAAATTATTAAAGGCTATGTAGCTTTCCCCCCAAATTATTTTTTAAAGCTTTATGATCTTAGAAAATATAGAAAATTTCCCCCCATTGCAGGGGGATCTTTCCCGTAACTTGAAGGCTTGCCACTCGAGGAGAATGTCTTGACGAAAGACTTTGTAAATTCTTCCCTTTCTCTGACACTCTTTCTGAGAACTAAGCCCATTTATTTTGTTACACAGTTTCTGTCCTGACGTTTGACAAAATTCAGTAGGAAAGTTTACTGATAACGACAAAAATAATCCCCTAAGTTATATTACAAAGACAAGAATACATCACGTTGCAGTGGAATCAAAGCCTGTTTCAAGTGACACACCGTGCAGGAGAATTTAAGACCAAGAACCACAGATTTTCTCTGTAGAGAGTTCACATGATTGAAGACAGTCCTCAGCAGATGTGTGTCGTAGATCCAGACATTTGTCTGGAAAAGTGTAAGCCACCATATGCAGTCCATGTAATCACGGGAGCGTAAGTGATTTCAAAGAAAATATGAAACCCATTTTCCCTTGTGAAATACTGTAGACCAAATATATTATGTTTCAGATGGTGTGTGTCTAGCATTACTTCTTAATAATAGTTTAAAAAGAAAATAGGCTAAAGAATGTACAGACCAAAATTATTTATATATCATATACAAACACTTTTGTTCTAGAAGTAATATTTAGTATAGGAACTATGCAAAATGCTAAAACTAAATTTCTGAAATTGTGGGGGGGAAAACCCCCTTCAATATTTGCAGATGTGTTTAACGGCCTGGGAAAAATAATTTTTATTATTTGGTACAGCACATGCTCATCGGTACGCGACTTCAGTACTCAAGCAGGATAACTTCAGCCACACTTCCGTAGTTCCCGGTTTCACAGCCAAAACCCAGCAGGTTGTATCATCCTTGTCACTAGTGCTGAAGGTAGCTAGGTTCACTGTATCTTTAATTTAAGAGGCTCCAGTGCTACTTAGTGGTTCTAAAACACTTTAACACACTTTAATTGTCTCATTTATATGCAATATCTACAATTGCTGGAATGGTAGTGCCTTATAAAATCATTGTAAGGTTTTGCAAAAGCAATGAGTGCTCCTGTGCTGTTACGCTTGGCGAGGGGAGCCGGTCCCCAGGAGCTTTGCTTCCACGCAAGGAGCTTCCGTCAAAGCTCAGGTTTCCGACTTGAAGTCAGCAATTATCAAACAGACAAAGTGACGCGACTAGGGAGCTCAGCGCTGAATGTGAAAAAAAATCACCATTACTTTGTCAAAGTCTCAACTGAGTGTGAACTCAGCCATGGGGAAGAGAGCACGAGAAGTAAAGGAGGAAAATGTGGGTAATGTCAGAGGACTCTTGGCCCTTCGGGAGAGCAAAGCGGGTTGGAATGGGTTTACGGTTTAGTAATTAGGGTCAGATTTCAACATCAATTGTTCAGACTGTTTGACAGAGGAAGAAATTCGGCACCAGGCAGGTGTAGCAATTTTTTGCATTAAGTGGCAATGTGAGCTCAGTCTCCCTGAGCCGAAAATGAGCCCCGTCCGTTACATCCTTAGCCTTGCAAAACCCCTGCACTAGGGACTGAAGCCACGCTTGAATCATCTGGTCTTGCCACTTTATTACAAATCTAAGTCTCACTCATAAGCGATTTGGGACCCATGCCCTTCTCCTGCAGCTGAAGCCCTCTGGGAGGTGCAGATGGTTTGGCTGTTTCAGTGGGAGCACTGGGGGTCCCTTTGTGCCACCCCAAGCCCTGGAGAAGGCTTCAGCGCAGGGGAGGGAAGCAAGGTCTAGGGCACGAGGAGCTGGAGAAGTGAATTGCTGTATGACTGGAGACCTTGTTAATGGAGTTGTGCCTCCATAACGTGAAGAAAAAAGGTTAATTTAATAGTGTGGAACCCCTTGATGTTCTTACATACAGGGAATGTTTCCACTTTTTACAGGAATGACGTTTTAGGCAGCATGTACCAAAGAGACATCCAGAGAAGAAAAAAGCCTTTTGTTTTCCCATGCGTCAGGATTATATTCATTGCTGTTACATTTCAGTTTAAAATTCATGGCCCTGTTGAGGTAATGTTTTATTTGGCAAGCTTGCCAATTCCAAATTTATCCTTTTGTTTATAATCTTTGGTAGGCCTTGTATTTGGCTGCTAGTGAAATAGCAAGGGAATTACCCAAAGTTATTATTTTATTACAGTTGTAAAAGCCACCTCAGAATTGGATGCCAGTAAGAAATTAACTTCTGTTTTAGAGGTGAAGAGATGGACTGTAAAAGGCTGCTCTAAGTCTGTTTGTTAAGACTGAAAACTCAATGGAGTTTCTGCTACCATGAGGAGTATGTAAAAGCGACAAGAACGAGCACTACAATAACTATAGGTGAAAATGAAACTGGTTAAATTCGGAGAAAAGATACTGTAGGGGAAGAAGTCTTTTCTTCTCCATAATATTTTTGGGCTTGGTTCCAGCTACACATGGTAAAACAATAAGATTTGTTTTTTTTTCCTTATAAAACACTTATCCCCCTAAATATCCAAAAATAAGTCCAAACCATTAAAGTCCTTTTCAAGACTTCATGTGATGAATTACACATTTAAGAAACACTGGGTTATTAAGCTGTTTGAATACAGTTCTCTAACTATTTTCCGATATGTTTAGCACGTTACCACTTCACACATATCTGTGTTAAAACATTTGAAAGTAGTTTTGTGACTTAATTTTTTAAAAATACTTTATGGATAATTTCTTAAACCACTACATGTAACAATAGAATATATGCATGATACCGCTTGTATTTTCCAGTATTTGAGGAATTCCTCCCTCCCTATTATTATTATATTTTAAAAATAGACTCTTAAGGAAAAAACATGATCTAAAGAGTCATTAAAAAAAAAAATTTCAAAGCATTAATCATTAACATCACCAGTATGGCAACGAGAGCAGCTGAACATTGCTAAAGATGTCAGGCTGCAACATGTGTGCATCTGCCCAGGGAGGAAGGAGACTTGGTGGAGAGTAGTGCAGTAAGATGGAGAGAAACTCTTTCAAGCAGGTTTAGTATGTTGCAACCCAACTTTCTATTTACAGCCTTTGCAATTAAAGAAACTGCTCTCAATCAGAGGGAAAAGATAAAACTACTCCATCTTACAACACGTGGAGAAAACAATGCTCTGAAGCAGTGTCTCAAACTATAGAATCATAGAATCGTTAAGGCTGGAAGGGACCTTTAAGATCAAGTCCATCCATTAACCGAACCTGACAAAACCACTTCTAAACCATATCCCCAAGTACCACGTCTACCCTTTTTTTAAACACCTCCAGGGATGGCAACTCCACCACCTCCCTGGGCAGCCTATTCCAATGTTGGATAACCCTTTCAGTGAAAAATTTTTTCCCAATATCCAACCTAAACCTCCCCTGGCTTAACTTGAACCCATTTCCTCTCCTCCTATCTGCCAACAGATGATGCTTTTGTAAAACACTTCCTATAGACTTCATCCAGTGCCAGAACTCCTCGATGGCAGGCAGTGTGCTTCATCTTGGACACCTCCTTGGCAGGACAACGGGGCTGTACAGTTCTGGCAGCTTACCTTGGTATCACCGTCAGTGTTATGTTTGAATAGGCACACCTTTACCGTATAGCCTTAACAAAGCAGCCTTACAGTGCAGCTTGGAGACACAGCTGAACAGTGTCCGATCTCTGAACCGGAGAACTGAAAGCCAAGACATAAGGAATAGCACACTGGCCCCAAACCAGCTCATCGAGTCTGGCTCTGATCCCCAGAGCAGGCTGCCTTTGCGCGTACAGCTATTTTCTCTCCTTGCAAGTTGGCAACGTGTTCTGAAAAACAAAGTGTGTTCAACAGTTTTGGTTCTCCCCCCCCGGAAGTCTTGGCTCTGCTAATACGCACATCGTATCGTACACATCCTACCCCTTTTATACCTCCACCTTTCCCTTAGCACCGCAGCAGACACTTGTTTTCAGAGCTGGACGTTGGTCTGTACGTAGCTTATTGACTTCACCCCGTGGCAGAGTTGGTTTTTGTTGCTTGACATCCAGACTAGTCTGCAAACCTGTTTTTTGGATGTCAGGCCCTCTTTGACTTACGCTCTTCAGATTTTAATTTTATATTTCAAAATCAACCTATAAGTAGCAACTGTCAAATGACCTAGAGTAAATCTAACTGCAGTGGCTCCATTGGGATGATGTAAACCAGACTTCAAGACTTTCAAATACTACAGCTGTGTTTGAAAAGCAAAAAAGCAAAAAAAACCCAAAACAAAATCAGCTAAACTAAATATTCTAACTCAGTGCATTTTCTTTTAAATGCAGAATTTGTAGTCAATTGGAAAATTTGAAACCCTCCTTCTGCAGCCTAATAAATACATGTATTGGCAGATAAGTTTTGGAAAAGCAAGGAGACTTACAGCCTTTTATCATTCCTGTATTGTGAACCCTAATACTTAAGAAAACATAAAAATAAGGTTTAATCAACACCAATAGTAAATCCGATTTAAACAGTGAAAGGAGCTCTAACCATTACTTGCTCAAATGGTGTGGACCAAGGTCACATTTCAACCTTGATCTCGTATGGAATGTGAATGGGTGGGAGGTTCCTTGTAGGATGCATTAAAACACTTAAATATATATATCTATTTATATGTCTAAAAGACTCAGAACTCATCCTGACAAATTACTTTTATTGAAACCATCTTTAAAGAGAGTAAACATTAATTCAAGCTGACTTTAAACAAGGTGAAACATTTAATAATCATTACTGTTGATAATTGTCTTAGGGAAGAGTCAGTGAGGGGCCAGATTAACTGTTTTTTAATTGGAAAAATCATAGAATCATAGAATCGTTAAGGTTGGAAGGGACCTTTAAGATCATCGAGTCCAACCATTAACCTAATTTGACAAAACCACTTCTAAACCATATCCCCAAGTACCACGTCTACAAAAACCCATCCTGATGACACAACTGATAAACTGGCAAGGCTGCCTTAGGGCAGTCTGAAGCTCTTGCTTGGACAAGGAAAGTATATCCTAACGGTTAATGCACACTTATACAGTAAGGGACTTTTCAGTCTCTCTTAAACGTAGCAGTTATCACAAGATGGACGTTGCAGACAGTTTCAAGCAGACAGTTGGCAGTAATTTTACGCCGTGAGGATACAATCCTGCCGAGTTAAATATCAAAAACTTTTGAGTGCCTTAGTGAAAAACATGTTACAGGGCTCAGCAGATGGACACTAGGTGAAACACAGTGGGCCGCTGTGTCGAGAACATTACTCTAGAAGATTTAAAGATCATTTCCACATTTAGGATCTAGGACCTTCTTCTAGATCCAGTTCCTCATCCCTGAAACTTAGGAAAGCAACTACAGGTTCTGTTGTAACCCAAACACAAATCCATGGCATATGCTGAAGCGGTTGAATGGGTTGGGTTTTCTTCTGTTGTTGTATAGTTTTTTGGGTTGTTTTTTTTTTCCCCCCCTCCTCTCTCCTCAGGTATTTTGGAGATATTATATATTTTCTTTTAGTGGTATGCTTTAACAAAGGCCCAACTTTTTTTTGTTGTTATCTGGGACTTGTTATATTCTTTCCTAACTCAAAATGCCTGTGCAGCTGCCTGGGTACAAACAGAACGAATGTTTCATCCTTCAGATACTGAGGAAAGCTGTGAAACACCCTCAGATACGATCAGGGTTGGATACCCCTAAGGATCTCCTCGTATCCGTTATTAGGATTACGTCAAAACAGAAATAGAAAGCAGCAGTAGTTTCATAATGATGCAAGTTTTAAATTAAGACCATCTTAGACTGCCAAACATGGACAAGCATTCCTTGACATTAGGAATGCTTTTAACAGTAGAAAATGTTCTGTAGCACTGGATGAGGTTTCCGAGTTGAGCACGGGGGTTCTGCTCCCACTTATTTCAGTAGGATTAACCTGACTGAATCCCAGTTAGCTTTGAAAACCACTTTTCCTTCTGGCACAGTAAGCAGAAAGGGGAAACCACACCTTAATGAAATTGCATTATCTTAACTACCCTAGTATATTCATACATTACTCCCTTTAAAGCTTTACAAATATTTATCATGGCTGCTGGAATCGACAAAAAAGCTTCATAATATTAATGCTATTATGAAGCAGCTATTCCCTCCATCCCCTCTTTTTGGAAGACAATAGAAAAAGAATAATGCCATTCTCACAAGCTGTTCTACGCGCTACCAGTTCACTTCATTTTCTGCTAATTTCTAGAAGATTTCTTGAGCCAGCTTTCCTGATTTGAAGCGTGACACAAAATTCTGCAAAACCAGGTTGACTTTCAAGATAAATAAAACAAAAATGAGGGATCTAGATTGGGTAAGAAGGAATTTATGCACTGCGAGAAGTTGTTAGTGTATCACAATAGCTGTTTCTCTGGCTCTTAGAAATTGTTTGCTAATCTAAAGCTGGCACCATCAATGACATCTTTTTCCATAGCTAATGATGGATCAACACTTGCAAAATGAAGATGTAAAAAAAAAAAAGTCATTATAGATTGAAGAAGGGACCTTTTGCTCACCTCCCCCCGTCTTAACATTCTGAGCTAATGTATTTCTCCTGGTATCACAGCACTGCTCTTGCCAACCTCACCCGCATCGCATATTCCAGCCGGGCTCATATGCCCCTTCACACAGGAATGTTAAGGGGCAGAAAATCTTTCCTGCTGATTTGCAGTCTTGAGAGAATATGGTCTTTCTGGCCAAGGTTGAATTTTTCTCCCCACTTCCATTTGTTTCAGATTTTTTTAGACAAAGGAGGAGACACTGTTTATTGCTCAGATGGTTTGTTTGCTTATTGTCTGAACTAGAGGTAAATCCAAGTGAAGGAGAACTCTTGCCAATCTTTTATTCTATTACGGGGGAGAAGGGACCTTTTTGGATGGGAAACCCTGAACATTCTGGTTTTGGTGGCTATTCAGGCACCAAGACATCACCGCTATGTTTAAATGTTACTATCTATTTTTGTCAATTGCTTTTTTTTTTTAAGAATAAGCACACATCCAAGTAGTAGTTTTTTTTTTTATATACATTGTAAAAAGTTATACTAACAGCTGGGGGTGAGGGACAGGGCGATACGTTAGCTAACAACATTGCTCCTTTACTTAGCTAGGTGGAGGTCACTGACACAGCTCGGCAAGACATGACCCACCATCATCACTTGTTTATTCACCTAGTAGGTTCTTGAGGAGGCAGAGGTTCAGCTTACCACCTCTTGGCATCAAAAGGATGATTTACAGGTTCCTTCTTGCACTCCTGCAGGCTGAACTCTTACTTTTGCGAAAAAAAAAAGCAGTCTGAAAAAAATGCTTGCTGGGACTGGTTGTGGCTTTCCGGAGCAGATTCAGCTGAAACCAGGAAAATAGGTACTCTGCCCATCTTCTTGGTGATGTGAGACACAATAACATCATCTAAGTCTTACCTATTTCCCTCAAAATCAGGCTAAGAAGAAGATTCAGTGCAGATAACTTCCTCTACTCAGACGGGGACTGGATTAGGGTTTTTTTGATTTTGTCCGTGGTATAGATAAGTACAGCTACCTTATGGTTATCTTTTATTTGACTTTCTGTTTTCAGGCATTTTTCCTTCTCTCAGCAGTTGATGTTATAGCTGCTGCTCTTTACATACCCTGCCTGTGATAGCGAAGCAATCCTCTCGTACAGAATATTAATCGACACCACATTTTCTAACACGCAGAGAAGAAAAAATGTCACCTTGTTTTAATAAATTAATCCACAAAAGAGGTCCGGCAAGCTGAAGTGAAATACATTAGAGGTGATTACACAGCCAGCAAAGCAAGGATATTAAAAACCAAACTCACCCATAAAAAGTGAGTCGCAGGAACCCAATCCTGTGGCCAAGTTTAACCAACTCTCCCTGCCTAGTAGCAGCTCCTGTTAGCAGCACGATTCCTACTTTCTTTAGGGTGCACAGCCACTTGTATGCGCTTTCATCATTGTACAAGATTTCTTCAAAAGGTATTTTGGGAAGTTGCAGGTCTGAGCCCCAGTACTGGCGTTCTGAAAGGGAAGAAATAGAGAAACAAGCGCGTAGCTGTTGTAGCATCAAAGCTCGAGACAGAGTCGAAGTATGAAGTTAATGGGTTTTCTATGCATCTGTAAATATGCCCTCAATCCTGTAGTCAACCACCTGAAACTGGGCCCCTGAGTTTGCATGGATAACAAGCAATTTTTATGATGACACTCAACAAACCATTGCAGTAAAGAAATTTTAACTCAGAAGTTGAATGAAAGACCTTTTGATAGGGATATTTTTTGTTAACAGTACATCAGAACTGTGCATATTCATATTTCTGTCTGTACCGGTGAACCACAAGAGTGAAAATTTGGAACTAAAACTGCTCTGAAAGTTTCTTGTCTAGTGTAAGATACCATCGAGCACCCTGGGATCTCCCTCAGAGGTATTACTGTATGGACATATAATAATGAAAAGATTATATTCCTGATGAAGGAACAGGAGAAGACACACATCAATAGAAGAGCTTAGAAGCACAGTAACTACATCAATTGCATAAATGACCAATCAATTTTCTTTTGTAGATTTGTCTTCATGTAACATCCAGTTACATTGAATTCTGCAGGATGGTGTAATTCCTTGTCTTTTCCTCTGCAGATGTTTTTGCGAGCATTTATCTTACTTCAGGAAGACGCAAAGGAGGGCCCAAGATCTTAACAAACCCAAGTACTGCCGGAAGGTAAAGAAAGTGGTGGAAAGACTGAGTGATGAGCAAGAAGTTATGTAGCTATGTCATGCCCATTCTCAAAGAAAATTGATTACAAGAGCACATGACAACAGAAGAGTGTTAGAACTGCTATAGCATAACCAGACGTTTCCTTGCTGACCTTGTGATATGAAAGGTGGAAACCCGCAGCCATTTGTTAGAGGCAGGTATAGACTTGCAGGCAGAATGGAAAGGGCTTTTGAGCCTGACTTTCCTTCAGACCTGTTGCTGCTCCCCTCTTCTTTCTTTTTGTCCCCTCAAACCAGCGGCAGCTGCATGGCACATCATCCAGAGCTTTAAAAGTAGTGAAAATCTGTGCTTAGCCTCATCCTTTTATGTACTTACAGCTGCCCAAATACTGCTAACTCTGTTCCTTTCACTAACAGTGTGTCTATACCTTTATCTATAGATGAGGATTTTTAACGTGTGCCCAATTCTTATTACTGTTATTTTCTAGTATCACAGTTCTATAATGGTTATTGGCTTTGATTCAGTAATGCTTTTTAAAAAGCTCATAAGCTAAAGCAATGATGTTCTGGTTGAGTTGGAGAGTTCTCAAATAGGTAAGTCACCTAATACAGAGAGAGAAAAAAAACCCTAAAATACTGGGTCATGACTAGAAAGGAAATCAATTACTTTCTCTTAACTGTATTATTTTCAGAGATAGAATGTATTCTGATGTCAGACAACATGGCCTTATATCCATTTGTAAAGATAGCCTACAGAAGAGACAAACATAAACATGCAGTGACAAAATAAAGTAATAATTACATATGATCATGAAATCTAGGCAGATTTTTCATTTTCTGAAGAGCTACACAATCCAAATCTCATCTTGCAACACGAGTAAGTTCTAAAAATTATGCCTACAGTATTCTGCTTTCAACAAAACTTAAATTTTTGATCTGGATTACAGTGCTGGAGGCTGCACCTGGAAAAGGAAGGAAAGGCTTGTTACGCGTCACCCGGCGGATGGACATGAAGCCCCCAGGCACACCATAGGAAGGCACAGTGACCGCTCGCAGCGTAAGTCCCAATCGGCCTACTTCAAGCCCCGGGATACGTCCCTCACCTGATTAGGCTTCCCCAGGGGAAAATACCCAGCTCTCCTGGCACTGATCTTGGCACCTGGTCGCCATTGAACGCACGGTGGAGCTTTAGCCCTAACTTCAATTGCTGTAGCCAAGGTCTTAGGGCAACACCTTTGGTTGTCCCCTGATCTCCAGGAGCACGTGCTGCCTGCAGCTCCTGGCGTGTCACTGCAGCTCACTTGGGTGCGCGCTGGCAACCGAACCCAGCATCCTCTGAACTGCTGCACTAGATGCGAAGAGCACAGCTCCCACCAGGCAGAGGGAGAACTCCAGAACTGAGCTGAGGCTAGCTAGCCCTGTCTTCCCAGCAGGTATTTTTTCGCTCTGCTTTGCTAAAACCCCTTTGTCTGGGCGTTAAAGCATCACCTGGTGCCCTGGATAAGAGGGCACCTGGATTCTGGCTGCCTTTACTCAGGTTCTGGGCTGTGCAGCTATTTATTATTTCTTTCTTTTATTTCTCTTCTTGGTTTATTTTGTGTCCTCTTTGTGTTCTTCATGAGACAAACTTGGATTTTGAGACCTTGACTTGAGTAGAGATGACAAGACTGGGATTTTCCCTCCCTCATAAGATCTTGAACACAAAGGTAAGCAGGAATTCTTATCAGGGGGTCTAACGGAGAATCTTCCTGCATGGAGTGGGTTATCTTAGCCTTTGTTGGAGGCACTCAGTTCCAGTGTGAGCCATAGGAATGGCCCAAATGTTTACAGAGTTAGGGAGTCCCCTCACATGCACCTAAAAATAACTTTTCCTTTCCTGCTCTCTTTCTGTCCCAGGACAGAAGTCCCATGCCTTCCACCTCATTCCTCCCAATTTCAGGCAACCTTCAGCTTTGTCCAGGTGAGATACAAACATGCAGAGATGAGGAATTTAATACTTGTCTCTCACTACTCTTCATTTTCAGGACATCGGATGGTTCATGGCAAATGGTGAGGGAACGTGCCCACACTCACCCAAGGGTGAACCACGTCTCAAGACTCCCCTTAGGAGTTCAGAAGTGCAGCCAGGAGAGAAGAGCAGGCAGCTTCTCCCAGCCCAGGCCTCACCAGCTCCTGCGGCACTTGCACAGGCGTTTAGTCTCCGGCCCAGAGAAACGCATTATGCGGGAGAGCAGCCCTTCAGGCCCACGGTGCTGCTGGAGCCCTCCTTTCCGAGAGGCTTCAGGAAAAGACAACAGCTGCTCTCCACATTTGCTGGTCCGCAACAGCAGATGGCGGCTAATGGGGGAAAGCCCGTCCAATTATTCATGTCTGAGGATGTACATAACTGAAGTAACTCTTGGAAACCTGCTGGGGGAAAGCCTCTCCAGTTACTCATGTCTGAGAGCATGCATATCCAGAGAAAGTCTTGGGAACCTCCCCAAGATGTTTCGTTCTTGATTCTTCCCCCCGCCTTCTCAAGTAAACACACAGTCCTTCAGGAGGACTCCAATAGGGACATTCAGCACTGTGACTGAACGGCCACCCACCGCAGAGGAAGGCAGCCGAAGCGGTGGGGCCTATTGCACACAAGAAGCAGAGGCAAGTTGAGC
>VZSZ01010422.1:16349-56952 GCA_013398815.1 Ibidorhyncha struthersii
GCGGGGGCCGCCCAACACCCCCCCCCCCCCCCGGCGGAGACCTGCAGCGTGCGTGGCTCTCCAGGGGGGGCGTCCCCGCAGGCGCCTTCCTCGCCAGTAAGGTTAACTGGGGGCGAGAATTCAAAGCCTGTTTGCCGTTAGAAGCAAAGGCATCCAGGTTAGGTTTAGTCCCACTGGGAGCATCCCTCTGCCACGGGGGCAGAGGCTCCCCGGCACTTGGTTGTAGCTCAGCTTGGCAAGAGGAGACGCCTTCTCCTCATCTCTGCTGGACACCAGAGCATCCATCCTGGAACCCACAGGTACAGGCTCTGAAGACCTTTTATATTTTGCCTTTTGGGGTACCTTCTGTCTTTCCTCTTTGAACGAGACACCACCATCACAGGGCGTCGTTCGTGCTGGGCGCAAAGGCAGTTTTGGTTGATCTCTCTGTATAAAGGCCGGTCTAGGACTGGGCATGCTGCTGAGAAGACTCTGCCCTGCGAGTCCAGCAGGATGACATCCACCCGCGAGGTCTCATGAGAAAGCTGCTGCAACGGGTAATGCTCTTCTCATGGGGATTAATGGTCCAACTTCAATTCAACTGAAAAAAATATGCTGTATCCCTCCCACATACACCCAGTGGCTGAATTCAGGATCTGAAACGATGCACTTCATTTCCCTGCGACTCGCCCGCGAATCGGCTGACCAGGGCGTCGAGCGGCCATAAAGCTGCCCGTGATGTCTAAGAGCAGAAGCTGGAGCTGCGCCCTTCCCAAGATTTACACGTGCTAGAGCTAATTATAAATGACCAGGGAAAGGGTAGTGGTAGGGCTCAAGGAGCCTCTCGTAGCAAAATTGCTGCCGTGTGTCATTAAAGCTGCGCATGTGTAGGGATTGTGGTATCAGCAACTGCAGCCCCAGCTGTGCTTTGGGGAGCGCAGCCCAGCACAGGGCTGGTGCTGGTGGGCGCAGAGGAACACAGGTTTTTCCGGAAGGGTTTGAGCGTCCCCAGGAACTTAGAAATGCAGAAGAGCGTGCGGTGCTGCTCAAGAAACTGGTGACTGGGCAAACAGGACAAACTGCCCCAAAGGATTAACGGACAGAAATGAGGCCAAGGAGAAACCTTGGTCAGAGCAGTCAGAAAACCTTTCCTACACGTGGTCAGCTGGAGGAAGAGAAATTTAACGAGGATATGGGGGCTGTGGAAGAAGTGGGGCTGTGGAAAGCCCTGTTCTGCTGCTGGCTTGAGCGACAGTAGTTTGTGCCCACTGCCAGGCATTTTTATAACAGAAAGGAAAACACACAGAACTAACATTTCTTCCCTTCTTTGGACGGTAGGAATGTTTTAATTGAGAAATTTGTTTTAATTACATTAGGTGATATCACAGTCTATTTTACAAGTTCAGGGTAAGAGGATGTGTGGACCAGTTACACAGAAATCCAGTGAAAGGATAAAAACCTACAACATGAGAAAAAATGAAAAGGTTAACTTAATCCTCCAAAAAATGAAACGCATTGAGAGTTTGGTGTGAGTGGAAATGGGAGATTATACCAGGATCCAGAGAAGTACAAAGGATGAGACTGACATAATTTACAGCATTGGTTCTGCATGACCATCGTTTGCCCGTGTTCAGAGACAGCCTCTATTCCCCAGTGTGCCGCTGAGCAGGTGGTCCTGTCTCTGAGGGTTTGGTCTGGTCTTGTCAGAGGAGAAAGCAAAATAACTGATGGGCAAAGGTCACAACCCACGTTGAGCTGGTCCCCAGGGTCACCGCCTACAGGAGTGTCTTCCACTGGATAGTCGGGGGGTTCTGCACCAAGAACTGTATGGAGGAAAACTAAAACAGCTCCAAAAAGCCCCATCTCAAACGTAGAAAAGTCTCACTCTGGAAGTGCTTACGAGAAGATCGTCATCATAGAATTTGGTTTCTATAATAACATTACCACTGTGGAAGGAAAAGAGGAGAAAGAAGAGGTATTAGAAGAATGCACAAACACTAGAAAATGACTGCTCTCTCAAGCCCAGGCAGACACCTTACCCACTGCAACACGAGCTTTGGTTCAGAGCTGCATGCAGTGAGCACTGTGTCCTGATCCTGGGGCCGGCAGGGCTGAAGGATCTCTCCACCACATTCCCACATGGAGCAGTTCCCCCCCATCCCTCCCTTGTCGCCCCCTTTCCGGGAACAGAACCAGGCAGGCTGCAGAGTGCTCACAAACAGCAAATTTCTGCTCACTCCTCTCGCTAAAAATAAATTAGCAGTCCCAGCACCTTCAAGCCCCTCTCTCTTGCAGTGAATTGTGAAAACCAATGGGAATTCTTTTTTATTCCCCATCTCTGTCCTCTAGTGCTGAGCAAGCTACTTCAACCAACTTAACATGTCATTTTCCTCAAGAAGTGCTTAAATGCAAACGCACAAGCATATTTTATACAAACTGCAATGGAAATGTAGATTTGGGTGTGACAAAAGCTCTGATGATTTAACTTGCTGACTTTGAGATTTTGATAGACAAAAGTAAGAACTTTGGGGCCATTACAACACCGGGACACCTGAGCAGTGTGATCTGACCATGTCTAAACAACCTGGCTCTTGAAAATCAACGCAGCAGTTCCATCTCCGCTGTGGCTCTTGGTATCTGTAGCACTGGCAAAGCTGAACCTGGAAAGAGTGTAAGGTTTTTGCTGTGGCATGGACTATGCTTGAACTCAAATGTTCTCAGTCTGATATTCAGCCATCCTGGGAATCCTTCGTGCAGAGTGCCTTGGTTAGCACCAAATATCACAACTCCCTTCTCTCCTGGTATGGAAACACCAAGACAAACATGAGGTATTTGGGAATATCAGAAAACGAGCAGCTTTCCAAGTCTTGGCAGCTGAAAAAAGCTGATTTCTTTGGGCCACAAAAACCCCTTTGGATTTCTTTGGGCTGGTGATTCTGCTGAAAAGCCTTGCTAATGACTTTAGGACACCCCCATGAACAGGAGAGAGATCTGGGCTGCCCACTACAAGTGAACAGCCTCCAGGGAAAGAATGGGACACTGGAAAATCCTCAAGGTCACTTCAGAACTGGACTCTCAGGACTCCCAGTCCTGAAAATGCCTTGATTTCCCAAGATGGTCAAAACCAACTTGTCACATGTCTTTGTTTCTTTGCTCCGATTCCCGAATCTGCCGCCTCCTGTACTGACAGAAAGCCACCAGCTCTGGGAGCTGAGGACATGTGTAGCATCAACGAGGTTCTGAGCAGATTGTGCCAGGGAGCATTATTCGAACACTGATGCTCTCTTCTGAGTCCGCTCTCTCTTTGAAACGTGCTGTGAATAGAAATCAGTGACGGTAGTTCCCATCCCAGTGCCTTCTCTATGCGACTGGCTTTCCTCCAGACAGGGAACGAGAGGGAAAACGCTGGAGAGGGAGGTCTTCCAGAGGACACAGTGACCTTGCGGTGAGACTGGCTGCTCCCTGTCTGCCTCTTGTTGGCAGAAGGATTCCCATACCCTTCTGTCTCCGCTGGCAACGTGGTCCTCATGTGCTTGCCAGCACCCATCTAGCACTGCAGGGAGGGTGGCTTTTTGTCAGCGATTACAACTTCCCAGGGGCCTCCCTCAAGGAGCCTTTTCCATCATCCCTCCACAGCTTGCGCCTTGCTGTCCATGCTCAGAGCATGCGTTGTTCTGACACAAGCGCTAGGGATTGCTGACCTACTCAGAAATCAACGTGCACAGTGGCCAGGACTAGACATTTCTGAGGAAGGTGCGTGAATCCCATTACAGGTGACTACGTTTGTCTGTTTCCTACCTTTAAAGGGTATTTTATCCGCAGATGCAACTCCATATGACTAAATGCACTGTTTATAATGCAATGTAAAAGACAAAGCTTGGCAAAATGGTACAGTGATGAAACAAACACTACAGCAGCTCCTATGGGGGATACATTGCATGAAAAACAACCACCTTGGACAAGAGTCAGTGATCAATAGCTGGATTTGAAAGTGGCCCAAACATCTCTTTTTTTTTTTTTCCTGGATGTAAGGGATATTAAGCTGCAAAGCATTTAAAATCCTTTCACGGTTCACCTTTCAAAAAAATTAAGGAACTCTAATAAAGGATCAGTTCCACTTTCTCCAAACTTGTATTGCTATATTAATGCAAATTGGACCTATGGGAAAGAAGGTAATGAGGTTGGCTTAGCCCCTTTTATCTCTCAACAGCTAACAGTAGTGAGGGTGATTCAGAGTTGGTAGCAGCTCCCTCTCTTTGTTCCCACTGCGGTCCCCAAGGAAATGCCACACACTGCTTTTTCTTTGCCTGCTCTTAGATTCTGTAAGCCCAAGGCACTCACGTTAAAACGTTAGCTGGCATCATCTGTGATTCAGGTGCTGCCTCTATCAAGGACTGCCAAGTGTTTGTGGAGTTAGGAATCACAAAACCGAACTCAAAGAACCATTCTGCAAAGTAAAAAGAAGATCCAGAGGCATTTGAAAGAAGATAAAATCCACAAATGGTCCTTTTGCTTTTCACCTGACAAGCTGGGGAACTCCCTAAACTGTCCTGCAGCCGCTGCCAACATTTTACATTTAAATTATTTTGTAGAGCTTAAACTGCACTGAACCCTGCCCTCCTCTTAAAGCAGATACTCCCTTTCTAAAATAGCTGATGGTAATGATAAAGTCACACCACTTCCTTAGCATTCAGTGGGAATTTCATCACACCTAATTGGGAACAGGGAAACCGCACTCTCCCTGTTGCAGACATGCCCTGGCTCCAGTTGAAATTAAGTGTACAACTGGTTGCCCAAAAGACAAGGCGCCCAATGTTTTATCTCCCCCTCCTCCACCGCGCAGATTAAGAGTAATACTGCAGTGAGGGAGATCAGATGTGCAGCTATGGAGTCACACGGATAATACTTGCTGGCACTGCTGTAACCAAAGTAAACCAGCGGCTCCTTTAGTCCGGCCTTGAGTCCGGTGGTGGCCAGCACTAGGTGCTTCTGAGAAAGATGCATGAATCCCCACAATGGGTGACTCTAAAATAACCTGTTTCCTCGCCTCAGGCAGCCTCTGGTGGATTTATGCCCTGAAGCATGATTACCCAGATTTTTTGCTTACGTAACAAAGTGTTAATACACTTATGAAATGCTATCCCTAATACTGTGGCCCATTAGTCCTGACAAGATGAGTGCTTCAGCGCTACTCTGAAAAATTAAAATCACCACATTCAACCCATTTTAGTTTCTCTAATCCCCGCCACACTGGGGGTTGCTCCCTGCTCTGCAGCAGGACTGCACACAGAGAAGATGCGTACCTTCTAGACACTGCCCTTTGAAATAAACTTTCTGTTCCAGTCGGAATTTTTCCATTTGTTCTGCTGAGGAAAAGTTTAACTCCCGAGACACTGCTTTGCATTTCAGGATTTTTTTAGGAACTCGAGCTGTGAAACAGATAAAGAAGCATTATTTGGACACAATAAAGCAAACCCAGCTGCTTCAGGTGCTATTATAATATACTCTGAAATAATGATTAGTGCTAGTACAAGATCATAGTAGCAGGAGAAACACAAACACAAAGGACTTTGGTTTTACATTTACAGGAGTGAAATACAAGATGCAAACGGGTTAAGTACCTTGCCCAGAGCCAGGAATGAAACTTGTGTCAGAACCAGGGATACAACACTGATCTCAGACTCCTGTTTTTCAGCTGTTTATTACAAAAACCCCCACAGTTCTTCAAGTTGAAATATGAGATGCAACTTAAATTTTTACTTTAGGAAGTGTGCTGAAGATCACAAGCAGCTGAAGGGCTGCTTAGTACACCAAGCCTGTTAGACCTTCTCACTTCTCCTTCCCTTTCAGACTGTGCATCCCCAGCAAACCACAAACGGCTATTTCTCAGCCCAGCAGCACTGTTTCAGCCATCTCACAAAGCTCTGGGAAGTTGTCCTGTAAAAGTATACAAAATATCTGTTCCCCAAACATCGAGACCCACAGAGGCAGTAAAGTCGGTACCAAACTAGAGAGTCTGAGAGAGAATAATTTGGCAATCCAAAGTATCTGGGCTCTTGCAGTGGGTGAGACACCAATAGCAAGTGGCAAACTGTACCTGTTAGATATTTCATAAAGCTTTTTTTAGAGGTGGAGGAGTAAGAGAAGGGACAGTTTGGGAGCGTTGATTAATAAGCTGAAAGGTCCTAATCAAGAGAATACAGGGGGGAGTCGATATACTAAAAATCTCCCAAGCCCGTCATACTTCAGTGGTGTGATTGTACATAACCCTTCCTGTGTATTAGAAAATGTTTCATGTAAATTTATTAGAAATAAAGAGGGGAGGGAATACAGCTGGCATGTGCTTTATAAGCCGAACTGTTCCTAAATGGAAAATGTATCAAAATGTCCATAAACAGACAGCAGGCTGCTGTTTAATAAAAGGAAGCATCCACCAAACCCCAAGCAAATCCATCTAATGTAGAACAGTTTAATGGAGTAGGACCTTGATACGAAACCAATCTAGAAAGCTGGAAGGTTAGGGAATTTAGGCTACCATCCTATCCCATGGAGAAGTACACAGCCCACAGTTTGTTTAAACAAAAAAAGGTAAAAAAGAAAGTTAAAAGTGCAAGGGAAGAGTTTTAAATGTAAAAGCTCTCTAATTATTTTTAGTATTTTTTATTTATTTTTTCAGCACAGAAATCTGCATGGCACCATCCTTTACTGCCCTCACAAGTACAGACTACTGCCAGTTGTGAATAAACATCCCTTTGCAGTTAAGTGTAAAATGACTTCTGCAATTTAGTAATTACACTTCTTTAATCCCCAAGACAGACTGCTGAGAATGTTTGCTTTAATATTGTAAAACTACAAAATAAAAGGTTACTTTTAATAAAAGTAGGACTGTGTAATCTTTAAACCCCTGATCTAAGAGATTTTAATTTATATGTATACTATCAAGCAGAAAATTTTAATTGAAATTATTTATTTTAAACTCATTTTGCTTTTACATCTCTTTTTTCCATTAAAAATACAGAAGAGAAAGAAGTTTGATTCACATCAATTAGGACCATTTTAAAACATGCTGAAATGCAGGTAAGCATAGACTTTATCCTACATTTAGTACTGCTTTTTGTTAACCTGAGGATACACTATACCTGCACCTTTATTTAAACACTTATATAGCTAACATACATTTAGTCAGATACTTAATTCTGATTAGATTAGAAAGGATGAATGACACATTTCTCATTTACTAAGCAAGTAATTTTAGGTCCAACCGCACTTAATTAGAAACTGAAATTCAATTTAAATACCCATATCATTATATTTTCATAGAGTTGAATAAAACTACCTTAAATATTTGGGACATGTAAGAAAGCAAGCTTTCTTAGCCAAACTTCTTTTATATTTCAAACTACGTCTTTTCTTGGGAGTACTGCATCCAGCTCTGGAGCCCCCAACATAAGAAGGACGTGGACCTGTTGGAGCAGGTCCAGAGGAGGCCACAAAGGGATCTGAGGGCTGGAGCACCTCTCCTATGAGGACAGGCTGAAAGAGTTGGGGTTGTTCAGCCTGGAGAAGAGAAGGCTCCGGGGAGACCTTATAGCGGCTTTCCAGTACTTAAAGGAGCCTACAGGAATGATGTGGAGGGACTCTACTATCAGGCAGTGTAGCGATAGGATGAGTAGTAACATTTTTAAACTGAAAGAGGGGAGGTTTAAATTAGATATTAGGAAGAAACTGATTACTGTGAGGGTGGTGAGGCACTGGAACAGGCTGCCCAGAGAAGCTGTGGATGCCCCATCCCTGGAGGTGTTCAAGGCCAGGCTGGATGGGGCTTTGAGCAACCTGGTCTAGTGGGAGGTGCCCCTGCCCATGGCAGGGGGGTGGAACTAGGTGATCTTTAAGGTCCCTTCCAAGCCAAACCATTCTATGATTCTTAGGTAAGGAAAGGATTATTTGCATTTCCTGAATGAAAGCTGACTCTGGTGACTGGGAACAACACTGGGGATTCTACAAGCACTAGACTTCAGCAGCTTACTCCAAGATTTGCTTGTATATTGGAAGAAACCAAACTTTATGGATTTGCATCTCTCAGACTGCCTCCCAGTTTTGAATGCACTGTCACTGAATTGAGTTGACTGGGTACATGGAAAAGCTCCTGCTGTCAGAGGTGGTTTAGATGGTTAATTCCAGTTTCAGGTGCTCAGGCAGTGATTTTCACTGCTTTCAGCAGTTTAATGTTAAGACTTCAGCAGCAACCCAATAACACATTAATATTCTTTTTATTTAATCTAGGTGGTAACAGTTATGTTTAAGTAGTAATACAGTATCATGATTTGAAACTTAAAAGTTCATTTTTAAAAGAAACCCGTACTTAAATCAAATAAAAGTCCTGTTTAAAAAGCAAATAGAAGTCCTGTTTAAAGGAAACATATATTTATTCACTCTGCTATATATTTGATTCTTTGTTTGCTATGTCTAGACTGTGATTTGCCATGAATGGCCACAGAACACACACACACAAGTACTATATAATGACTTTCAGACACTTATAGCCTTCATTTTGAAACAATTATTCAGTTTGCCCTCACTGTTTCTCTTGCAGGATGGTACCGGAACTGCATTTCCCCACACCTTTTAATTCATAGTCAGATTACCCTCCTTTGTTGGACAACTCTCCCCTTTTTTAGCCTATTTATTGAGAATAATCTATCCATCTCAGCCTTCTTTTCTTGCCAAGCCATACAAGAACAGCTTTTTTCCTCTCTTCTCCTAAGGACGACCATCCTCCCATCCCTAATCTTTTCAGTGGCTTCTCCTAACCTCTTCCAGTTTGCAGTCATCCATCTTCTAGATGGATGACTGAACTGCACACCAGATAAGGTCTTAACAATTCGTTGGACAACTGGCATTAATCTCATGCCAGAGTATGCTTTAATTAATTCCCCAAGCTCCTCTGACGGAGGTGAGGGTTCCTGTTTTATGTGTGAGGAAGACCTGAGACACAGTGAGATGATACTATTTGCCAAAGTGAGAAAAAAGGCAGGAGGGAAATGGTGCAACACAACAAACCCTCCTGAGACCCAGCTCCAGCTGTCCACTCTGCAGTTTGCATTGAACCATGGCAGTGCAACAGTCTGTTGAGACAGAGCGAAGAGGATTCAAAGACTAGCCATGCGTCCAAGAAGAAGCTTTTGCAGCACAGAATCTGGGAAGATTTGGAATATTTTTGGCTGTTTTTCTACTGCTTTCTAAATCCCAACTCCTCATTTCTCTTAGGTCTCCCATAACACAGTTATTTCAAGAAGGCAAAGCATCACTAACCTGCAGTTTAAGAAATTTAGTATTACACTGATGAATTACCACATTTCTTTTGAAAGTTGTATTTCAATTGCTTTCCTGCAGTTGTATTTGAAGGTGCTGGAATGTTTTTCTGTAATATAAGTATCTTGTATGATAGGCATGAGTCAGTATCCATTAAGGCCTCTCAGCAGAACTGTTTGCTGTTAGCACTGGTATGAGAATAGAGTACAGGTTAGCAAGGCTGAAGGAGACAAAGCTTGGAAAATGCTCTTAGTAATCACCGAGTCACAGCTTTGCTTTCCTCTAGCTCTGACCTGCATCCTCTATTCCTGGATCAGGCCCCTCTTAGGCTTGAGACAACCTACTACTGGTCCTATTAATGAACTCCTGTCATAAAGCAGATGAATGTTGACTGGGAACCAAATGAGAAGGCAGCAACTTGTTTCTCTTGCACCTTAAGCTGGCTTTGAAACCACGTATATTTCTGGAAGACTAATGGAGTCACAGTATTTTCCCACAGATCTTCTGTACGCTCTCTAGGCAGAGGAGGAACTTGTATGCTGGTTGCCTCCTTCAGACACAACAGATTTTCCAATTTGTGGGAGAGGTAAGTCCTAATAGTGCCAGGCAGAACTGAGTCCTTGATGTTTAACCAAGAATACATCAATGTCACCAACATAATTAAATGATCGAGTTCACCCCACTTACTGGAGATCAGCTGTGTGGTACTCACATAACAGAAAAGCCTTCCAAATTAATTCAGTGACATCAGACTCTTTACAGAGCCAAAGCAAAGCTCTTGGCAAGGTATGTTACCTATCACAGTGCTTTGTCACAAATGGGGAAGAGTAAGGGACAGTGAAGTCCTCTACTACTCAGCAAGGACAGAATTGGAAGGGCAACAGGCCTTCCTAGCAATGATAGAGGGACAGGAGAGCACAACAAATGTGCCATGTATGCCATTTTAAAGCAGAGGTCAAATTTAGTGCAGAATATTAGAACAGTTGTGGCCAGCCAAGGTAGTAACTGTGTATGTTTCTTCCCCACTGGTTCTCCGTTTGACCTCTACCTTGACTAAACCCTGTTGTTATACTGAGAAAAGTCAGGATATTTTTATACTTTTCATTTTGGAACCAACACTCGACCTAGCAAAGATTGGCCACTCATTCCTTACCCAGCTGAGCTCGCCGCTTAACACTGTTTAACTTGTCCCCTTTTCCAGCCATTGATCCATTCCCACCCTTCTCCACGTGTCCCCAGGTTATTGTGGTGGAAGCCTCTGAAGTCACAGCCAGGACACCTGTCCTTCAAAGCAGGGGTATGCTCGCAGCTCTAGTGACCCAGACCTACATAACCACCCAGCCCCAAAATGCACAGTAAAGCTACACAGTACCTTCATGCTCCACTCCAGGTACAGACAGATCTTCTGTTCCTTGCCAGAGGATTTTCCCTGTTTCTGCATCCCGAAGGTTCATCCAATTTCTGATTGGTAAGCAATTAAGGAAAACAAGCTATCTACATCCCTAAATGCTGCGCTTAGTACTCCTTGCTAAGCTCTGAAACAGGGTACTCCAGCTGAGTTTCAATCATGTTTTCTGGTTCTCAAGAGCTCAAGGAAAAGAGACGCTTTTTCGCAGAAAATAAATGAACAAACCAACCCTTGACCAGAATGAATGCAACAAGAGTTGTATAGACACAGATTTAGTTTTCGCTTTAGACTGAAGCTTGTTAACCTCATTTATCATTTCCCATTGCTTCTAAAGGATAAAGGCAATGTCACTGTGCTGCAAAGAAGCAAGAACATTGCTAACAATAACAGATAATTCTACACAAACAATTGCTGTTCTCCAGCATTTGAAAAATGCTAGAAAAAGAAGTGCTTCCTGTATAACATTAGAAAAAGAATAACACCCAATAGAGCTTGTTTCCCTAGTTTACAAAATATTAATATCAAGGATTGTTCTATTGCTGTTGACCTGGTAACTGCCACTCACAGGAATTCTTCAGCTGCTGAGTGCTAAGCAAAGAGATCCTCTCTTACCACTCACAGCAAGTGAGGCTGTGCCAGCTTTCAAAAAGGCCAGATCGGTGAATTAGTCAGTCAAGTTATAGACAAGTATGAAATACTCATATTTTCAAAGGGACAATTCATAACGATCTTAAGTGCACCTTTGAAAAATCTCTCCCATAATGTAACTCAGACATCGACACGTCAGGATAACGAGCGTGCACACCCACCCGATGCCACTTTGAGCAGGGATACAGCTGTCAGTAAGCCCAAGGCCCCGCAGCAGCCTCCTGCTCCACAGCTCATTACAGTGGCTCTGAGGAGTCACCAGCATAAAAGTAAGCAGCCTAAATAGAGCAGGATCTGTGAGATAAGGCCACACAAACTAACACCTTTCCAGGTGTTTCCTTTTGCTGGTTTATGGCAGTGCACCCTTCATACTCAGTACTTCTTAGACACGATACTGGAAACTATCTGGGAGAAGAGGAGAGAGCGACCACTCAAGAAACTGACTGGGGAGGTAGAGTAACAGAAGAGGGACAACATGGACCTTGATGTAGGTATAAATAGGAGCTGTCAGAGATATGCATATTGAATTCATCCTCTAACATACACAGTTTCCAGGCAGACTCACACAAACTTGTAAGTTTTCCAGAGCTCCAAGGAAGAAACAGATGCTTTAGCGAATTTTGCATTACAGGGTAACATTTGTTTTAAAATTACATGTGTGGAGGAGGGGAGGGAAGGGAAGATGGCTGCTTCAGTGCAGATGGAAGGGGCCTTTCCCTTCCTGAAGGCTGACCAGACTTTCCACGTCCCCCTGAGAGGGCAAGGGGAAGGAGAAAGGTGGGAATGCACGCACAGGGTCCATTTACACAGGCATGGTCTTACAGCTTCCAAAACTTAGCAATTACTTGGAGTGCAGGAAGGGGGAGCACAGCGCAGCCTGTTCATGTCCTTCTAGACTTGTTCTAAACCACATAATATCTACCGCTTGTTCTGGGATTAAGGCAAAAGTGAAATGGGGAGAAGACAGAAAGCATCATCCTCGGAGGGGCCCATGTGCCACCTTCATATCCTGGCAGAAAGCTGGAAAGTGGAGATCACTCCCCAGCTTGCAAACCAAGGGAGATGGGGGCTGTAGGCAGGCAAGTCGGAGAGAGAAAATGAGCAGCAGCATGGCAAGAAGAACCTGCAGCAGGGCTGGGCACTTCATGTGGTGCTGGCTGGAAAACTCAAAGTCCCCAGCCAACACAACCCGCAGGATGGAACCGCCCCAACCGTAATTTAAAATGTCCCCAAAAAATCCACCATTTTTAGATACATCTTCCCACAGACAAACATACGAACTAGCCAGGGTGAAGCTATTCGCACAGAAAGCAGTGTGCAATCTATCAAATGCCATGTACGAGGGAAAAATAACAAATGAGACAATCTGAGCATCTCACTGACAAATTCATTTATCTTCACAACACTGTGATGCAAACACTTTTGACTATTAGCTGTACAGTAATCCAGTAAATTGGGCACTTGATTATCAAAAGCCTATATTACCTTCAAAAAATTACCCCCTTCAGAAGTATTTACTTGCTATTTGTTCACTATCAAGATCAGTGGGAGTTATGAGCTCACAGGTCTGGCCATAGGCTGTGTAGTGCCACACTGAGCAGTAGACAAGGACCTCGAACTGGAGATGAAAGACTAACCAGAACAGCAAATCCAGCACTGCACAGGAACTCATCCAGCCTTCCAAGTGCTATACCAGTACTCTAACTATTGGACTACCTTTCTTTTGCCTTGCCATGCCTTGCCTTGCCTTACCTTCCTGTTCCTCTTCCCCTTACCAATTTTTGGAGTACTCCGAAATCACATTTGCCATTTTCAGAAGTACTACATTAGAAGTGCCCTTCAAAGAGTACACATAGCCTCACAGCTTAATTATTATCCTTACTTGAAATACATAGCTATAGAGTGATAGTGACCTACTATTTCTGGTGAGAGAAAACACTACTGTAGAATACTGACCTCTGTTGCTTCTCCCTATAAGGATTTATCTCTCAATCCAGTCCAAGAGAGATGATACAAGTTACGTTGCCATGCTGAACAATGCTAGTTATGTTAACATTTAGGGGGGTTAGACTTCTATAAAGTGCTATCAGACTTTATTCTGTATTGATGTTCCCCTGTAAGAGTAAATGCATGCAGGACAGCCTGCCCTGTGCTTTGTATTCTGACTGTCAAATTAAAGATGAAGAATAAATAAAAAGCTCAAGCAAGACTTTATCCTTGCTGAGGAAAGCATGCAGGTCAGCAATGCATGCCACAGTTCCTAGAAAATATCTTGTATTTAAACAATCTGGACATTGCTAACCCATGTAAATTCCATATCAAATGAATAAAGGTGTAGTGTCAGTGTAGCCAAAGGCTTTCTGGCCTAGGCAGAGGCATGTGCAGGTTCAGGACATGCTTTTTCAATTTCTACAAATAAACAAGTGAAATCAACCTGCTATTCAGAGTGTATACACAGAGTTAAAATATGTGGATCCAGACATATTTTAGGTGATCAGAATAATCTAGCCAGTTCATAAGGGTTTTTTTTCTCAGTAACTAAGCATTATTAAAAGGGAAGAACAAATTGTCAATTCTTAAAAGTGCACACACACAATCTTCTATTGGAAAAACACTTCACGTTCAGGAGATTCATTCTTTGAAAAAAATGTTTAAAAAGAAACAGGCATATGAAAAAAATTTTCCTAAGTCAAAATAAAGATAATTTATAAAACTTAACTGTAATGGAATTAAAAAAAAAAAAGGCAAAACTCATCACAAGTGATTTTTTGGCAAGGGAATACCTGACAAAGTAGCAGCTGTACTGCTTACCTAGTTAGCAGCTTATCACACTATTTCTGTCATCTTGGATGGAAGGACTGGTACTAGGACATACCCGAGAGTGAAGAAAATGTAAATCTTGAACCAAACCCACACACAGAGTTATCTTCTAATGTGTTTAATTGGTTTAAGATTCTTTCATCCCAGCATGAGAGATATTGTTACTAAAAATAAAAAGTGCTCCATCTTCCTAGCAGCAGTGGAGACCTGCAGGCAGGATGAAGAGGGCATTTTAAGTATTTTTGAAAAGGAGAAAGTAAATTAATATAGGTTTAACACAATTACTCTTTTTGAAGAGGCTCATGTCAAGCCACCTGGCAGGGGTAGCTAAGGAGAGCAAGTAGAGACCCAGGCAGTTACAGCTTTGTGAAGTTAATATATATTAAAAAAAAGGAAGAACAATAGTATATTCCTAATTCAGCTTCGCATTCTAAAATCACAAGAACACTCTTACACCATTAAATTTTCATTCTCCTGGATTTGGTTGGGGTTTTGGGGTTTTTTTTGGAGGAAACAATGTCTGATTTAAGACTCAATAGATCAAATACTCTTCAATCCTGAAGGCAAGGAAGGATTAGGTAGAACAGCAGAAGGAAGGGTGTACTGTTGATCTATTTATATTCCACCACCTATTGGGTCAGCAAAGTCTTACATAAAAGCTTTGTAGTAGCTGGAATTTGACTTGCTTTATATACATGACATGAATTAGCTTCCTCACAGACCTACTTTGCTTAGCCTGATGAAGGGAAATGGTTTGTGCAGTTCTAAATCCAAGTTTTGTTGTCTTGAATACCTCTGATCTCAGAACAGAAATTCTTTCTTTTTTGTATCTGTCATAGATATCACTTCATTCAAACAAATCAAAATATACATACTTATCTGGAAGTGCTTTAGCATTGCAAAAGATTCTCATGTATTACCACACTGGTAATTAAGAATAACCTTGAAGGAAGAGAATGAGTACAAACAAAATGAATCATTAAAGTAGTGTGGAGTTAAAGAAGTTCTGCCCCAATCTCTCTGATTATTATGTAAAGTTCAGCACTTCTTGAATATCTCAGAGGCTGCAGCAAACAGTGTCATTTCTTCCATTAAAATTGCCCATTTTTCATTTTAGTTCTTGCTTTCTACAACATTCTAAAACCTTAGGAACGGCTGCACTCTTATCTTTCATAGTAAAAGCAAGCCTAATGTTCATAACCACTCCTGGAAGGGAAGGTCTTTCATCATCTTTGCCAGCTTTTTTTAATATTTTTTTTTGTATATGAAATGCAAAATTAAGAACAGTTCACTACATGCCAGGTGCAAACAGGATCTCAATAATTATATGTTAGTAAGAATTGTCCTATGGGATAAATGACAGAGAGAAGGTGGAGCTGAAAGCCCTGAACAATTCAGATTTACATCTCTGTTGCAGACCCAGAAATGCTTCTGTTCTGCACCACCCAGCTTTCACTCCTAATTTTACATTGTCTGTTGTGAAAAGCAGACACAACCAGGCACTCATGAGATGGGCGAGCACGTTACTTTAAAGAATGTTACAGGTAAGTAAAGATCAACTTTAGGGATTATATTTTTATTAGGCATATTTTCCCAGAAGAATATTTGCATCTCAGTTGTTTCAATCCAGTCTGAGGAGTAAGGACCAAAATAAATTATGCAAAATAACTACCAAACTACAGGATTATGAAGCAGACCACCCAAATGGCCTTACGCTTCTACTCCACTCATGCCATTCGTCCTCTAATCTTTCCAATCTCTAATCTCACTTTTTATTACAACTCCCAAATCCCTCTTCCACAGAACTCTTAATCGTGTGCTTAAATTTAGGCATATGCCCAGACATTCTGCTGAATCAGGTCTTGAATTCATTCTGTTCGCACTCAAGTGAAATGCTGCTGTCTTGCGTGTTTAATAAACCACAAGTACACATGTTGGCAGTGTGTTAAGAGAAAAGAAATCTTTCCTCCTAGCCTAAGGCTGAAATTCAGTGCAAAATCATATCTGAAGGAACTGAATGAGCATCCATCCTTTCTGTCTAGTAATAGAAGCACCAAAACAAACACACAAACTGGATGCTATTTCTCAAACATTACTGGAGCCTTTGGGTATAGCACTGTCAACTTCTCCTGCTTTCAGACAGCAGCATGTTCTCTTGGGTTCCAGATTAGTCAGAAAGCATGCTATGACAGCTCTTACAGGAGCAGGCATTTTTTAAAACTCTGCTATTATAAACCAACTTTCCTGGAGTGACACAGAAGATATGGGTTACTGTGCTTCTCCGAATGACAGGAGGTGCTGGGGACTGGAAAGGTGCTCTATTAAATCCTCAAATGGAAGGAAGCCAATTATCCCTTCAAAGCACTCCTGACACTCTTGTACTCACTGTAAAAGAGCCTGCTTTTAAAGTCTCCTGCACAGACCAAATTGCTGTATAACAGAGGCCGGGGAGATACACAGATTAATGTGAACCACACGAGAAAATGCAGCAAAAGACCTCAGCAACCAGCAAAGTCATTTCACAGCAAATTATGTAATCAGAGGGATATATTTAACAGCACAGCAAAAAAAATCAACTCAATATCCTATACTTGTGTACTTTGTACTCCCCTTTTTATGTTCTGCCTTACATCTCTGCTTGCAGATGCCATCTATACAGATCTTACATCATCACAACATATTTTCATCTAACATCCATCAGACAGTCCTGGATTAAGATGTTCTTGGCTCATACTTGGAAAGACAGCCACACATTACTGAATACCTTGTCAACCTTACCTTAATTGTAATAGAAAATTAAGCTAATAGGGCAGACGTTAATATTGCTACATTATATTATATTAAGTAGACCTCTGAACATTTCTGCTATGCAGTAGGGTTGGTCCTGTTGTTCAGCTACAGTATTCATTGCGATGTGTCACATTCTCCCTGCACCTTGGGTAACCATTTTGAAGATGAGCTATGTTCCCACCATGAAAGTATTTCCTGCTTGAACCTCTGAATATATATTATCTTAGCAGTGCGCACATTGAAGCACACTGCAAAAGTCTACAACAAACATGCAGCATAGGTCAATTCATCCTCAGATCAGCTGCAAAGAGATGCTAATCAAACTAGAGAAACACAGAAGCTGTTTAACTCTCCAGCATTTGCTAATAAAAATTTATGCAGACTATCCAGTTTAACATCTGTGCCTTTCAAACAGTTTAGGTTGAATAATACAATTATTATTCACTATTTTCATCAAAATGGACAATTAACGTACATCTTAACTCCACAGCATCCTACCGACGTCAGGTAGCAGAATAAGGCACAAAGTTTGCTTTCAGCTAGTTTACATTTAATTTTCACTCTTGTCAATTTACTGTCTGAAAATATTCAGACTGAAATCTCTCCAGACCTTAAATATTTAAATCACAATTGGTGACACCTGTAGTAGGCTTAATAAAAGCAGGTACTTGTACAAAAACAATGAAGAAGGAGAACTCCTGGACTCTGGAAAGAGAAGCGTCCAGCATGGGCAGGCAGGTGGGAGAATGTGGGTTTTTTTCTTCAGTAATACACAGCAACATTGCAAACTAAGCCAGGCTTCCATTTCACTGACTTTTCCTCCCTTCCTTTTGAAGAAAGGAGTTACATCTTGAAGTAAAGAGTTACAGACCTACTGAGATGAAGCTAAGGGTCACCAGAAGGGAAAGGTAAGAAAGAATAAATTACAGTGGTTTGCAAACAGCTGAACTAGGGATGTAGACACTATTGTTTCAAGGTTTATGTCTCTGTCCAGATGAGTCTAGTCTTGTAAAGCTTAACTCTCTTACAAATTCCAGCACTTTTTGTCACCGCTGAACAATAGGAACCAATTTAGGCATTTGCAAGCAACCTTTGATTTCTTCAGACAAAAGCAACAATATGGGACAGTCCCCAGCAGCTCCTGCCTGCAGCAGATGAGAAGACTGCCCTGTTACCCCGACATACCAGCAAAGGCCACGTAGACAACACTTTTGGCACGCGTGTTAGGCACTTCTCTAGGAACTAAACTCAACCTAAAAAGACTACCCACTTCTAAGCTCCGGAAAAAAAACAACTAAGATTTGAGATCCCTAACAACAAAAGTTAAAACAAAACCCAAAATGCTCTTGTGGTACATAGAATAGAATATTGTTTAAAGTGGGAATAAGCTCCAAACCAAATCTACACACAAATCGCCAGCTTATGGGGCAGGTTCTCCTGTCAGAGGGAGCTGCTTTCTGTGCCAGATCTGTGGAAGTGCTTTGTTTGCTACTATTAGAAATGTGTTTTGTTTCCTCTAGAAACAGATGTTAAAATGGTTCATAGAACCAGACAAGAGTGCCAAAATAAAAGCAAGCCGAAGCAATCCAGTGGTTTTATGCTGCTTTCTGTTGCCTATGATTTTTAGGGTTTTCTTTAGCTTCTCTAAGTAGGCTTGATAGAATTCCTTTATACCGACGCCTCAGCAGGAAAAACAACATGTGATCGCATCTGGAGATTGTTTTACATCCGAGGTAGTAAACCAATCAATAACTTAGAAAAATTCATCATTGCTTGCAGGACCATCTCAGAAGCATGAATTGCACAAAGAAAATTATTTTCTCTTTTCCAGTGTGGTAACACTCAACTCCTCCCCATCTTCCCTGCGTTTTAAATGGATCTCGAAAATTAGCATGTTAGAAAAGCTTGAGCTCATGCTAAGAACCCTTTGAATATTAACATAATTAATGTCATCAGTAATACTCTGAGTTTGCAGAAACAGCAGGTGAGTCAATGGGAATGATGTATTCATCTGAGAAAGGAATGTGACCTTTAAAATCCATAGGGCTTTATCAAAATGCAATTTTAAAGTGGGTTGCTTGTAGCTCAGTGGAAAGAACAAAACTGAATGTAACTAAGGAGAAAGCTAATAGAGACACCACATACATAAAGGAAACTAAAAATACAATTGAAACATAAAACACTGGTACCTCCTTACAGAAGATGCCTCGCCTATATCAAAAGGTGAGACAACTCGCAGGACAGCTTGGGAAGGCACTTCAAGGAACGTTGTGATTAGGGAGAGGCAATTAAAAGAATAACATTCCTGCAATTCAAATCTGGCTGGATAGAGATTTTTTAAATCCAGAATGCTTAAAATGAAGTTAAATGCTTTAAACTCCCAAACAATTTGGACTAAGTTTGCCGACTTTTTAATTTTAGCACATCAAACAATTTTCCTTTCTGCAAGAGAACGCTGAAAGTGATTCAGTGATTGAAACAACTTCATTTCGTCTTAACCACTTCAGAATGTTCAATCATTTCAACACAGCTGAACTATTATGATAATATTTCAAGGTTCTCAGCAATAAGTGAACTAGAGGGAGTTTCATGCAAATAATCTATCAAGGGGTTCTGGTGAATAACTTCATTTTCATAGATGAGGTTGTAACCAGAAGCCCTCAGAGGAATTCACCTCCCTGTAAATCATTATGGCCTATTGTTTTTTACGGAGTTGAAACGCAGGATGTCACGACAGTCATGCAACAAAATTAGCTTTAATGGAATGAGGTATTTTGATATGCCTCTTTATTTTACATCATCATTCATTTGTTTTAAAATATGCATTATATTGGCTTGCTTATAAAAGAAAGCTTGGCTTGATTTCACGTCATTTTTGCAACACTGTAGGAGTGGATTTTTTTTTTTACATGTCTAAAAGGATCTTCACACTTTCCCATACTGACAGGGCACAGACCTGAGCAGAGGAACAAAGACTTCTTTGACCAAATTTTTAAATGGGATAAACATGGCTGCTTAGCTGGTGTTTTCATATAGTTTCACTTGAATGACCTGTAGCCTTGTGTGAAGTGTGGAAAAAAAAAAACCTAAAAGGCTTTAAAAAGGCAGTTTTATACAGCACTGTTTGTGGCCAGTCGATGCCTTTGTTCCTTGAAGGCCTCTGCAATAATTTCTCTATTGAGTGCAGTGATGTTTATTGAAAATGGCATAGCTGAGCATCAGCAGGTTCCCCTGCTGTTTGGTTTATCTATCCTCTGAACTCCAAGCAACATCTCGGTCTGAAAGTGTCCCCCTGGTAAAATAAGCAACTGACAACACAAAAAGCCTAGATGACTTCCCACTGCCAGTGCTTATGTTGTGACTACATGCTTTTTACCCCATTAATTTTTAATTTCTTTTTTTTTCTCCTTCACCTCATGTCTCTTTTTACAGACCTCTCTAGCACACCAGCCTACTGAGCTCCAAAGACAACTGCTGATAATTCATAAGATTTATCAGATTCATGTATTTTAGAAGAATATGTAATTTACTAGAGGTATTAATATATCATGTACTTCTAAGAACAGATCTGCAGCTTGGAAACTGATGGGAGATGGCGATTTGGCATGAAGTCATTCGCCGTGCTACAAGTTTGTACAGCTTCATACTATCACTATCATCCACCTCGGGCTACTTCAGACAGGAGACAAATCCTATAATTTAACGAGAAAGAAAGGATGTCCCACTGAATAGGCAATACAGTACAGCTCAGTGACTAATAACTGAAACAATTCCTAGTACTACGTTGTGCTTCAAATAACGTTCTCAAAGTAGCTTTTTAATAACTGCATATTGTAGAGAATGGGAAATAAGCATGAAGACTTGCCCACAGCCACACAATGAAATCAGTAAGAGAAGAGGAAAGAGATCTCAGGAGGTGTTTGGCTTCAAGTCTCTTGCTTCAGTAGACAATACTGCCTCTCTCTTTAGACAGCCAGGAACTGTGCTTTCTGGCTAATGGAAACTCTTACTCTAATTTGGAGTGACTGTGCAGTAGCACAGATTGCTGCAATCATGCTATGGAGTGGGTGCCAGTGGTTCCCTTCACTCCGTGTTTTTCGTGCTTTTGGTGGTTTCTTATTCACCCTAACTAGAAAGCAGGGTGGTTCTGAATCACTGCCAAGCATTACTAATGGAAGTGGGGGGCAGGAAGGAAATAAAGATGACTGCTTGCAGAATTAGAAGTACTTTTTAATGTCTAAAATGGCATATCAAAGCAGGACAAAAAATAGATGGAGTAGCTCTGACAATAGAAGCAAAATGCTTATAGCCAGAAAAATGAGTAAACCTCTGAAACTTATCAATAATATTCTTGTTCATTAAGACAACTTAAAACCACCAGAAATAGTGGGGAAAAATACCGCACTTGTTCCCTTCTTGGTTCTTTTTAATTGAAACAGAGTTCCTGTGAACATGCTTCATTTCCTTTTCTTTTTTCTTTTTAACTCTGGACACTCAAGCATATTTTGAGTTCAGACAAAGTGCTTCAATGAAGTCCATATATGGGTCATGCTTCATATCACAGGTACTTTCTTTGTTCATTTAAGACAAGAGGTCAGCTAAGTTAAAAATGTCCCCCCCACTCTAAAAACTAGAGACACTCCTGACATGCAGTTTCTAACATTCTTTAACATACAAGGTTTCCTTCCACAAAATTTCAATAAGTATAAAAGGGAGCCCAATGAATGAGTGGAAACACAGCACTTTTTCATGTATTCAAATTGTCCTCAAAATTGCCAACTCCGGGAACTGTAGCAATAATTTTGCAAAACGTAGTCAGCATTTAATCTGAAAGGACAAAGTCTTAGGACAAATGCCATGGCAGGTCATTGCTGGCAGGGACAGGCAGGCACCATTTTGTACAAAGTGACCATCCATTTTGTACAGAACGACATTCAGAGATTACTGTCTAAAGGACTCTTAAGAGCTGAACCATATATAAACATATTTTGCTTAAGTAAGTCCAAGCAGCCTGATACCACCTTCAATCCAACAGTACTCTCAGAGTCAGACTTCTTGAACACGCGCAGTCAGTGGTCGAGCCACTAGTCTAAATTTCAGAGAAAATGCCAAGTCCTGAAGCTGTTTGCTTAAATTACTAAAAATAAACTCTCTGTGACAGGCAGAGTTGTGCTTCCAAAATGAATGCCACCCAGCTCTATTACAAGGATCCACGAATTGACCCATAACACTGAGATATACCCTTACACTGTATTGTAATGGAACTGTATTTTGGGATCCACTGTTTCCATATCCACTGAAGGTTCCCAGAGTTGGACTGCAAGCAGGCAGGCACTACAGGGAAGTGTACACCCTGTTGCATCTTGCTTTGTTTCCTCTTTTCACTACATTCTTTCAGAATCTGTTGAGATCAGAGCAGAACAAGGTCTGAGCACAGTCCTGGAATAAAAAAAACTTCTGGAAAAAAGCAGTAAGTTCCAGCAGCAAGATTTCCTAACTTAACTTTGCTTGAAAAAGTTTCCAGTAGTTCCAGCCTCACCAGATCCAGTTGAGAATGGGCAAGGACTCGTTTTTCACTCATTCTCATATTGTTTTTATGCAATCTATTAACACATACAGTTTAACATTTTAGTGGGAAACCTTTCAAATCTTAGATATCTACCTGTAGTTGAACTCTCAAATATAGGGCTGCCATTTTTCCTTTCACGAAATGCAGAAACACATATATTTGTCTTGATGGATCTCCTCTATTTGTGAAAGATGTCTGAACATTTTACAGCCCTATCCCATCAGATTACTCCACATAGTCCAATTATAAGGAGAAACAGCAGACCTGTTAGCAAAGATGCACTCTATGACTATTCAGCTGGCACGTGGACGTGTCTGGCAGCCCCTACCCAGAACGGTTCCAGTGTTTTAGCGTGGAACACCTCAGCACCCCAGTCCAGGAATACAGGCTAATGATAGTAAGATGGGCCTGCACACTGCCAGCCCAGATCTAGCAGACTTTTAAGTGCTCAAGCTCCCTACTGAACTGTACAATTTTGAGCCTCTTCACACTTGGGGAGCCACTGCCCCTGTCTACTCTCTCTACCAGAGGAAAAACTTTTTGTAAAATTACAGTGTTGCACAAATAGGTAAAACAAGATTTCAGAAAAGGACGCAAATGTACTTAGAAGAGCCTCAAGTGAGCTAGCTAGAAACTTTGCAAAACGCTAACTGAATCTTACTTAAAGTTAGAAGAAACAAACCTATGGGGAAGCCAGTCTGTGTGGAGTGCATTTTAGTTCAACCAAGATGAGCTGCTTGGCTTCCTAACACTTGTTCTATTTATTCCTCTACTACAATCTTCTCAGTGTGACGTCTTTAACAAGGAGATCACAACATCCTCTATACTGGCCAGGGAGATTAAGCAACACACACACACGACGAGAAAGCAAGAGTCTTTGAGATTTAACTCAAAATATATGCTGGTTTGCCATAAAGATTTGACATTTAAATGAGTGAATAATGTTAATCTTCCACTAATATTAGACTACTGTTATGAGTAGGTATTACAGGATAAAACCAAACCATTTCCTTTTGAAAATATATTTCTTTATCACTATATAAAAGACGTCTGCTGATTTTCCCTAGGGTATCTTATGTTCCTGGAAGATATGAATTTAATGGTGGACTTGTCCATGCCTAGCTGGCACTTAGACCACAAGCTAGGGAACAAGGGGATTGTTTTTCATTTTCAGAAAGCTCAATGAACACACTATTCCCTACTAGAATGTCAACTGATACACAATCAGAGCAAAGTCCACCTATTTTTGAACTGACTAGTAACAGATTTTGTAGCACTTCTTTACAAGATTCATTGGTATAACACAGATCCCAAGAACATAATGGAAGTAATTAACCTCTCATTTCTATATTCACATTCATAAGACTGCTTTAGGGTGAGAAGCAGGAAGAGAGAAAAGAAGATCATAGTTGAAACAAAAGAGAATTTATCTCTTGTCAGTAGTCTGGCCACACTACAAAGCAAGTACACAAAGCAGCAATAAATTAGGGTTTTTTTAAATAGAAAAACTAACCAATAATCTTAGCTAGAACTGCATAGCTGAATGCTCAGACGTGTGGCATCCCAACTGCCTTTCATTTAAATAAGTCTGCTTTAATAGCTTATTTTCTATCTTTTTCCATTGTAAGATAAACAAAGATGCCATTGAGGATTCACTTCCCCTGATAAGGCAATCAGAACATGAGCCTGCAATTACAGTAATATTTTGCATAAAGGCTTCCCTTATATTTATTAATCCAAAAGAGCTCTAATTTCAAAACCCACTATTTTACTATGCTACCATCCTCAACAGTACAAAAATTCTTCTGGATTCTTTGTGCCTGTACTCCAAGCTGCTCAACTGGGCTTCCTCTCTTTAGAGGACCTTTATTTATTCAATTTCCAAGGATAAAAAAGGCACGGTATGGTAGCATCACAGAATGTCTAGCAGTTCAACAACATCTGGCTCTTCATAATACCATTCCTTTGGACTACTGCCCATGTCAAAGATCAGCACCTCGTAGTTCACACACACAGGTCGCATGTACTACCTAGACGTCTATGTTTGTAAAGCCTCCTATTAATCATTCCTGTACTGCTATAAATTAACATTAAATAGGTGATTAGAGTGTTCACAAAGGAAACAGTCCTCCTAGCTTGGTTACCTCTCCCAGATGGGTACTGCTTACTCAATAATTTTACTGTAATCTCTGTTGGCAAAAAATATTCCACACAGAACAAACATATATTCCATCTTTTAGTGGAATCCTTTTTCTTAGTCTTCATAAAAAAAAAAAAGAAAACAAAACCAGACAAAACCTGTAGCAGGTGCAGATCCACAAATTCTGCAAAATAAGGGGGAGAGAGACATGTGAGTCCTCCTAGACTGAACTGTACACTCCTTAAATATCCCTTGGAGAAACACTGTTCTGTGCAGAACTGTTGGTAAGAGAAGTAAGGTGCCTTCCATGAAAATGTTCTCACACAGATGCACATACTAAGAGAAGAAACAGGTAATTTACCACATGAGCAGCCATCTCTCCCCTCTCCACCAAAGTACCCCTATTGATATAGAGCAGAGAATAGAGGAACACATTAACATGTGAGACATTTGAAATCTGCATAGGAAAATCAGCTTTTGTCTACAATAGTTTACTCCCAGTATTCTTCTCAGTTGAGCTAAACAACTTGTGTATTCAAACTCTAAATGATTAAAAAGAGCTAATTTCAATGCCAAATCTTTTTACAATCCTACTTTAGTTCAACGATGAAGAAGGCGCAGCAAGTCAAGTGAGAGACTCATATCATTTGTTGACATACTTACACATTGAACGTGTCCTAAAGGAGACGCGTCTTAAAAACAGAACACTTTTTTTTTTTTAACCCTAGTTGAGTTAGCTACGCTTTAAGTTTGAAAACCTCTTAGTTTCCAGGATAATTTTTACCTAGTGTTACCTATAAATTTCAGATTAAATTTTATACTTAATCTTTGTTCAAGGTATCAGTGAGAACACTGCTTCCTGTTAAAATTTTGGTGTAATACAGCAGATTGATTCACCCCATTAAAATGATAACAAAAGGATTGGAGCTATAACTAAAACAGTAAAGCCTTAACAAGAAGCAATGCTTCCACCTATGAAGAAAAATAACAGATCTTGAAAGCAATCTCAGAAGCCTCCTGCAGAACTCCTGAGATTCCAGAATTCCCTAAATGTAAATACCAGAATCTCACAGCTTCAACAGCAAGATTATCCTGGGTCACCTGTTATAAGTAAAGCTTTCTTCTGTCATCCTCTCTGGACTAAAGTTAAAGCACTTCTTCAGATCTACAAAAAAACCTAGATCACATTTGCACAACTACAAAGACTACTGGGACATTTTTTCTTCTGAATTTCAGCACTATGCCCACAAACATTTGTATAGCTGATAAAAACTACTATACACAAAATAAATAATTTTAATTTATTGGCAAAGCAATCCTAATCAATGTTGCTGAACACTAATTTCTTCTCTCAGTAGCAAGCAACATAAAGAAATCTGAACTCAGGGCAGTGAATACACAGGCTCAGAGATCAATTGTGTGGGATCAGGGCTGTTAAGGCCTCCCTGGGATTTATAAGAATGTGTATACTCTGGGTCAGTCTTCCTTGATTCAGACACTGATCAGTTCCCAATAGAAAGAGATGAGAAAGTGATATCCACCTGCTTCTGCACAGTTATTCACTCAACACCTGTGATTGTGTTTGGACACAACAAGGCCTGTTAACTGGACGGCTTATCTGTAAAAGATGGCACTGATGATGTTAGTTTGAAGAACTGCTGCTGTATACCCTAAGACCTCTGATAAGCAGATTTGCATTCACCTTTTCTTTTAAAGAGTACTAGTTGGATCTGTTAATGAATGTGGTATACATACAGTTCTGTGTCTTCTTGAAACACACTCCTGTCTGTACCTACTTAGAACAAAAGGTCCGCAACTTTGCTCTGACTTCCAAAAGACTCAGACTCCCTGGGCTTGGACTCCTAGATATTCCAAAATACCCAGCTTGGCAAGGAGAATCCCGCACCAAAACGGTGCTATCAGTGGAAAATAAGATGTTAGGAGAAAAAAGGAGGAAATTAGAATTTACGTATATGACATGACAAATCACCATCTAGAGCCATATTTGCAAGGACTGTGACACGGGTCCTTGCAGACAGCAGAACCTAAGAGTACAGATTTTGTACATTTGAAAGATTTCTTACATGTAGTTAACTGCACAAAGACTGGAAGAGGCTACAAGCACACTGCGTTACTACTGGGGAGAGATCGTGTTCTGAGCTGGATATCCAAACAACAGCAGCTGGATATCCAAACAACAAGTCTTCAAGAGCCATAAGTTTAAAGACTTCTCAGCTGGTAGTTTGTTGTTCTCCAGCAATCTTATATATTTGGTGAATGTTTGGTACACAAAAGTAGGCATCTTCCATACCAAGAGCTGTTCACCCACCTCTTTTGTATGAGGGACAGATAGTTGCCCCTAAAGAGAAAGTCCTGTCCTTGACTTTTTATATTTCTGGTAAAGTTGAGCCTCTTGCTCTTCCAGGGAATCACAAAGAGCAGAAATAAAACTGTCTTTGAGAGCACATTTTAACTAGTGCTGCTGAGAACAAAAACTAGGCCAGGAGAGATTTCAGAGTTACTGTCAAGTGAGGTATCCACCTATAGAGAAGAAAGCAGAAAATCACCATTGAAAAAGACCGTAAAATCTCCTTTTAAGGAAAATCTGTAGCTCAGTCTTCACAGAGACATGTCTTGATTTCAAAGAGGTCTGTAAAAGAGGAAGAATTCATTTGTGCAAAGGACTTCAGGGACTCAGGGATTTTTATTTGGCCATGGAAACTTTAGGCTGTCTGTTAGCACTCCAAATCCCCACCAGATCAATAAAGCCTGCAGTCATTACAGCTGATAGCTCCTACCTTCCAGGAAATGAGCTTGTGAGTTTTATTCTAATTGTTAATAGACAGGTGTTCACACCACCAAAATCAACGGTGATGGGAGCACTTAGAGATTCTTGTTGGCAGTTTCAGAGAAGATACAAATAAAGGATCAAGCACTGAATTTCTCTTGCATTCACACACTGATTCTGTCTAAACTCCCCTTAGTCTACTGAGTTCCTCAATACCTTATCAACACAATGTTAATTTTTAAACAGTACCTTTCACTAGCAATTGAATTAATTAGGAGTTTGATGCACAGAAGCCAATCCAGATTAAGGCATGGAGTGAATTTAGAGTTGAGCTAACTACCCCTTATTTAACTCTTGCCTGGATGTTCTTATTCTGCATCAAGAGAGTCCAATTCCAAAGCTTTGAAGTGACTTCTGTGATTCGAAACTGGACACACTCATCCTGGGATAAAGGTATGCGCAGTGGGGAAATCAAGCAGAAATAGTTAAGGTGGAGTAAATTTTAAGCATATAAACCCTATGGTTTTATCTAGATTAGAGCTCTTAGCAACAGCGTGGCCACCTCTTCTTTGACACTGGGGAAGAAAAGCATAGGCGCTGCTTTATGTCAGTGCAGTACATTTACATAGTGTAACTACATGTGTTCAAAAACTCCTGGCACTGACAAGCTCCATATTGCCCAAGCCAGTTGGCATAAAGATGGTATGTATTCCCTCCGGGTGGGATTATAGCTCTGTATGCTATTCAGGAAAACAAGCTGGACAATTGAACTTCCTTTTCCAGGTGTGCTCATATGCTCTCTCTCACAAGTAATGCTAAAAAATGACAAAAATTAATGAAATCCTGAAAAGATACTCTTTATATAGCTTTCAAAGCAAATGTCAATTGCAGCCTTCAGGGAAAAGGTGAAACAAGTGCTGCTGCAGTACATCTGTTAATTAGTCTATAAGGATTTGTGTTTATGACAAGAGTGAAAACTAACTATTGCAACAGAAGTAATAGCAGCTGAACACAGTTCTACTGTTTTGTTCAATCTCATAGCAATACTCAGCATATCCGCACTGGCACGAACGTGACACCCCAGTTGGCAGGGCAGAAGTCACTCAGTTCTACTAAAGGTGGCTTAATCAAAGGACTTCAGGTTTTTGTGAACCTCTGCACCTTTAACACTGCCCCAAATATCTCACACACTGCGTATACCTTGCTGTTCCAATCCAGTGTTGCTCTGTAACCAGGGATACATCTAAAGATCACCACAGGTTCTCTGGGAAAGCAATGCAGTATCCTTGAAGTGTAATTAGAGAATCACAAGGGGATTTAATCTTATTGAGTTTTATAGTAAAACAGTATTTAGCCCTGGCACTAACACTCTTCACCTAATAAACAAAATAAAAATTCAAATCAGCCAGAGAAACAGCTATGATAAGCATTTTCATAAAGTCCACAATGACAAATGCCAATCTCCTATTTGCTGACGTGGCACAGCAGGGGAACAAGCCACCCTTTTCCTGGCATTAGCTTAAATGGTTCCTCGGATATACAATCCATGTGGAGAGTACTGGCCTGAATTTCACAGGAGCTATAAATACTTTGGGTTGGTTTGTTTAGTTTTTTTAAGTTGGGCTATGTGTGCATGAGAAATGGGCATACTTTAGCCTTACAAACAGCACAACCCTTGCAGCCAGGGCCTCCATGACTGAACACAAAGAGCATCTTCACTGCCAGCTACCCTATTTTTCCCAGGACGAACTGGCAAAAAATCACTATGAACACTCTCAACACCTAGCTAAGGGAGTAAGTAAGGATGTGATTAATTAGGTGAATGTGAATGGCCCTCTAAACTCACAGGACACCACCACAGTGAGAATCAGATGTCGTTCTCCAAGGGACAAGAGAAAAATAGGTCATGGATCTGAGCCACTAAAGTAGTTATATCTCTAGAGCACTATGCAAGTCATTGAAAGAACCATTTTACAGTATCTTTTAAAAAGCTGCCTTTCCTCTGCTGACATGGCAATGTTATTTTTCAGAGCCAGGAACAATTTCCGCTGACATGATAGGAGGCTGCTATACAAACAAGAAGTTGACAACTCATTTTAAGACACATGGTATTAAAAACATAGCATATAAAAATCAATAGCTGCTACATGGGACACATGTAAGTTATTTAACAAAGTGAAAGCAGTAAATTAGCTTAATGGCAGGACCACATACTGCAATATAGATCAAACAATTTTTGGTTTTCCACTTAAAACTGACAGGAATAAGATTATTCAAGGAAAACAAATTCATTATCTTGTCTCTTCTGAGGAATGGAGGAAAACTTAGAGCGTACAGACCAAGTGGAGAAACAAAACAAAATTGAAAATACAGTCAGAGGGAATGATTGGCAGTTGCATGAGGAAACTAATCTTGAAAATGGACCAGAGGCTGCTGAAAGCGGAGGCAGAGAGGAGGAATAAAGGGGGATTTACGCAGATTGAGGCAGAACTCTCAAAACACAAGGACTCCATATCAGAATTACTGTGCTTTTTTAGGAACCTACTAGAATATGAGAAGTGCTTAAATTTGCAGTGCGGATTAATGATTAGACAATTTAACCATCCCAACATTTTACACAGCGTTAGACAGTACGGCAGTCTGAAAAGAGACTAAGTTGTTTGGAAAAGCACTACAGCAAAACAGAAATTACAAGTAAAAAATTCAGTTCCAAACTAGTTCAGAACAGGTAAAATACTAACATTTGGTTCTGAATGCTGTACGTGAACTACACTGATGTGAACCTCTGAGTGTGTCACTAGGGGATCTCTCGAAAATGGAGGGTCTGTGCCCAAACCAGTATCTCTCTGCTTTAGCACGCACTGGAATTCAGATGAAAAACATTACTGTGGGGATACAGTAATGAAATCTCCACTGAAATGATGAAAGAGCAATGAACTCTATTACTTCCAAGCAGCTCCTATAACTTTCATTGTCAATAAAATCTAGAGTTATGTTTATACTAAGTTTTTAATAGTATTATTTTAACAAGCTTGTAGCTGTATGTTAAAATTTCAGAGTATTTGAAATCTGATTTTTATAATTTTAATCAAAATCTATTAATACATTTTTCAGCTGAAGCAATAGAATATCTTATTTCTGCTGTGAAAAAGAACAGCATCTACAAATAATACAATCAGCTGTAGCTCACAAGTGGATTCTTTCAATTTAGTTATTAATAACAACAAAATAATAACAATGTCCTTATTGAAAAGCTAGACTTATACACAGCTGATACAAATACTGGTTTTTAAATATTATTTTGTTGTTTCAAAGTGTGTATCTTTATGAGCATTTATGTTAAGATGAATGTCAATGCTGTGAAGTTATACACACAAAGCTCAAAAAATGCCATAATCAGCATTCTCTGAACCTTTTACAGGTGTGCCTACATTAAAATATAGTCTTCATTTATTTGAATTTGCACCTTTTCAAACATGCCTCTGCCTCATTCACTGCATTTACTATTTCAGAACTGGCAAAACCAGGACTTGTACAAACAACGTTATTAAGCACAAAAAGAAGGAACTACTGTTTTATCAGTGAAACAAATGCACAAGACTATCATGAACCCTGAAACATTTCCACCTGGCCTCTGGCAGGGCTGTATTTAAATGAGAAAGGGGGCCTTGATGAGGGCAATGTGGGTAGAGGTTTTGGAGGAGTAGAGTCTTGCTCTGCCTTACTTCTACTTTGCATCGGCAGGGAGAAGGAGGTCGTGGTGGGGTTGCTAGTGGTGAGAAGGGAGCTTTGATCTTCTCTGAGGAACAGACAGCGTCTTAAAGAGGTAAGCTTTCAACTTTCCTTGGGGTTGTTTTTTTTTTTGTTTTTTTTTTTTTTTTTTCCAAATAGTACTTCAGTTCAGGCTACTTCAAAATACATTTTTATTTTTGTTTGCTTAAAACTCTAAGGAGTTTATTCTAATGGAAGATGCTAGTAGGACCAGGGAACCACTTTTTTCCTTCTTTCTAAGAAGCTAAATATTTCTCTGCAGAAGCTGAGATTAAGCTCAGTGTTATACTAATATAATGCAGTTCCCTCTGAAGGAATTACAGGGGAAAACACATAAAACAATTCCTTCCTGGATCTGTTCAAACACTGCATTTTTATGGCAATGGTGTAAGTGTAATGATTCCTTCTGGATTAATGAGGGTGCCATAAATGAACAGTCCAAACTGGACTGAGAAACTTATTGGCTTCTCTCCCTTTTTCTGGATAGAGTATTTTAAAAATAACATGCACTTGCTCTCCAAGGCTGGAAGTGATTTTCAGCCAATGATTTCCTATGTTTGGCTTATGAGAGTTGTACAAGAATTGAGCCCTTAAGGGCACTTGCTACGTGGTTCCAGACCCTGTTTGTGACTTTGCCTGGGCAGTAACTTGTCACACAGCACACTAATGCTAAAGACTTCCTGCACAGAACAAGGGGAAAGAGAAGATGACTGCCTTACAATGTAATCTAAAATGTGTTTCTTAAGAGATAAATGAAGTTAAAAAGCTAAGCTAGGACTTTGGAATTGGTGCTGCAAGGTTAGGCATGGTGATGTGAGAAACCTCCTCAGGTGAGTTGGTGCTGACAGCTGGAGAAGACAGCATGAGGTTGCACTGAGAACAAGTTTATCTGATGTAAGACTGAGGCTGTGGGCATGACAGCCGACAGCAGTGGTGGCTGAAGGGAGGACTGCTGTTCACAGCCCTCCCCAGCTGCTTCCTACTTTCTCCCTCAAATCTAACAGCTGAGCTGTTTGTAAAACTGCTAACCTGATCTACTTGAGCAGTACAGGTCTCTGCTCCTTAACCTACTGCTTAAGCTGTTTAAGCTAGCACGCCTCATTCCGACTGAAACAGGAGGTTGCAGTGCTCCTCTGAGCAGCTCAGCTACTAAATCTGAAAATGAGGTAACAAGCAGCTGGGGATGATAATCTGTGCTCTGCACAGCTGCTGTGACAGAAGCACACATCAAGAAGAATGTAAGGGCTGATATTTTTTCAGATGTTGTCTTTCTTCAGAAGCAACAAACCCATACCACTTCCTGGACTGACTTTTTTTAAATGTGTCACTTAAAGGCTAATAATGTTCAAGTGAAATAAAAACTGGGACTTCTTTTCCTCCTTATCTCAGCTTCTGGGAAAGAAAGTAACTTTACTAGAGAAACAACCAAGTCTTAAGTTGGACTGCAGCTGACAGGCAACTATTCCAATGCACTAAAGAATCTACCCTAAAGACTTACTTTGGACATTTGATTTCCAGTTTATCTCCAGAAGATCCCCCTGTATTAAAGGTCAGTAGGTATTTATTGGTGTCCAATCTCCAGATGGGTTGGTCTGTTCAACCACATGGCAGCACACTAATGGGGACAATGGTTCTTCTACCCTCTCAGCAAACCTCTTCCTTCTACAGGGGTTAAGGATGTTGCAGACACCTTTAAGCATAGAGCTAGCAACAGCCTATGCTGACAGATGAATAGAAAATGGGTTACTCCTTAGTAAGGGTCTCCATAAGCATTCTTCCATACACAGGATGAATTTATATTTAAAGCAATGCAAACAGTTTTTCACTGTCTCCTAAAACAGAATTTCCTTTGACTTTCCAAAACAAAGTCACCTAGTATTAACTCCCTGCTTGCCCAGCAGGCTGCCCCTCATTAGAAGTTTCTGACATTCTTAATACAGTACCAGATTTTTTGGTTCCAAGTACATGTAACCTTCCTTTTGGAAAGGCTTAAATCAAGTCACCTGAAGTGAGGAGGGAAGAGGCATGCAAGTGATCTGCTTAGGTGGGGTATATATTCATTGGTGATTAAAGTGCAAGTTTCCCCTCCATTTTCTTGATACAATAAATAGGAAAAGAGGGATATAATCGGCCGTCCTGAGGACGGAATGAGCTTCTGACTCACTAGAATAGATGAAGCTTATGTACACAGTGTAGCATACAGACTGACCCATATAAATATTCCTCTATAGAATTACTAAGAAGTAAAATCCTCTGCACTCTCATTCTCTCTAATGGAAGACAATAGTGCCTCTAGTTAGTTAAGCAATCCTTTCAATACAGGAGTGGATAAATTAAATAACGTAATGCTTTTGTGCACTATTATCCCAAAGTCTGACTGAAAAGCAAAAATTATTTTTTTTGCTCTTGCTTTTTACCTAAGCCTGCCATTCTTCCAGACAAATGTTGCCTGATATTCTAGTCATGAACAAAGGTTCACTCCTGGCTGAATTGTTCTAATGCTGTTTCACTTAAGTCTCTTCTATACCTCACATTTGTGTCACAGTAAGAACTTCATTCAGAAGAAATCTGACAATGGAATGTCAAGTTCATAATAACAACTGAAAATCCTGGCTGTTGATCAGGATTTAGTAATATGTAGCGGAGATGTGGTTCCTACTGTCATTCATGATAACCTTGGTTACTGTCAGGTATCTTCTGGACAGAGCCTTGCAACAGTCCTACTATGTCTACTTGGACATGATGTCAAATGGCTTTGGAAACTTCACAGTAACGCCCAATGAGTGTGTGTGTGGGGGTGTTCCCTCAAAAACTGTCACCTATTCTTTAATGCTGCTTTGGGAGTGATGCTTCACATATGCCAAACCTCTTTTTTTTGTGGCTGCTTCTGATTCAGCTTCAGGATAAAAAGGCAGCCCCTGAGAATGGGTTGGGTGGGTTCTTTTTCAGTATTCAGTGCTTGCTACTGTAGTTTCTTGCACATCACCTGTAAATCTGATCCTTAAGGTATGTGAGCATCAGATGTGCAAAAATCACCTTCCATGTGCTTGCAGAACTAATTTTTGATAAATTTTGCTATACTAATATGCAGAAAAAGACAAAATTCAATATTGCCAGTGAACATTAATAGATCATGGTATTTTCTGCTTGTTATCTGTACCTGGGAATCTAGCATACCTCATACTTCTACACAAACTTTGACTATGTAGGCTAAGCCAATGCTTTCTTTACTCTTCAATAGAGGGCCTGACCTCAAATTTGAAGCTGCTTTAATTTCTCATCTTAAAGATAGAGAAATAGAAGAGGCTTATATATTATATAAACAGTGGAAGTCAAAGGCAGAATACAGTGGCCTGTCATCTTACTAACGTCATGTAAACTTTTCACTTTTAAAGTTCTTTCCAGACCAACTTAAATTCAGTTAAAAATGTGTAAGAGCAAGTTGAATCAGCTTCCATGCTAAGACTGCTTTCGCTAACAGAAGACTGTTTTCAGAGACACAGAAGACACATCAGATGTCTATATAAAAAAAAAAAGGCAACCAACCAAAACCAACACTTACTCTGAACAGAATCTGTTTAATTTGAGGATTTTTAGATGCCTTCCCTGCTTGTCTACATCTCTGTAAGCTTGGCTGTTTTCCTAATGTTGGCTATGAAAATGCATGGGGTGGGGGGGTGGGGGGGAAGAAGAGCTATCAATTATCACTAGATGGATTAAATGACTATCTTCTGCTGTGTGGAAATTCAAATACTATAACAACGGCGGAAGCATAAGGCACCAATGACTTCCAAGGACGCAACAGGTAATCTTGGCACTTTTTGCCAAGAGTAACTGCTATTATCTTAATATGATATAAAGGAAATAAGGGGAAATAATTTAGTTAATGACAACTGCATTATTTTAGGTACCTTATGAGGTTGGCACTAAGCAAGCAATAAAAAATACTGAAACCAAAATTCCAGTGAAATGTGGGATGGGTAAGCTTTGAAGAAATGAAAGGATAAAGCTTAGAAATAAAATTGTAACCACAAGGTGCTAAAGTAATATTGCTGACTAAAAAGAAAGCCCCAAACTTCAGTGTCAGCTTACACTTCCAAATCAGTATTAGTTAACATGTTCTCTCTCCAGTACTTGGCAACTCATTTGTTTCCCGTGATGATGGAGCTCTTGATGGCCCTTCCACTGTCAAGGGCACAAAGCACCACTTCCAATACTACAAGCAGATTGCATTAAATCTGAAATGTAAAAAAAACAACTGTAGCGCATTCAGATATAAAGTTAATGCAAATCACTCTTCAAGTACAATTAAATATTTATACTTTTTTTTTCAGTGAAAGTTAACTGGAGGCCATGAAGTTTTTGGTGTTCACTGAGGAACCAGTCAGGTAAAACCAAACCTGATAGAACTGCTCCTGCCTTATTTGCAGGTATGCCTCATGACTTAAGCATAAGAAATATGATCAGTCTGTGTTTAGTATGCCAGAACTATAGATCATAGCTTACTGCAGAACTTCTGTCAATGCTGGAAACAATTCTAATATGGTAAAGGCACCTTGACCACAGTGACACACGCTTAACTACCAAGTACAACCTGGCTAAAGCTTCTACGTGAAACTCTGGCCTCTTTGAAACAAAGATCTCTTGATGCTGCAAGGGTGGTAACTTGTTCTGCAGTCAGACTAACTATGAATGTGGACAACTCTTGCTTGTAAAGTACTCTAAGGTTTATAGATGGGAAAGTGGTAATAAAACCTCAAGTACAACAGAAGACCAATTTTTCAGATTGTATAAATGATGAATTCTATGCATTAGATGGAAGAACATTCCAGTTTTTGGAAACCAGAAACATGGATGGGGAAGCACAAACTCATGTTTCTAGAATGTTTTAAATTGTACTGGCACAAGCTACACACAAGTTCTGCTTTGGCTTGCTACAGAGTATACTGCCCAGCTTCTGGGCAGCCCTGTTCCCTCTTTTAGCTGGCCAGTGTCTCCTTTTAACCCATGAATTTGGCAATTTCTACTCCATTGTGAGAAGTCTAAAACTGAGATCTGAGTAAGCCACATAGGAAACAAAGGGCAACTTTTAAGCCATTTAAACCTCCTACCTTGTTAGTTTTGTAAACGCTGCAACAGTTTTAAGTGAATAGTCAGCTAAAGATCCACTGGCCTAACAAATAAATTGGAAACTCAATTTGATGGAGCTTCCATTTGGATTTCTCAACTTCTGAATGCTGCATCAAACTAGTTAAATTTCAGTGACTATTCTAGGAATCAATAGGCAAGGTTGTCATTGACTATGGTTTCTGTGCATACAGCAGAAACCAGGCAGAAGTTGGAAATAGAAGTGTCTGTCTGCAGAGTAATATAAAGTTCATAGAAGCTCTTAATTGTTTCTGGTATAACTATATTTTCATTACAGCTCTATCCATCTTTCTAAGAGGTTAATGCTCTGCTAGAATGATTTCCTAGACAGAAGAACAATGGTGAGAGGAGGACTGGAAGAAGCTCTGGGAGCTAGCAGGATATTGCACAGGGAACTTTGAAGACTCCAGAAAGTAGGACAGCCTTTGACGTAAAGCTTCGCCTACAAATGTTGGAGTGCCTGAGCTACAGGTATATGTTTACGCTGACCACAAATACTAGTTTCATAACTCCATAATTATTCTGACCTACAGTTAATATTGGGGTTTTAATGCTTATGTTCACCATATTAATCTGTTTCAGGATACTTCTGAAGTACAGTGAAATATACTGCATAGCCTTAAATGGAAGTTCACGAAAAAACTTATCCTAAACTGATAAATATCTGCAGGGCAATTAACACTATGGAGATCCAATTCTGATGAGACTCATCTGTACAGATGCAAATAGAATAGGTGATATCCTGTTTGACTTGTAAGATTTAAAATAGAAAATGCATGTGCTTACTCCTATGTTGAAAGGCTTGACAGCACCTTAACTGTGCGATGAGATCTAACTGATTTGTTTGGGTTTTCTCTTCCTTACTGTTCTGGCTGAAACATTACAGGAAGAAGTGCATAAAGAAGCTGAACTGTGGTCACCCAAAGGTTGGATGTGAATCTGTTGTTGCAAACTGTGACTGGATATTTCTAATCTACAGCCTGGATGCTATGTAAGAAAGCAAAGCCTGTGTGTTTTCCCAATGCTGGCAAACCAAATTAAATAGGATAATGGTCTATAGTGTCCTCATTCTAGTGAACATAGTGCATAAAAAAAATAATTCTGTCCTAGTTTATATCAGAACAAAGATAAATAGGCAACACATAAATNTTTTTTTTATGAAAAACAATGCTAAATACATCTAACAATGCACAGTAGCTCTAAAGACAAAATGACAGAATGAAACCCGAAGAATGTGTTGAAAGGGTGAGGGTCAAGTAAAAAGCTATTCTGTAGCTTGACAGAGTAACTGTCCCATCTTCTGGAGGAAAAAAAGCATAATCAAATTTCACACATTTGAGATTATAGGACCATCTGTGCATAAATACTTTCAGAAACAATACTTGGCTCATATTCCAGAGGAATGAATCTTCAGTTAGCAACTGAACTGATATTGCTTGTAGTCAAATAACCAGTCTGCATTTTCACAGTACTAGACTACCTGTACATGTTAAGTGTAATGACTGCTGTTCAGGTGAGTGCCTTTAAAACAAGGAGCTGATGAACATACTTACAAGCTCTGTTAACAAATGCAGTCTCTGAGGAAGTGATAAACTATAAAAGTTTTTGCTGGCTGCTTTCAGTCTTTTACTGCAACATGTACTGGACTGTCAGTGTTCAATTTCTAACTGGTGCCACAAAAATTCTTAGGACAAGTGTAAAAGTATAATGAATATCCTCATTTGCCTGCAAGCATGACATATCTCTTCTCCTTTGGTTTTAATCTCTTTCAAATAGCAAAATCCATGAGGAGCAAATGTATCTGGCTGAAATTTCAGGACACTAGCCGCAACATATTTCTCTACTAGTGTCATAGAGGAAGGACAGCATATCTCTGCATTAAAGTTAGAGGGTGGATTTGGGCTATAATTTAACTTCCACAGAAGCATGTCCCAATCAGTTGGAAAGCTTGTCATTAACCTCTTCTCAGGAACCACAAGTAAACAGAACTTGTTTGAGTAGACTTTGATTACTCAATGTGAACTGGATTTCCAGCTAGAGCGCCTGTTCTTGTGTTAAAGCAAGCATTTTGGAAGGCAGCTTACTCGATGATGCTTTCTGCCCTAGCAACTGATCTTGCCACACAAGGAATCTAATACATACAGACCCTAGGTGTAATACTGTGCTGGTTTCTTGTGCTAAAAGCAAGCTGTCTGAAGTGCCAGGCTTGCAGGGCGTGCTTAAGTTGGTGGAGTTGAACTCCCTCCCTCCTGAGGGCAGAGGAAAAAGTTTTCAAGCACTTGATGTATAAACTTAACAGCTTTTCAAAACATGTTTCTCTCTTCCTTTCTATTAAGTAAATGAAATTAGCGCACACAGCAGCAGAGCGGGTGGAAAATAAAGCATGTCTTTAAAACGTAATGCTCTGTAGAATACATGCTTATTCTTAGAGGAGGAAGTAGAAGCCTGAGCTGATGGCTGCCTTACAGAGAGCACGGTCACATCTGGGCATGAGTAGCTTCCTGTGTGGATGGCACAGTGTCTCAAAGCTTCTCCTCGTAAATGAGGAATGTCTGTTCAGCTGCTCTTCTGGCTTACTAGAGGCATACATTAATGTTTTTCAACTACTTTAACTTGCTAAAAGTTCCAATCATGAAATGTTTCTCGAAACTTTCCTGTTTCTCAGACTTTATACTACCTGGCCCCTACGGCAACTGTCAAAGTACTCTAGCATATTTCTGGAGAAGCACAGTCAAGGTTTCTGCCTAAAACTGTTCTGTCAAAAGTAAAATTGATGTCAGTGTTTTGTGAGGACAAGTAAAGGAAGGCTAAACTTGAGATACTTCAACATGGAACTGCAGAGTGTTTCTACTAAATCTTCTTGTCCATGCTATGGTGCTTGAGCTAATAGAAGTTTACCGCAGGTTTGTCTAACATCCTTCATCTCAAAGGGAAAAAGCATTTTCTACTTAACCCATTTTATTGTTTGTTAGCTTATTTCATCCAAAGTTGGACAAAGGCCTTCATGTAAATTCTGCTATCCAGCAAAGACTATATATAGACACATGCAAGAAGCACTTTAAAGTTTGTTTCCTAGGCTTAACTTTCCAAGCATGCTTCACTTCTACCAACAGCTTAGTCTGGTCTTGTCAGCAGCTTATTCTTCTCCTAATTGCCAGCAAAAAAGGTCTTTAAATCATGTTTTGACAGCTAAAATACTACATCTTCATAAATAAAAAGAACTGTCAATGGTGCTAGAAGTAAAGGAACCAGATGTAGTACTAACAGCTAGGGGAGATGACAATCACTCAAAAGTTAAGAAAAGCATCTTATAGTCTGATAGCAGCTATCTGTCTAAATCCAACCTAGAAAATTAGATCCTGCTACAGCTGGCATAGAGATTATGAACATCTCGCTGGACAAAAAAAAAGTGTTTAGAAATAATATATTAGATCAAGAGGGTATTCTGTTCACTTCTGTCCTTTTTATTGGAAAAAAGAAAACCAACCAACCCTCAACAATTCTCTGGTGTCTAAAGGTCAAGCTAGCAAACTTGCACCTGCCTTCTATGCTTAGAAGAATCTACTATAGTAAAATATAGTAGTTTTACTTTACGTGTGGTATTTTTTTTCCCACCCTTAGTTTGCAACATGGGCCTTTAGGTTAAGCCTTTCTTTACTTCACTGAAATCCTGGGTTGGAAGAGTGCGCGCAGGATCCCACTTCTCTTCCAAGCTCAGATCAATCTCATTTCATCAGCATTAAATTCATATTCAGATTAACACAGAGAGGGAATGAGAATGCTTTTTGAAAGCCACAACATGAAAAGCTTTAGAATGAACTGCACAGAAAGGCATTAACACCTAAGATTATGTCAGCGTTAGCAATAAAAGACATTGTATGACCAACACAACACGCGCCAGTACCTCATGATATGAAAATGAACAAGATATTTAGTTGTTCCTGGACCTGAAGCCCAGGTATTTCCTTTCTAAGCAGAGGTGCCTAAGCGCAGGCCGGAGGGGAAGGGAGCAGATCCTCCGGGGACCGAGCGCCGAGCTACTTCACCTGCCCTCCACAAGCTGTCTTCGCTGCCGAGGCGGGGGGCTCCCGCCGCCGCCCTGCCAAACCCCTCTCCTGCGGCCGCCCGTCAGCAGCCGCCCGGCGGACAGCTCCGGGGCGGCGGGACGCCGGGGAGGCCGCCGCCCCGATGGGGACCCCCCGCCCCGCGCCTCACGGTGCTACAGGGGCT
>VZSZ01010422.1:62522-83012 GCA_013398815.1 Ibidorhyncha struthersii
GGGGGTGAAGACCCTGTCGGGGGTCCGTGGGGCCGGGAGGGCCGGGGGGCGCCTGGCCGCCTCCCTGCTGTGGGGTCTGCCTGCCCCTTCCTGTCATGAAACCCCTTCGGGGGCCGGGGGCTGCAGGGAGGCGTGCCTGGGGGGAGAAGCCCGGTTTATCCCTGTGTATGGGTTGTTGTAGCCTTTGGAAAAGCTCCGTTCAAGTGTCTCCCATTTGTATTTCAGTCACTTCTCACCAGGGACAGTCGGCTGTGGAGAGAGCAGCGAGGTAGTCCCGGTGACACGGGTGTGCTGACAGGTTGCAATAGCAGCGCAGTTGTCTGAATGTAAACTTAGAAAGGGGCAAAGAATTGGCTTTCCTTTCTTAGTAGGGCATGGATAAAACCCATGAGTCTTTTATAACCTCATGCACGTGTGTGTTTTGATTACCTGTGAGGGAGGACAGTGGCTTGGGAACTGTGAAATCTGGATTTCATTCCCAGCTCAGTCACTTCATGCACTCTCCTGAGAAAATTGGCTGTCCGCTGTGTCTGTTCCTTATCTGTGAGTGGGGAGATTAGTACTGATGTACCCTCAGGTGTATTAGGAAGCTGCATTGAGACTTACTGTATTGCAGGGATTTCTCAGTTGAAACTGAGGTACTATTCAATCAGGCTGCACGCGTGCCTTTGAAAAGAATCCCAAAGAGACTTTACACTGAGAAATCTTTGTGTGGAGAGTGCAAAAGATTGCCCGCTCAGGTTGAGACCGTTTGTACCTGCAGGTGTAATGGAATGGAGTGTATTTATAGAATTTGACTAATAAAGGAAGCTGGCTCTGTTGCCTTCACAAGTCTTAATTTGGTTAGGCATGGCAAAACAGTGCAAACACCTGTGTGACTGTACCACCCCCATGAGCGCAGATGTGGTTCCAGTGGTCACGCAGGATGTTACAGCTTTTCTGGTGTCAGGTTTTCTTTGCTAGAGTAAATGTTATGTGCTATACTGATACAAACATAACACAAAAAAAAAACCTTTATCTGCTACGTATTTTGTTTGGTGTCTGAGTAATATGCTTCGGAAGTTTTTTCTTAGTTGTTTGTAAACAAATAACTTATTTTGTTGAACTTGTTAATAAATAGTGGTTTATATTGCAAAAGCAACATGTTGGTGCTGGGAGACAACATGCACACCAGAAATGTCAGGCAATGGCTGAAGACAAAGACCTCTTCTTAGGGGGACTTAAATAGAGTCTTTGTAGAAAGGGTATTTTTATCACTTCAGCTTTCCAGCTAACCCAAAACACTTTAACTGTACAATGTAGACTGGTAAGCTACTTACAGCCCACAGTTCTTTTTGCCTTTTAGGTTCAGAAAGCAATAGGAATTAGGTATGCGTGCTTTATCTATAGCTGATGTCTAAAGGAAAAGGTACAATTTGCAGGCCTACAAGCTGGATCAATTCTCCACAGAGAATTAAGTTAGTTGCTGTTTTGAGGCTGTGTAATGAGGAAGGAGGAAATCTTAGCTGGCCTCTAATAGACGTAATAATAAACATCTTCGCAGCTGGCATTATTTGGCACCATTGGTAGAAGGAAAAGTCTGAAAACAGCATGGAATCTAAACTCCTTTCCTACTAGCAGGATTAGATCCTTTTGGAGAACTGACCAGACAGTCTGCAGAAATTTTGCTCAGATACTGTGTGAATCATTTTTGCTTCCCAGATAAATCAGCGGTTGAACCTGCTGGGTTCCTGGCCTGCCCTCTGAGTGCTGAAGAAAAACCTGGCTCTGCTGACGCCGAAATGTTACTATGCTGAGCATACCTTCTGATCCACTGCCAGACAGAATTCAGCAGGGGAGAAAGGACGTATTAATATCATGTTCTTTTATTGACAGATTGAAAACCTAGAATGGCAGGAGAACAGAAGCCGTCCTGCAATCTTCTAGAGCAGTTTATTTTACTAGCCAAAGGTACAAGTGGCTCTGCTCTGACTGCTCTTATAAATCAAGTGCTGGAGGCTCCTGGGGTTTACGTCTTCGGAGAGCTCTTGGAGTTAACAAATGTGCAAGAGGTAAGAGATGAGTTTCTATCCTAATTCCCCTTCTGCACTCCCAGTATAAGGGATCCCCAGGAGTTTCCGCAGGCAGCCTGTGTGTGAAATTTCTGTGCCAGGAGGGGCCTGGTTCGACTTATTTTGGTTCTGAGATGTTTGTGTATGAGATAGTGATCTTGCTTTTGCCTGTATATATCAAACGTTAAAAAATACCTATGTAAAGCTTTGCTGCCTTAATGTGATTGCTAATACAGCAAAAACCTAGCAGCAGCACAGTAACAATTTTAAGAAGGCACCTAGCGAGCCAAGAACAAAAAAACCCCTTTCTACTCCTTCATTATCCTGGAAAGCATAACTTCAGCTCTTTCCAAAAGTCTTCATTAACAAATGTCTAGTGTATCAGGCATGGGTGGTAACCAAATCCAAACCATTTCAAACCAAGGCGGAAAGTAAGTTCAAGAGCTTTTACTCAGAATGGCTCACCAGCACCCCTCTGCTACGGTGAGGGAATCTACCCCATCTGCAGAGATACACAACCTGATGTGGTGTACAGCAAGTCTGGCTTTCCAAATGGGCAATTAAATATACCGAAAAATGCCTCTATGGTTATTCAGCATGAAATCGCAAGTATGTTTTCTTCCTGGATCTGTGTGCAGCAACAAGTATTTAAAAAAAACACTCAATAAAAATCACTGCTTGGTGCTGCAGTTATTCCAGTGAAGTGTTTGCATCTGAGGGGGGTGCTGTTACGTTCAAATGCATGCAACTTAAGATGTTCTAGCTTGCTTTGCTTTGAAGTTTTTGTAGCTCTGCAGATAAGCTGTTTTAGCTTTCCCAGTAATAGCAAGGAAGCTTAACCAGCTAACGCCATTGCCTGCTTGCTTGTCACATGATAAGAAGAGCTGGCCCCTGTAGGTTGTCAGCTGAAATTGAGTCGCCTTTTTCTTTTACCTCCTAAGGTGCCACACAAAGCAGTTGACAGTCCAAACTGTAGTTAAGTTATAGTGTGTAGAAATGGCTGGATCATCTTGATTCTGAAACTGCTGAAGTTTGCTGCTGCTCACGAGGCCTTAGAGAGGGCCCGGCTCTTTAACATCTGGACATAATTGCTTTTCTGGGTACTACTTTTCCTATGTAGGTTTAAAACATGCTCTGGAGAAGTTGCCTACCAGTGTCGTATTGGCTGTTGCCATGTTACATGGAATGTGTTTTGTTTTCTTCCCATCCAGCTTGCTGAAGGGTCTAATGCTGCTTATTTCCAGTTGCTGAACCTGTTTGCGTACGGAACGTACCCAGACTATGTAGGTAAGATACTGACGCCTGTTTGCAGAGTATGAGACTGGGTTGCCCTTTAGAATTGTCAGAGACGGTTCTTTGCTTTCTGTGGTACCTGGTGTAGCGTGGCTGGGTGAAAGTGTCCAAGAACAGAATTTGCTTGGAAGAGAATTGTTTGTAGGAGGTCTCTGCGTCATTTGTGCTTCTTAATTGCTAAAATGTGAAGGAAGTGCTAGAGACTATGGTGTTTTACTGGTTTGGATTGGACCGAAGCACTGGATTGAGTCGGTCTATAGCAGTATTCATTGACGTTCACAGACCGCTTACCTCTGCAGAGTGCAATTTCAGACATCTGTTTTGAAATTTAGATGACACTGGTTATGGAAGCTGCAGAAAACTTAAGACAAAATTGTTCTGCGTTATTTATAAAAACCTATATGGTTTATGGGATAACCTTTTATTCTGTGCATTGCTGAAACAAAATGAAGCATTTCTTAGCAAGAATAGAAATTGAAATAATGACTTCTATAGGGCTTTGGAAGGACTATGTGTGAATCATCTTAGTATCTGTCAGGATGCGCTTTTATCTCCGGTGCTTGTGCTTCCATTCTGCTACAATTTAATACTTCATTTGTGGGTAGCAGTGTAATCCAGACCATTACAGTGTGTGACAAATAATTCTGTCATAGTGCTGGCTATCACTGTGTTGGATGAGCTCTCTAGTTCGTGTAAGGAGAAGTGGCATCCGTAAGTGCAAGGACTGGAAATTCCAGTGGCTGTGGAGCAACACGAGCCTCATGAATTCTGTGACTGATTAGATGATGTGTTTGCTGTGCATGGGTCTTGTGTCCCAGCATGTGACAGTGCAGTTTGTTCTTCCTTTTCTAGAGAAGAAAGAGAAGGGGGATATGTAGAGCATTGAATGAGGTGGGATGGATGGGAGAACTTGAGTGGCCCTGAAACACTAATTTCTATTAAAGCAGGTATTTTAAAGAGTTTCTTTGCTTTGGAAAGCTGCCACTTTCCTTTCTGTTTTTAAATATTCATGAGGCACATGAATATAATACAATGACAGTGAGGCCATGTAAGTATCTAGATTAATAATTTCTCCTCTCTTCCTCAGCCTGGTACTTTACACTTTCAACCCCAAATTCTACAACTCTTCAGAGAAATAAAACCAGCAGTATTTACAACCAGATCAGCAAAGGGGGAAGGCTTTATTCTGTCAGCTTGTTAATGCAATAAAGCATTGACCAACCGTTTCGGGTGGACGCCACTTGTGTAGATGTGAATTATGTTCTAATTCCAAAACCGGAATTACTAAAGAAGCAGAGAAGAATGGAATTGCCAAGTTGTTTTTTAACTTTTCCTGTCTCTTCCTGGGTATGCTAATCTGTCATCAGCGGCAGCTCTCTCTGCTCACCAGCACCCACAGTAGCTGGAGGAGTTCAGCCATTCGGCGTTTAGTGTAGTGTAACTAGCCTGAAGTTTTGCAGCCTGGATTATATAATTCTTGAAGCAAAGTCCTGAATCTTGTTTTTTTTTTTAAACATTAACAGCAAACAAAGATAACCTGCCTGAATTAACAGCAACTCAGAAAAACAAGCTGAAACACTTGACGATTGTAAGCCTGGCTTCCAGAATGAAGGTAAAGTACACTGTGTATGATAGCAGTAGTCTTTTTGTTTGTTTTTGAAACTGGCATTGATTTCATAGGATTGGAGTTGTATCAGACTGCATGAGTACTCACAAAAAAATCCTGCAACTAGGAAAGTACCTTCAATGTAGAGTATTCTCTCATGGTGCATTTAGAATATTAACTTAATGGACTTCCATGGAGGAGATGCGGGGATGTCTGAACTGCCATTCAAATTGGTCAGTAAGGGCTGGGAAACTTCGTATGGCTTCTTTCACTGCTGGAGATGGAGAATCATTCTTAAAAAAGGAGACTTCTTGTTCTGGAGAAAACTAATCAACACTGTTAATCTCGCCTACAAGCCCATTACCTTTTTTCCAGAACATGCTATGTCAAAGCTTCAGAAATTACCAAAGTTATGCCTGCTACTAGGCTATGTAATATTCTGACGTTTGTTCTGCCAAGCTGCCTCACTGCTGTACTTGCAGGCTGAAGTGTAGGATACAATAACCATTTGGGGCTTGGCCTTCTGAGACTTAGCTGTTCATTTTGGCTCTAGGACTGTTAACTTATTCTTGGACTTGCTGTTTTTAGTGCATTCCCTATTCTGTGTTGCTGAAGGACCTGGATATGAGGAATCTGAGGGAGTTGGAAGATCTGATTATTGAAGCGGTTTATACAGATATTATCCAGGGGAAGCTGGATCAACGAAACCAGGTGCTAGAGGTGGATTTTTGTATCGGCAGAGACATTCAGAAGAAGGACATCAGTAACATTGTCAAAACACTCCAGGAATGGTGAGGCAGTCTCTCCACTTTCCTTGTTCCTTATATGTAGCTTGTCCTGTCTTTTTCTTATTCCTTAAAGTTTCAAGTGCTGTGCATTTTCACCATGTTCCGTTAATCAGGAGCCTTATGCTGTAAGTGGGCACTTGGAGGAGTCATCTAGTGGACAAGTTGTCCAAGATCCCATGTAGGATTCAATTTGTGTTATGTATCTACTCAAGCTATACTAGGTCTTGAGATTCTGCTCTCACCAAAGTGTTTACATGGCAGAAACCTAGCGAGGAGTCAAGGCCTTTTCAAACAGATTTGGCAAACTGGATTCATGGTCTTATGGTGGGAGGTACTCCCCTTTCTGCTATTACACTTGATAACAAAAGCAGAACTGTCTGTTACTTTTCAGCCTTTTTCACTGTGCTGAGAGCTGCATGGGCAAATTCTAGAGAATCACAACTCTTTGGAGGGGATGCCTCTTCATGTCTGAAGTTTCAGATGCCTTTGTTTGCCTTCTCTTTGTTCCTGCAAATGCAGGCTGCATGCAACCATATGGGGACTATCTTTTTGTACCTTTGCCAGGACGCCGCTTCTCATCTTTTTGTAGGATTCCCTTCCCACCCAAAGAAATTCCTCTGTAGACTGTGGAGCCTGTGGCAGGTTCTGAGCTGACTGGGAATTGCTTCCTAGTTGCTATGGTAATGGGTACATGAAAAGTAATTAAACTGCTGGGCAAATATGCTGTCCTGACATCGGGGCAGGTTTTTTTGCTTCTCTACTCCAACTCCCTCAATCCCGTCTCAGCGGGAGAACTCTGGCAGCTTCCAGGACCCTACAGCGTTGTTTGGAAGGTAACAATGAACCCACTGCCAATTCACTTTCTGTCCTTTCCAGTTACAAGGTCTGTGTTGGAGGAGTGCTCTTGTCCTTTGAACACTTAACAGGCAGAGGGATTCTCTCAGTCTGACTTTTTTGTTTCATTTTAAAATTTTACTTACTTTTGAAAAATGCGTTGCATCCCCGTTTAAGCAGGTATTCTGATTGAAAAGGAAGTTGAAAGTGCATTGAACCTGCACTTACTTTTTGGTGGGCAGGTAAGAGTAAGATGGACTAGCTAAAGAATGCTGTGAAATACATTGGGTAAACAGCAAAGCTTTTTCTTGCCAGCTTTTTGGAACTCTAATCTTTAAGCGGAAAGTATAAATTTCATAATCTCCTAAACTTATAGGTGAGCATGTCTCTTCAGATTGCCTAGTTGAACTGCTCCACAGAGAACTCATAAACACTGTTTGACGTTGTTTGTATCGTGCAGGTGTGATGGTTGTGAAGCGGTTCTTTTAGGAATTGAGCAGCAAGTACTTAGAGCTAACCAATACAAAGAGAACCATCACCGAACTCAACAGCAGGTAGAGATGGAGGTGAGTACAGTCACTTCAGACTGCTCTATGCTTTTTGATAAATGTATATCATGCAAATCAGATGCGCTGGTTTGGGATAGGAAGAAAACATCTGCTTCCATGTGCTAGTAACACCACAAACATCAAATTTGCCCGCTCTGAGCAGGCTGGAACTTTCTTTATAAATTTTTATAAATTTAGGCTAGGTGACTGCACTAGCTGTGGTTTCCTGAATTGGTTTGTTAGGAAAAGTGTGCTTTTAACACAGAGCTTGGATGCAATTCTGTTCCTTTTGTACAAGGCAGGAAGGAAGGAAAAAGCAGTTCACTTTGTCTTAAACCTTAAAGTGTAGTTAACAAAAGTCTCTCGAGTCTCATTGCTTTTGCAAAACGCGCTCTCGGCAGCTTCCTTCGGGGCTCTTTCTCTTGGGATCAAGTTAAGCACCTAGACAGGGCTCTGACATGCTCTCTTCAGCAGCGTGACCGGGGAGCGCTCCTGCCTCTGCTGCGTTTGCAGCTAGGCAGTAGATGGCAGCACCGGCACGCGATTTTAGCCCCTGCTGATGTGTATTTACTTGTGAGAACAAATCTTGGCTAATACAGCTGTAAAGGTGAAAATGGTCCTCCCGAGACACTTGCTCAGGGTTTATGTCTTGCAGAGTGCTGTATCCCTGCAGGTTTATGTTTGCCTTCTGAAGCAGCATATGCTTGGCGGCTTGATTGGCATCCGGAGCGGATTTGCCAGATGCCTTTGGCCTGGAGTTGGCACACCTGACTCCTAAACTTGTTTTGGCCTGTGTTTTTTGTATTTTTTTTTTTTTAAGGTTTGCTCATTGCATTTCTGGTGAGCCCTACAGGGTTCCAGAGGACAGAGTATGGTGCCTGGTGCTGTATCCTTTTCAGCCAAAGTAGCAGAAGCACTACTGCTGCCTCCCACGAAACCAATTTCTGTTCCTGCTTCTAGCAAGTATCTGTGGCTCAGACAGCCAGCTAGGCCAAATGGCATTTTCCATTTTCAAGTGCTGTCCTAAGTGTAAGTTTGTTTCTTTAACAGTCTCCTTTGTCCGTCCTGCTTCTGGCCAACAGAATGGTAGGATGGCTGCCTTCTGCACCAAGGCAGTAGTAGATCACTCCAGCCAGTCAGAAAGGTGGTACAATACTGTGCCATCGTCTCTTGCGGGGAGGGGGGGGAAGTCATCTCTAGTTATTCTGTATTGGACCCAGCCCAGAAATATTAACAACTTCTGGCTCTAAGTGAGGATGAAACATTACCTTTAATAAAGTCAAGTGCAGAGCATGTTTCTGGTGGGAGAATTTATTTTATAATCTCCACTCAATACTCCAGGGTTTTTTCAATATGTTTATGAACAGAGTTTCTGCTGCAAGGGGAGGAAGAAGCAGGTGCTGATTTACTTTCTCTTCTTGGCCAGGTCACAAACATAAAGAAAACATTAAAAGCTACAGCCTCGTCGTCGGCACAGGAGATGGAACAGCAGCTGGTAGAGCGAGAGTGCCCTCCACACACGGAACAAAGGCAGCCCACAAAGAAGATGTCCAAAGTCAAAGGGCTGGTCTCCAGCCGTCACTAGAACATACCATCTAAATGTCATTCAGCTAGGAATGACAACAGGAGGAGCAAAAAAGGGCCTGCGTCTCCTTTTTCAGTGGGTTCTGGGCCAGTCCCTTCTAGGCTGGCAAATAAAAGCCCTGTTTGAATACAGCTCCCAGTTAGCAGCACCTGGCTAAGTTACACTGTGCAGCCCCTATTAATTTCCAGGGTGTCCCTGTTCTGGTCCTGTAAAGAGGGACTTCTAAAGAGAGGGACTAAGCAAAAGGGGCAGGGGAAAAAAAAAAAGTATCTGTGGACAGTTTTGCTCCCTCCCAGCCAGTCTCATTGCTGCTTAACCTTGAGGAAGCTGCTGTACTAAATCAGATCTTGGGATAACTTCTATTGCAAGTGTCTGAATCCCAGGGTTGAAGTGTGGCTGCCAATGCCAGGCTGGGGGCGAGGAAGCCATCAACACAGATCTTTTCATTCCCAAAGGGAGCGCAGAAGGGTTTCTAGGCCAGGAACTGCTTTACATGGAAGTCTTCAGCCTTTCCACTACCCCTGTCTATTTTAAACTGGGGTGAAATTCACACTACCTCGCTCTGTGAAGATGAGATACAGTGCTGGGCTGTTTACTTAACTGTCTGTTTACTGCCCTTACTAAGCCCTTTAATCTCTCACAGATTTAAAGCACTGTTCTGGATCTCTGAGGCACCAATACAGTAAGGAGGAAGCAGGCTGCTCTTTCGAGCCTTCCTTCTTGCAGGTGGTTAGGGGCATACTAGAAACTGTTCCTTCTGAATGTGATGTGACCTCCCAGAGCTGCTTGTGAGTTGTTTCCCCCATTGATACCTTCAAAGGATAATGCATTCGCTCTTCCTTGGATGCTAGCGACAGTGGTCTGCATGGGAGAAGAGCCCGTTTAGCGTCGTGGCAGGCTGGTGGCCCAGGACCCACTGGCAGGGGTCGCAGCAGCATCCCCTTGCTGAAGCAATGGACTTGACTAGTATTTCTGAATCTTGAACACTTTCAGGTTGTATTTTCCTCCATTTTTTGTACGTTGTTGTGATTCTAAAGCATTTCAGCCTTTGTTTTGTGTTTTTTATTTGTTACAGACTAACTTCAGGTGATTTGCACCTAGTTTGTCAAGGTGTGGGGTTTTTTTTCTAAGGGGAGGGTGGGCTTGTCATTGAAACAGCAATTCACAAAAAAGCACATTTTAGAAAAAAAATTAAAAATTCTGATTTAATGTCAGAGTCTGGAGTCTTGGCTTTGAGGCTGCTTTAGGCTTGTAGTCCAACAGCACTTGTTCACTTGAGCATTTACTTGATTCTTGATGTTACATTATCGGAAGGTCTGACTAATCTCCCCAGCGTATCCAGGAGGCAGGGAAGTGCTCTTCCCATTTTGTCAGTAGTTCATCTTTGTCCAAATTTGTGCAGAAGGATCTGTGGCAAAGCTAATAGCTGAGCCCAGTGTCCTGAGCCTAAACACCTTTGATGCCTGATTGTGGAAGGTTTGTAGTTGTGCTCTGTCTTAGGCCAGTCGATTCCTTCCTCTGGGTCTAGCAGAGTACTGCTGTGTAGTTTGGCCCCTGTGTTTCACTTTGCTCCATGCTGTAAAGAGAAGGGCTTTCCATGAGCGCGCAGGGGAGCTGTTTAAGCAGAGAACTGTGACAACGCTCCAGTCCTGCAGCCAGCTGTCACCTGCACTTGCTTGTGCAATGCACGTGCCTTCCTCTTATTGCTACCAGAATTCTTTTCCGTCTCCGTGTTTTCAGTCCTCTGTCACAGGACTTGTACACTTGTGAAAGTAAATTCCTCTCATTTTCTTCTCCTGCAGTGCAGGCACACCAGCTTTTAATTTTGAGAGGTGAATGTAAATTCCTCCCATCCAGTTGCATCTGGGTCAAGTCCCTTGGTTTTTGATTCTTTGCCAGCTCTCTTTCCCCCTGGAAAAGCTAGCCAAAAAATTCCTGGGGAAGGATGTTAAGTGAATAAGCCCAGAGCATGAAGCTTTCCCCTGTATCTCAAGGGAACTGTTTCCCAAGCAGTGGCAGTACTGGTTTCTGTCCTAACTTCTCCCAGTGTTTAGCTGACAGCTTCTCAGGAGGTGTAGGTGGACTTTGTGTACCCAAGTCTAATAGATCTGTGTGATGGAGATGGACGGAGTCTGTTTCTGGCTTCCCATGTGGGCAGCTGCAGTGTACTGGTCATCCAGTTCCTCACTAGATTTGACTAGTGAACAGAGGTTCTGTGGTCCTCACTAGCTGTTTCCTTTCCTTCCCATTTTTAATACCGGTCCTGCAAAGAGGCAGGAGGAATACAAATGCCTTTGGAAATCGTTTTAGCTCCTCGGCAAGCCACAGTCTGCTGGGGAAATAGATGTGAATTTGGCATCCTTGGTGTTTATTCCTTGCCAGTGATAGGAGTCACATTAGTTTGCTGAAGCTTCTTTAGTGTATTGGAAGTTTTCAGGTTTCTTCTTAGTTTTTCGTGTTCTCAAAGCCTGGCTGGGGGTGAAGATCTTATTTATGCTTTGGTACACATTGCCTTTGATCAGCAAAGAAGCAAGGGAGGAAATAGCACTTTGAATAAAGAGCTGTCCCATGCTGATGGTGATAGAGGACGGAGAGGGGAATGGGGTATTGGAGGGAACTGAGCTGTTTGCATGTTTGGCTTTCCTGGTGTGCCAACGACACGCTTGGTGCCGCAAAAGGAGGGGGGCGTCTTTGCAATGAGCCCAGTCTGAGATGAGTCATTAACAAATGACATGCACAGAGTACCTGGGGGAGGCAAACAGCTCTGCAGCAGCTGGTTAATGAATCTGGCTTGAAGGAAAGAGTTAGAAGCTATTCCAGGAATGAAGCAGAAGGCATAGTTGTTAACAGGGAAGGATGCAGGAGGTGCTATGCTGTTTGAGAAGGACAACAGATAAAGACAGCATTGGCTTCCTGTGGCTGCAGGGAGGGCAGCAACTTAGAGCAGAGTTGTGTGAATTAGGGGCTGGGGGGGGGCTGAATTGCAGACAGTTTTGAGCGGTGAGTGCCTGGAGAACTTAATTGTGCTATGGGGAGAAGAGGGAGGTGGAAGCAGAGGTGGATTTGATGCAAACTCCCATGTATTGCATGTGCCTGCTGGAGGCAGCTAACACAGCTTGTCTGAGCGCTGCTGGACAGTGCTCCCTGATGTGGGGAGAGCATCCTGCCCTACTTTATTTTATGACAGCAATGGGCTGCTCCAGCTGCAGCTTACTTCAAGATTGCGGCAGGACAGAGTTTGAGCTATTGAACTTCTGTTTGCCTCCTCCGCCCGGAGGGAGACAAAAGTAGATGGAGCTGCCTTCCCTCTGCTCTTCAGGGCTTTATTGTCTAGTTTCGTGTTCTACAGCTCCACTTGTACTAGTGCTTGTTTAATATGGAATTGAGCACTGAGCTGGAAAATGGAAGAGAGGATCTCAGCTGATTGCAGTGCTGGTAGACTGCCCTAGCCCTAAAGCTGTGCCTCATGCTAACAAATGTCCCTGGCATTCCTGCTGTGACTCAGTTGATACCAGCTAACATCAGGCAATTCTGGAACATGATGAAGCAATGCTGATGTCAATCTTTTCACAGAAAAAAGTTTTGGCTCGAAATCTATTACTCTTTTACTTCCCTTCTCACCTCCTTAGGTAAGTTGAATGCTAGCTTAGTCTTCTGTTGAGAGCTGGAGGAAAATCAGTGATGCTGACAGACCCTTCTGTGTTCAGATTTGAGACCCGTCCCGCCATCTTTCTTGTGCAGATTTCTGAAATCCCATGGGTGCTTGTGGAGCTGCACGCAGGCTTGCAGGTCTCTCTCCATGGATTGGCTACAGGAGAAGGACCTGCAGAGCTGCTCTCCAGAGTAAGGCTGGGGAAAGTGAAGCTTTTCTTCCCATAGAAGAGTGATGGGAAGAGATAGTCATTCTCCCACCAGCCCTGCAAAGTGAATTTTGCTGAACAGCTTTCTGTTCCTGGGCATATGGAAAATGATACAGAACCCAGTTGGTGTTTTTGGTTTCTAGTGTTCTGCTTATCCTGTGAGGTGAAAATGCATTGGTCCATGTGTGCACAAAGGAAGTTGGGCTTATTAATTGCAGGGGAGGCAGAAGTGAGAGTGCCATCAACTCTGATAGCTGTATTAGAACATAACAAATCACGTGGGTAAATAAGACTTTCCCTAAACTTTCAATTCTGTACAGGTTTATATGAGTGCATCTAAGCTGTTTAGAGAGGCCTCTGATTTTGAAAACCAAATAAAGCCTACCTCCTGCTGAAGCAAAACAGTCAAGTCAAAGTTTATGCATTCCTAGGCAGGTTGGTGCTGCTGTTTGTTACTTCAGTATCTGAACCTGTTGCAAACTTTGCAATGGAGAGAAATAACATTGCTCTTTATTATAATGGGGAAGTGGAGAAATTAAAGAACCTGCCCCACAAGTATATAGACCCAGCTAGCCAGATCTCTGGCACTTACTCCTATACTGTTGTTTTTTTTCCCGGTAAGTCTTCTGCAGCATCTGACCTTATGCAAGAGAACCAAAAAGTGAAACTGTCTAGCTTATTTGTGTGTGATCTGAGAGAGTAACCCAGGGGCATCAAGAAAGGTAAATTAAAGTTTAGAGTTCCTACTTGTAACCTCAACCGTGTATTTTTATTACGGAATTTTAACCTGTCAGTCTGATTGAATTTCTTGGCAGAGTTTTTAGAAATATGTCATTGTTTCATTCTGCTCCATGGCGGAGGTCGGTGTCTCTCAGGGACTGTTGACATTTTGCTGATATTTCATCAAGTTTGGCCCCTACCACAGAGCTACTTGCCACAGAGGTAAGTAATTGAAGCTGGAGAGGCGTACTGTAAGCAGAGTGTGTGTTTACCTCCTAGCCTGGGCTGCACCCTCCTTCTTAGTGGTGCTGTGATGGTAAACCCACCTCTGATTAGCGAACCAGGCAAAGGATTAGGCAGAGCAGGACTTTGTTCCCTGTCTCCAAATACACAGACACACACACTTCTTTTTTTCCCCACAGTGCATAGACCTCGTGAGATGCCCTGATGTATTTGTTACAGGTTGCAAATTGCATGAGTGTGATAGCTGTGACCATGGCTTTTTATTGTCGAGAGGAAGATGACCTCGCTCTAGGGAATGAACATGCACACTGGAAATTCTAGGTAGTAACAGATGCTGTAAGGTCATTTAACAGTCCTGAAATGTGTATTTCATCACAGAGTGCAAAAAATTACACCAAGTCTTCACTTGGTATAATTTTAGTAGAAGACGGGACACCTTTCCACAGCTGCAGGTCTTCTGTAGAGGCTTGTGAATCTCGGTATCATTAGAGCATTTTTCAAATGCTCGTGCACAAGTAATACCTCTGTGTATCCAGAAAAGCTGATTGTGGTGGGTAAGTGAAACCTTGCTCCATCAGAGATCGGCCTTTTTGAGAGTATTTTGAGCTTCTCTGACTGTAGGGTTGTATCTTTGTGGATATGAAGTTTGGAAGTAGTGCTGTCTAGCCCTCCAGACTCTTCCTGAAGGATGCGGTTTATCTCCCCAGTCCTGATGTTACAGTTGCTGTCTCATGATCAACGCAGTCCTAAGGCTGATTTGCACTGATGCAATAAGTAACGTCTTGGTGTTTCATTGTCACCTTTGCAGCTATTAGAGCGCACCAGTTCCTACAGGATCACCTGCCAGCTGTGATGCTATTCCTTTACATCATGACTGTGAGATGACACCTCTCCTTGCTGGCAGACAAGCCAGGTGGGTAGGCATTTGTCCTCAGAGCTGTTCTGCATCTAGGGAGGTGCAGGCTGTTGCCGGGTTTAGTGTAATGGAAATCCAGGACAAGGACAGTGCTACAAATAAGGGGCAAAGCGCAGAGCTGTGTCCTGTTCCAGCTCTGCTACAGCTGCAGAAAGCAACCTTGGGCAAGTCAGCTTCTCCACAGCTGCATTTCACAGGACAGCCTTTCTCTTGCGTGCTGACTTTGTGACAGAGGTTTGTAAAGCGCTTTGGTCCCCTTGCTGGGCAGAGGTTCATTGCTGATGGAATTGAAGAAGATGTGTGTATACAGGAGCTTTTAGCTTTTTTAGCTTTTCTAGAAAAGTCATCTTCCTCCTGTGTACCATACTCTTCCCCTGATGCAAATAAGGTGGCCCACTGTGGGAATATGAGCCTGGAGTATTATGGGTAATGTGCCAGGTTAATTATGGAGGGGGCAGGAAAAATAGCCTGTGCCGTTTTCAACAATATCAAAGGGATGCTACCTAATGATTTTTCTATTAGTTCTTTTCCCAGCCTGCCAGAGTCGCTGCAGAAGTGTCATTTACAAAGGCAGTTTGCAACTCATTACCCTGGATTTTCACTGTGGTTCTGCTCCAGAGAGCGTGGGCTTTTGCTGTGTGCCCCAACCTAATGAATTGCCTGATTCGGTTAGTGCTGCCATCCCTTCTGACAAGGTTAGTTGCTGACTGACAGGAAGGGGCCTGGATTCAATTCCCTTCTTGTTTTCGACTCGCGCTTGTGTCAAGCGCAGGCTCCCTCTGGAAGCTGCCCTGTGATCCCTTGCCTTTGTTTTTCTACATTCTGAGGGAAGCAGCCCATGCTTGGAGAAGTCCTAGAGCAAGTGGCAGGGACGTGTGTGCTGCTGCCCCCGGCAGTCCCTGCTCAATGCCTCAAGTCCCTTTCCAGCTGGAAAATTCCACTGCTCTCTTGCTCGGGGGCTTTGGGCTTTTCTTTTTCTTCATTGGTTTGGGATTTGCTGTCACCTGAGCTGGGCTTTGTAACTCTTCAGCAATAAATGCCTTGGAAAAGCTGCATTAATGGTACCAGGGAAAAACATGCAATGTGGGCTCGGGGAACAGAACTGATTTCCCATGTGTTAGAGGGCAACTGTGTCCCTGTTATGGAAGCTCTGAGGTCTGCTCCGGCCTGTTTGGGCTTTGCAAGACACTTGTACAGAAGTGCTGGAGAAAGCTCTTGTCCTTTTTCACTAGAGAGCAGTGTGCTTTTTTCAGGCTATGGGCCTGTGGCTCATCTTGGAATACCTCTTGGAGAGGGGAAATCAAGGCTGTTCCTCTGTCATGTCACAAGTGCTCTGAGTTGGAAGCTGAATGCGGCTACTGCTCGTTCAGCTGGTGGAGCAGGAAACGTGTAGGTCCCGTGGGTGCTAGTTTGACCTGAGTGTGGACAGAGGAGTTCGGGACTCCTGCCACCCGCCATTCCAGGTGTGTGTATACACCTCTGCTAAATACCATTCCCTGAGCCCGCTGTTGAGATGTCAGATGCCACCCCCCTGAGGCTGCAGCTTGCATCCAGCTCTTGCTGTTCAGTTATGCTGTCCCCAGGCTGGGATGTGGCAAGGGAGTTTTCCAGTGCTGGCCTGGATCCCTTTACTGGATGTCGTGAGGATTTGACCTAGCTGGCCCACAAAGGAGGCAGTGACGCGAGATCAGTTTGTTTCTGCTGCACGTGATGCCTCCTCCCCTCTTAATGAGATTCCTGTGGCCCCTCTCTTTCCTGCTGGTCTTGTTTCCTACTGAGCCCCTGTCGGGGAGACCCAATTGTGGCCTTATCAGGTGCTTGCTGTGCTCTAATGAGCCGTTTCCGTTTCCCATTCTGGCCTGTCTGCCAAACCGAGGAAGGTGCTTGTCAGTGCTCTGAAAACTAACTTCTACTTGCAATGCCACTCTCTGCCGGTCAGACCCACCCATCTGGCTGTGCTGCGTGGGTGCTAAAGTTGAGTGGATCTGAAAGTTTTCCCAAGTGCTCTTTCACCCCCGAGTGCTGCCTTCTCACTTGCACATCAGCTCACACCCCGACATGGCCATGATGTTCTTGTCCTGCAGGTGGGAAACCGGCATGCTGAGGGACAGGGTGACTTATCCCTCGTCAGAGCAGGAGCAGCCAAGTGAGGACCCAAGCTGTTATCCCCTTCCTCTGCACAGGGAGCTCTTGCTCTGATTGCTGTTCTTCTGCAAAACTGGTGTCCTTTTGCGATGCAGCTTTGTCCTTTTCCTTGGGCTTGCTCTTTTCCAGGAAGCCCAGTGGATGGAAGGAACCCATGCTGTGGGGCTGTGCTTTTCCCATCAGACTATGCTGCAGAGGAGAAATGGGAATCCAGACTGTATGTGACCCCGGGCTGGGATCTCTGGGATCTCCCCCACCTGAGCTCGGGTCGTGCGTCACATAAGTTGTCACGTTTTGAGGACTGAATTCCTGAGACCAAGTTCCCTCTGCTCTGTTGAGGAGAGGCCCTCTGTCACCAGGCAGATGGTTTTATTCCAGCTTTGGCTCTGCAGCAAAGAAACAAAGCTGGAAGGGGAATTGGCCCCACCTTGGTCCCAGCCTGGCACTCTGATATGGTCACTACTCTGGCTTCATACTGAAGGACCAGGACCCTGAGGGGGACCCGCAGTACCATCTTAGACCACTGTTCAGACCTGGTGTGCAAGGTCTGCACAGTAAGTGATTCCTTATTGTCCCTTTGGTTTGCTGGCTGAGAGTGGACAGTCCCCTCTGATGGACATCTCTTCGGAGCTCTTGGCGCAGCCCCTCCTTCCTTCTAAAGGTGTGCAGGGCTGGTAGGGTCACCTTCACCAGTTGTGTATTTGCCTTACAGAGCCCTGACAGTGGTTGTCATTACCTACCGACATCTCTGGAGGGCTCTAGCTGACTCCAAGGCAGGGCACTGAGCTGCCAGCTGCCCATCCTGCCTCCCTCCCTCCCAGCCTGGCCTCCCAGGGTCTTGATTTTGTTCCCCAGAGGTAACATCTTACATGGTCCATCAGCTGCTGCTCCCCGTCCAGCTGGACATTGTGGGCACCACGAGGTGGGTACCTGGTTCTGACGGAAGCTTTGCTTGAATGAGGCTAGAAACATCACGGATGCGCTCCTAACCTGATGATTGAGCTGTCAGGTGTCTGGATGAATCCTCTTGTTCTATAAACCTAATGTTGTCTAATAGTTGGGGAGAATCTGGCTGGAGGTTTCTATGGTTTCCTGGTGGTTGCTAAGGAAAATGATCTTGTTGCCTCTAGGTCTTGGTGACTTTCTTTTTGCCCTGTCCTAGGCACCGGAGCCCAGCAGAACATAATGCTCGTTGTTTCCCAGCCCACTACAATGGTCAGGGCATAATTTGTGACTCCTGTCACGGCTGGGCTGGGCGCCTGCCACGGGGTTCCCCCCCCCCCTTTTTTTTCTAAGGCCTCTTTGAAGAATGAGACCAAAGAGCCTTCATGCAGGAGTTTGTGTGTTTGCTGCGCTCCCCGCCCCCTCGCTTGCTGTTTTCCTTTAGAGCTCCGAGTCATTTTAATGAATTATTTCATGCACTTTACATAGTAAGAAGCTGTAGCAACAGCTGTGTCCGTGAATCCTTACCAGGCAGCCCTCGGTATATTTTGGTCTGTCTATGTATTGTCCCAGTTAAATAAATCTCTGCTGGAGGAAGGGACTTTACAGCTTAGTGGCGAAGGTTTGGCGAATGGGAATATCAACAAGATACTTAGTGAGCTGCTGGATCCTAGAATAACAGCGCCTCCGGCATAAAGCTCTGTTCCCACTGGCGCAGCCGGGGGCCAGGTCCAGCGCTGTCTCTTTGTTGCTGTCGGCGGGGACAGCATCTCTGTATGGCGCCCAGTGATACAGCTTTATTTACAGGATGAAATTCGGACCCAAATCCACAGACTGGAAGCAGTTAAAAGGCATCTAGGCCAAATGCTGCTCTTGTGGCACTGCTATCAGTCCGGGTCTAGGCTCCTGAACATGATGGTCTTATTTCCAGGGGTGCTATTCAGGACCTGGGTGATAGATGAGTTGCCCAAGGGCGCGTGCTCTCACAGGGAGCTCGGTTGGGTTCTGCAGAGGCTTGCAGCTGCACACAGCACTGGGCAGGATTCAGTCCATCAGAGCATCGCAGGACTGGGCGCAAGTTTACTTTTGCATACGGGATCAAAGCTTAAAATATCGGCTGGCCTTTCTCTTGCTCCCGACTTTTCTAAAACATCTGAACAATTTCTTCTTTAATTCTGTTAAAATCAATCAATCTGACATTTAAATTGTATGTGAATTTGATAAATAAAGACAGGTTACAAAATGCCACACGGAATGATTTTTTTTTTAAGTTTTTCAACTACTTAGGACAAAAAATGTTACAATGCTTGACTTTTCATTTAGTTACATAAATAATTTTTTTATAAATATCTCTTTATAAACAATATATAAATAGCTTTACAACATAAATACATTTATGCATGACATGAATTTACAAACAGCAACGTTATACAGCTGGCTTCATCAGTCTCTGGAAAAGCACTGTCCCTTGTCTTGGTGAGTGTTTGTATATATAATATATATAAGATAGAGAGCACTTTTTAAAAAAATAACAAAACCAAAACAGCTGGTGCCATGACTCCTCGTACCAAAAAGAAAAACACAGCCACATCTTTTGTCCGTTCTGGGGAGGGTCTCTGCTCTTCTAGGCGTTGCCTGGGGGATGGCCCTGCCTGGCCACGGTAGGAGAAAATGGACTATGGATTCAAAGCCCTGTGAGGAATGAGAACAAAGTGCCTGTTAGTACTTGCTATACAACACCCCTTATCCGTCCCAAGCTGAAACCCCGGCAAGAATAATCCTGGCGTGGGGCCGGGGGATGCCGAAGTCAACAGAAAACCTCTCTGAGCTTTTTGGTCGTGCTATAAAGCAAGGAAGCAGCTCACCCTTTGCTTTCTGGCTATCTGGTATTTAGCGGAGAAGCAAGGGGAGTGCGCTGCTCCTCTTGGTGCTGGGTCAAGCAGAAATCTTTGATCAGAATTTCACAAGAGAGGATGGGTGCGAGCTGGCTGCACAGCCTGCGTGTGCTTCTCAGAGCCCGGAGCTGGGCAATTCCTTGGGAATACCAAGGAGCTGCTACACGAGGGAGCAGAGGAGTGGCACCCATCCCTCTGGGCCAGGCCATGGACCAGTGCTGCTGTCCTATGGGCAACCGCTCTTCCCATTGCTCTGCAGAGCAGCAGGGTGTCTGGATCCAGTCCCCTCCGTGCCTGATTATGTTACTGCAGGGCCAAGGTACATCCCTTTGCATGGGACAGTGCTGTGCCATGGGAAGAAGAGTGGCCTGGACTGGAGCGGGCAAGCGCTTCCCCAGGTGTGAGTTCATCTGTGTGTGACCTGCTGGCAGGGACCAGGCCAGGGTGGTGCCTCGCTCTCCCCCCAGCACCCTTGGGGAGAGCTGGCAGGGGAGGAGCTGCCACGCTTCTCCCAAACCAGACACTGTGGGGAAGTGATGCTTTTCTTGCCCATGGGTCCCTCAGCACTGTGGCTGTGCAGCGCTGTGGGAAGAACTTCTCCCAGCTTCCCGTAACTTTCTTGGATGCAAAGCCCGGGTTAGGAATTGCTACCCTTGGCTGTCACCACAACTAGGAGATACCTGGGGGAACCTGCATCTTGTTTTCCCTTGAATTAAATTAGTTGGAGCACGGCTGAGCCAGCTGCCTCACTAATCCTCCCACCACAGGCAGGTGGGGGGTACCCTGCCCTCCTGAGACATGGCCGTAGGTCACCTGCCAAGCGTAGGGTGCTCGGAGCAACTGGGACTGAGTGACAGCACTGGAGCTCCTTCTGCATCCTCCCCAGAGCTTATGTGTCTGGGTCACCCTCGGGGAATCTATCCTGAGCTATGGCCGGGGTCCCCGATCCTTCTGCAGGGGCAGAGAGGGCAGCGGGGCAGCAGGAGGGTGGCTGGAAGGGTGGGAATGCAATTAAAGCCAATTTGGGGGTCCTCCCCTTTACCCAGCAGCAACGCCGGGCTTTG
>VZSZ01010422.1:97347-302208 GCA_013398815.1 Ibidorhyncha struthersii
TCCTTCCCTCCTTCCCTCCTTCCCTCCTTCCCTCCTTCCCTCCTTCCCTCCTTCCCTCCTCTTCACCCATCCGCAGGGTGGGTGTACCTCGTACCCACCTCTGCCTTCCCTCCGCTCCCTGGCTGCGAGGGAGCTGTCAATTCCTTGTTGCCCATGGAAAACTAATAATGAAATTGTAAGCCGTGGGGGCTTGTAAGCCCGTTTTTTGTCTGTGCTCCAGTTGCTAACTGCTAACGTGATTAAAGTTGCAGAAATTACAGTGGAGGCGAGGTGCGAGCGTTTATTCTTTACTCGTAAATAAAGATGGCAAACTCCTGTATTCCGGAACCAGTGTTTAGAGAGTAGTCTCGCTGGCTTTAATAAATGTTATCTACTTCTAGTGAATTGGCAATGGGAGAAAGTGACGTTAAAAGAAAGCTTGCTGTAGACCTACCCGTGTGAGGGTTTTGTAATAGCTCTGTAGCAGGTCAGTCTATTAGAAAAGTTTAGTTATTGGCCAGCACCAATGGAAAATCTTAGGAACCAGAATCACAAACCACACAAAGAATTTTTCCTATTTATTCAGGGTTTTTTAATTTTTGCTTTGTATTGTGAAGCCTATTCACATCCATGCTCAATTACTTAAGTAAATCTCACTGCAATGCACGTTGTTTCTCTGAAAGGGCCAGAGCAGGCACTCTGAGGAGGAGTTGATGCTGCAGTCCTTGGTCCCTGCTGAATGATGCCACATTCCCAGGCAGTGTGTGCATGGAGGAGACTGCCTGGGTGCTTATCCTCTGTGCAACTGCAGGAAAAGGGAAAAGAGGGTTGGGTAAGGGCAAAGAAAAATTCTAAGCATGGTGGGAGTAGGGAAGGGAATATAAATTTCTCTTCTGCTGAGCCCTGTATTCAGTCCTGCCAACACGCTGGTGCTTAGAGAAGTGAAGAGAGGTTTAATGGACAAGTGTCCTTTGTTTTAGCTTGAAGTCCAGTTCCCCTCAGTTCTGGCCTACAACAGATGAGAGCGAACCCTGAAGTTCTCAAGATACCAGCTGAGGTGAAGTTCAGCTTCAAACATGTCTTGAAGGAAAAAAGAGGCATTTTTATGAAAAGCCTCAGAAGACAGCAGTTGCACTGGGCTCCATTATGAATATATTTTTATTTTCCTCTTCAATGTTGGATGGCAGCAAAAATCATTGTTATGTCCTGTCCATACCTATAATTGACTATAATAGTAGCTGAGGACAATTTACTAGATTGTTTCCCTCCAGAAACTTAAAAGCTAAGGCAGCTGAAACAGGATTGAAAGGTGTTTGATCTACTTAAGTTCCACAGTCGTGCTACAAAGGTGGAGGCATAGTACCATCTACAGAAACTGGCGCTGGATGGAGTGGCAGCCAGAGTGTCTCAATCAGTAAGAATTATGAGCTCTTGCAAGATAGTTGTGCTGGGGAAATTATTGTGTCAGTTGCACTGGGAGTGAGTTTATGGTTAGAAAGACAAGCTGAAATGGTTAATCTTTGTATTTGAAGCAAATGTCCTACATAATCCAGAAGTGTCAGTCACTGGGGGGGGGAGGTAGCAGGCAATGTATGCTTTTTACTGCAACATTGAAGCGCTTCAGTAAGGATGCAGTTATTTTTGAAGACTCAAGGTTGGACATGACGAGATTTCACTTCTGATAACGGCTAAACTGATGAATCTGATACAGTCTGTCAGTTACTGTCTTAATTTATGTGGCTTTTTCAAAGGCAAGGAAGAGCGGATTAAAGGAATCCCTTATATTTGGGGTGTCAGCATCAGGACAAAAGTCCCCATTTTGTGTGGCGTATGGGCAAGTACGGCCTACGGGCTGTGGTCACTCCTAGGTCACTGACAGGGACGTGGTGCAGGGCAGGTGTTGAGTACATCGTGAAACTCCTTTCCCCCAGTGGAGTGGCTTATCAGCCCAGAATTTCTGTAAAGGTCAATACATTCTCATTTAGTACATTTTTATGTCTTTTCACATAATCAACTATTCGATACTTTGTTTCAAGAAAATAACCCTTTTTTCCCCTGTGTCTATTTGTAACTCTTTGAAGTCTGGGCCTTTTACTGCACTATGGATCAGCTGGGGTATGTGAGAAGTACTACTTCTGCCCAAGGTGCCAAAGAGGGTTTGAGCAAGCCCGCTGCTCCTCAGAAGAACGCTTATGCAAGGCTTGTGCAAAAACACCACAGCGGCCGATTTCGGTCCTATTTGAATCACATTGCGCAGAAGATGCAGCTAGAAGACAGCACCTCCAATGACCCCAGCTCAGATCTGGACCTGTCCTTGAGGAGAGGTCTGGTGAAGGATAATCCAGCCAGGAATGGGTTGAATGTGGACAGCTATTCACCGGTCAGAACATCTCACTTGGAACAGCCCATGCCTGGAGGATTTGAGAATGATAAACCCCAAACCGCTCTGAACAGATGTCCTCATAAAAAAAATGCCATCGTTAGCCCAGAAGGAGACTTGGAGGTGGAGGAAGACTACTACGTACATCAGTGTGGAGCTGCAGCTGACTTATTAAATATGAGTGATGGCCTGGGTGGGAGAGTATTGAACAGCCTGAGACACCGTGCAGCTCTGCAGAAGTCTTCTGGTTCTGATGAAAAGGACGAGGAGGACATGTGGAGGAGGAAACATAAGAAACGAGGCAGGTGTCCTGCCAACACAGATACAGCAGCTGGACACTTGGTGACTGAGCAGTTTAGTGAGGATGTGCTGGCAATAAATGCCAGAAAATACAGTCACTTGTCTCCAGGTCAAGTCCAAGGTGAGTTCATGCTAATGAACTGTTTGGTCCATTTGCTACAATTACTGTGGAATTGAATGTGATGTTTTAGTCATGAGTGAGTTAACACAAGCCAGTTCTACTCTGTCCAAGTTAGTCAGCTTTTAGGTACCTGTGGGTGGCTTTGTCCTGTTTTACAAGTAAGCCAACCGGCATGTGCAAATAGCTTAACGTGGAGCCAGCTTGATGCTGGCAGGACCTAATCCCCTGGCCTAGGCTCTGTGAATGTGGCTGTGCTGCTTCCAGGATCAGCTCAAGACTAGGAGAGCCCAATTTCTGTGGTATAGAATCCAAATTAATAAGACTGCTGGATCTGAGCTGACTCAGGGCAGAGTCATGCTTTCCTCTGCATTGCCTCTTTAGATCTGGAGTGGTGGTTTGCCTTTGCAGGGGGTCCAAGTCCATCTAATGCTCGGGCTAAGATGCCTGTGTAATATCTAATTCCCGATGCAGAGTGTTGACTCCAGTAAATTTTGCTGTTAGTAACAAAGAGACCACAGCTTGCAGTAGTAACATGAATGTGTCTCTTAAATGCGATGTTCAAGGCAAACAATTCATTTATGGAGATAAATAACATTCTTTATGTCGTGGTTTAACCCCAGCTGGCAGCTAGAACCACGCAGGCACTCGTGCAGTTCTCCCCCCTTCCCCCAGAAGGGCAGGGAGAAGAAGGGAGAAAAGAAGGAGAAAGGGAAAACAACTCATGGGTTGAGATAAAGACAGTTTAGTAGAACAATAACAGAAAAGAGGGAAAAAAAAAAAAAAATATGTACAAGACACAAGTCAATCTTACCGCCCGGTAAATTGGTGAATTGGCACCATCCCGAGCAGTGGTTGTGAGTACCCCTCTCCCCCCAGCTACCCCATTTATATACTGAGCATGATGTCTATGGTACGGAATATTCCACTGGCCATTACATTGTTCTATCTGTGCTCCTTATCAGCTTCTATGGGAAGCGGAAAGAAGCCCTTGGAAAATATAAATGTCACCTGGCAACAACTCAAACAATACGCATTATTGATCTTCCTTTCATACCAACTCTGAAACACAGCAACCACTAGGAAAAAAAAAATAATTAACTCCATCCCAGCTGAAACCAGGACACTTTATTTAAAAAAAAAAACAAACCCACCACCAAAACACAGAATCAACAAGCAACCAAAGCCAGGCAGTTTAAATTTGATCTCTCAGTGTAATGGGTTAAAGCTTCCTCTGAATGTTGTTTATGGTGAAATACTTGGATAGCCTGATCTTATGCGCTACTACTGGAGGAACTCATAAATGTCGCTGTATTAAATTCTCTGTAACAAGTAGAAAAGAGATCAGTTTCTCAGATGGGTAAGATGGGCCTGAGGCCTATCACAACTCTTGGATTGGAAATCAAGTAAATGTTTAACTAAATCAGTCTTACAAAACTATGCCCTATCACTCAGGAGTAGCAAGTAATATGCTTTTTACAGGGTTTGCGGTATTTTTGAGTCTGTGACAGTAGATTATGTGCTAAAGTTGGTAATCTTTTATGAGTTCTTGCAAGAGAGATCATAGAGATTTAACAAAAGCAGATTATGCTAAAATTTGTTGATGAGCTTGATTTTTTGAGAAGGTTGTTTTTTCCCCCCATGCTTCATTGAAACGCTGTTTATTATGCTAGCCTGTTATAACAGACTTCGTTACGTTTTACCCTTCAGCTTTTGGAGAGTAGGGAAGAGCAGCTAACACAGATGGAGAGTCTGAAAGACTTACACTTTATAGCCATGAAAATGATAGGTGCCTACATGGATTTTAGTCTAAAATAAAAATACCCTGGCCTTTCAAAAGCAAGCATCCGCAGTTTCCTCCTGCTCTAGTTGGTAGTGGGGTTGCACGAACCCTTTGAAAACTAGTTGTTTGTTTAGTGTAAAGACCTAGAGCAGAAAATGTTGACCCTCATGTTTGATCTCCCAGGTGTAAAACTCGCACCGTGGGAAGATTATTGGAAAATTATTTGCTTAACAGTGACACTCTTCCTCCTCTTGCCCCTGCATGCCTCCCCAGCCACCCTCCTGGGTAGCTGAGACTGGTTACTCTCCAGAACACTAACGGGGACATGAAAACAGTTTCTTGGGGAGGAAAGAAATAGGAAAAGATTATATGTAACTTGATTCGGAGAAGTGCCTTTTCTGCTGTTTAGTTTGAGTGTATTTTAGCACTTTTGTTTAAGTGAAATGAAGGTTTTACAGTATGAAGCGCTTAGGTATAAGAACTCACACATCACAGTCCCAGATTAATATTTTCTCACTTCAAATCTTGTCTTTCTGTCTTGATGCTGATATAAGTCATATTACTTTGCATAGGCAGGTGTCTGGTTTGATCAGTTTAAATCAAGGCTTGTGAAACTGATGGCAAGAATTGCTTCTGTCATAGCAGTGAGGCATATCATCTTTTCAGTAGTGACATTTCCTCACAAATTAACGCTGTTCAGGCTGTTGTATGCTTTCCAAAAGGCTCTTTGAGCTAATCTCAAAGCCAAGCATCTCTCTTTGTATCACTTTGTTTCATTGTCCTCCTCTTAACAGCTCTTCAGCTCAGGCTTAGCCATGGTCAGGTTTGCAATGACCATAAAACTGGCAGCACTAAAACTGAAGGCAAACATAGAGAGCTGAGAAAACCTTTTGAGTGCCCTGAGGCAGGCTGTGGCCAGCGAGGGGCTGGTCCTTGTTAATGTCCTTCCAGTGGTGCAGCAGTTCCTGTGGCACTGGGGGAAAGCAGAGTGGTATGTGGAGCCCCAAGCAAGCGCCACTGGAGCTCACTGCTGATGTGTTGCTGTCTGTGAGAAACCCTGAGGATTGCATTTGTCATTCTGTATAGAAGGGCCCCAAGATGAGGCTTGGGGGACAGAAATAATTTCATAGCAGATAATCAGGAGACTGAGCAGGGCAGTCTCTTCTGGTGTTCCATATAGTAACTGCTTTTCCTAAGTACTGGAAACGGCAGTTGAGAGAGCTGAGTGTGAACAAAACTCTGTTGTCCCTTGTATGAAACGTGACGTAGTCATGAAACTGCATGTTGGAGTCACTCTGTGGTATCAGCACTCATGGATTTGGGAAGATGAAGCTGCATGTAGATGCATTCCACAGACTGTTGTTCCTTTCTATGCAGGTATAATTTCTGTGAGAAGAATTGCCATAAAGCCTCCTGTTCTGAAGTTTCTTCTCAAACAAACCCCAGCAAGATTGAAAATAGTCTTAAAATGCCACTTTAAATTGTGATGCTTATAGTTTTTCATCTAATACAATTTCTCAGCTGATATTTTTCTTTAAATCTCCAATCCTCTGGGTGCTTTGGGTGCTAAAATTTCGTTAAACTTCCTTAACAGAAAGTCTTGTATGAAGTCCTCTGGGTTGTTTTCTGGTTTTGATCAAAGGCTCTAAGGGTTTTCCCACTTCAATCTGGAGTTAGTCATCAAAATCTCTTTTCAGACTGACTGATGTCTCTGTCATAAAAGGGCTTAAAACCCCCTTTTCCTTGAGGACAGAAGTACTGACTCTTTCTGCGGCATCTGTCTGTCACATGCTAGTAGTTGAGATTTACATGGCTGCTAAGTGGAACTTCATCTTAAATATCTTACTTTATCAGTAAGTAGTTTAGACCAAGCTGTGAACAAAAGTTCAGGACAGCACGGTTTCGCTTGCTTTTTGAGTATATGCACTTCTCAGCCTGTTTTTGAGGGAATGCTGCTGTTTGATAGCACATTCCTGAATCTGCTGGAAAGCCTAAAAACCAAACATCTGCAGAAGAGAACTGTCCTCCAAATGTGGGGTGCAGCATGGTCTTTGGGAACACCATGTCCCAGCCACACTTGATTTTGGAGGATCCTTGGGATCTAGAGTACCTGGGAGTGAGGTGCCTTTATTGATGCTGAAAGCTTGGGTGGATCAGGGTGTGCATGAAGGCTGATTGCTGTGAAATAGGTTCAGTTTTTGCAGGGCTGGCTATACAGTCTCACTCTGTATCTGCAGACATCCTCCTTGGGGAGAACACCACCACTGGCTTCGCTAGGTAGCCTCCTGAGGCTCCTCTCACTAAAAGCTTCACGGGTTTATGATGTGATGGAGGTATCTTGCCCATCTGTCAGGGTCAGCGTGCCCCCTGAGTAGAAACAGACAATTCCTGGGTAACAACACGCCTCATCTGAAACAGCGTAAGATTTCCACGGTCCTTTCTGATTTATCATCTGTCTGACACTTGGCATTTATATGCCCAGCCTGTGATACTTAACCAACTTGGGCAGCTTCCATGGAGGAGTGTTGCTGGCAAGCAGGCTGGTGTTTAGCATCATAGCTTTAAAAACAATTGTTGCTGTTGGATGGTGATGTTGTGTTTGTGGCTGCAACCCTGACATTTAAAAGGTTCAGTATAGGTAAAGGAAATGTTCTGGAATGGCTTTCCTGCATGTTTGATGGGCACAGCTGGTTAAGAAATACCAGCCTTAACAAAATGGTGAAATCTTAGGGGTTTTGTCTTTCCATCATACGCTGCAGTAAATTTTGTATTTGCCTTTGTTTCTCCGGGGGAACTTTGGAGGAAGAACCACAGCTTCTGCTTCTCCCTTCTTGTAAGGCAAATTTAAGATAATGCTACTTTTTAGTGTGTTCTTGTGTGGTGAAATTCAGTACTTAAGAATGCTGTTATCTCCCTATCTGGCACCAGTAAATATGACCCAGCGATCTAGTAAAGGCCACAGAATCGGCTCAATAAATGGAGAATGTTGGTTGCTGTGGAAATCTTTAAAATATAGCTAATCTTGCCAGGTCCAATGTAACGTTCCTTAGATGACGTTAATCATAGTAATAAGATGTGGGAGAGGAGGCAAAACTGGATTTACTGTATAGCCCCATCTGAGAAACACGTGAAAAATAGAATGCTCCTTTCTCTAATGCTTTAGCAACGTCATCACAAGCATAAATTTCTCTCTTGCTTTCCATAGAAAAAAATGTTGCATTCCTGAATCTTGTGCAACTAATGTTTTTGGCTAACATCAGCTATAGTATGTGAGTTAATATCTGATGTATCCTCTCCTGGGGAGATGAGATCCTGCCCTTGAAGGGACTGTGGTTTTTGTATGTGATCTAATAACTGTCTTCTGTGCCCTTTACCAGAGTCCTCAGCACACAGTGGTACAGTGGGACTGAGTTCTGCAGCAGGAGCCCTTGCATTTGGCAGCAAAGCTTTAATCTCCATGAAGTGCCTTCCTTCACCTGCTAGTGCTCGTGTGAAAATGTTCATCAGTGGAAACACGTGTTGCTGTTAACCTTCTATTAAAAAAAGCCCACACAAACCACCTATATTTTTTTCTTCTCTTTAGCTCCAATCTCTGAAGTTAGGCCTCCGTTATGTAGCTCAGGTAACTATGCTTGTCGGTGTGATGTTGGTCCCAGGAAAATAAGAGGCTAATAGAAGAACTGAATTAATTTTTTAATTAGTTTTAAATCTTTTCTTTAATGTGACTTGTCATCAAATTATGCAACAAAGGTCCTGTTGAGCTCCTGCAGTGTCAGTTTCTTATGAGATTAGGAGTTTGATGATAAAAGTGTGAGTATGGATGCGAGTGTGTTAGCATAATAAAATCACAGCACGTGTATAATGGTTTAAAAGCTGTTTAGCTGAGCTAATTAAATGCAGCAATAAATTGAGAATTGTTACCAACAGGTGTGTCTGGTTCCTGCAGTGTCATGTTCTGACCCTGTGCTGTTTAATACTTTTGTCAATCATCAGGAACAAAACATACAAGTAGGCTTGAAAGTTTTTTTTGGATGACTTGGAGACTGCAGGGAGTATTGAATAATGGGGGCAGTTACTAGCAGCTGTCTGGATCACTTGGTGCACTGGGAGCAGGCAAAACAAAATCCATTTATTGGGCCAGCGTAGAGTCATGCTAACAGTGCGAGGAACCCAGTGTGGGAAGCAACAGCTTGGAAAAAAGTTTTGAGCTTTTGATGGATTAATCAGCTGAACATCCCCCTCCTGTGAAATGTGGCCAAAAGGGTAATGTATGAGCATGGGAATTGGAAGATGGAGTATGGACTGCGTGTGCCTTTGGCACGGCAGCAGCAGCAGCTTCTGGAGTATTGTATCCTGTGGTGATGCCCTCTGTTCAGGGTGGATGGTGATGAATTGATGAATACTCAGAGGATGGCCACAGGGAAGATTAAAACGTTGGGATCATGAGTGAGTGATTTGAGGAACCCTGCTTTACTTATCAAAGAGATGCTTGGGGGAAGGGAGCTTTCAGTAAATTGCCTACATGGGGAACAGATGTTCAATAATAGGCTACTCAGCTGAGCAGATTATGACATAACGCATTTGAGGCTAAACAAATCCAGACTTGAAATACAACACAATTTAGCAGAGAGGGTAAATGACCATTGGAACAGTTTTACCAGGGCTTGTGGTATGTGGGCTGTCGCTGGCAGGTTTAAGAGCCCTGATAACAAATTTTAACCCCAAAATATGCTGTAGTTCAAACAGAAATTAATTGGAAAAAGCCCTCTGTCCTCTGCTATCCATGAGGTCAGCCAGCTTGCACACCCCAGTCAGCTCTGGCCTGTTGTTCTGATCATCTCTGAAGTGTCTCCTTCGTTATGGGTACCCAGGTAGATAGGACAGATGCTTTGCAGCTGGCTTCAGTGGATAATTGCGATTCCTCTCCAGGCTATGGCTGCTGCAGGGCTTTCACTGCTGCCTTGCTCTCCAGTCTCTGCTTTTGTCTCTCCTGTCCTGTGTGCTGGTGTCCATCTCTTGCCCTCCCACCTCAAGCACCCTACTAACTAGCTCCATGAAACGCTGTGGGCTGCATGTCCCTAACTCCCTCTTGTGGGGAAATCCAAGCTACGGAGAGTTGAAACTTGGCTGGGGCAGGATGGAAGACAAAATGTTGGGATCTCTTGCATAAAATAATGTCTTCTGTGACAAAAATAAGAATTTCCAGGGTGCTGAAGGAAAATGTCAACACTAGCAGCTGCAGCCCACAGATGTACGGGGCAGGTCATGCCTTAGAGAGTGTTTCAGGCTCTCTACAGATACGAGCCTGCAGCGACAAGGAATTTTTGTTCAGTTTCTATGTTTTTAGGCATTTTTTCCCCCACAGTACTAAGGGTTGTGAATTATGTACCTACTACACTGAATGGGGAGTATGGGGACCAGTTCTTCAGCAAGTTGTGCTGTTCTGCAGCACATTGGGTAGCCTTGGGATATGTATGAACCTGAAAGCAGTTCTTTCATTTCTTCAGCTGTTAATGTCTTCTAGCACCTCCCGTCAGGTATTTTGCCTTTCAAAGCCTCTTCGCTTCCTCTGATCTTTGTGCAACTTGCTTCCCTCAAACTACTGAAGTCCAGAGAAATCAAAGAGAGAACTTCTGCAATATTATGTTTTTAAAGGGTTTTTCTTGAAGGAGCCTTTTCACAGCATAGTTGCTGGATAAAACAAAGAGCAAAAGGTATTGTGGAAGATGCTTTGAGAGGACGGCAGGACGAGGGGGCAGTGGAAGCAGCCCTAACCCACATCCCAAGGCAGGAGTGGAAGCCTGGAGGAGTGCAGTCATCAGGCGGAGTAGGTAGTTAGGAGGTCATGAGCAGGGTGGAGCAGGTTCACAGAGAGTCCTGAAAACCAGAAGAGCTGTATCCCCTCCCTGACAACGCCGCTGTGCTGCTGCACGCAGCTGGAGCACAGTAACTATTTTGATAAACTCTTAGTCTATTGCTACTAAATGAATTTCGTCACCAACCCTTAGTTCAGAGCCTGGAATGGTATCTTTGGCTCTTGAACTCATGTAGTATTCCTACAACACAAACCCTGCTGAGGAATTGAATAAAATTGCAATTACTGTGTGAGTTACTGAAGTCAAAAATCCTGTGAGTGTTAGGATGCTTGGAAGTGTTTTGGAAGAGGAATCGTGATGTTGTGGGCACATGATCTTGGCGGTTGGGAGCGGTTTCCACAGCATTGTTTTCTGCAGCAGAAAGAATCCATTGTGCGTTTTTCTTCATTTCAGTCTTTCAAAGCACAGGCCCTTTTAGAAAGCCAAAGTCAGCAAGATCATTTTCGTATTGAAATCTAGGGGCATGCAGCACAAGAGTTTGTGCAGCTTAAAGCAAAGGAGCGGTGGCAATGTGTGCTTCCCTCCATGTACGTGCTGCCCATGGGTCTGGAAGTGAGCAGCTGTCCCTGCTCCTGACTTTCCTGTGTATCCATGGACATGCCACTTCACTTTTTTGCTACCTCTATCCCTAAATAGGAATGTTTCTTCCTCAACGGCACACTGTAAGAATGCTGAATGTATGAATCTTTTTACAACCAGCTACAGTGGCACGCTCACCTCCAAAAGCCACCCATGGCCCTATGAGGTCACTCAAAAACCATGACAACCTGTATTTCCCCATCTGGGAGTCACCAGCTAGGGGCCAGCTTGTCCCCTGTGTGGCAAGGATTCCCTTTGTCCTTTTTTTCTTGGGCATTCAACTGTTCTGTGTGGATTTGGGCAGACTTTCTGCCAAAAATGTTTAGAGAATCACCTTCTCCAAAGAGGCAGGGTGAGAGAGCTCTCCAGATTTGTTCTTGGACACACAGATGGCTTGCAGCCGGACCGTGTCCTGGTTCACGAACACAGTTGTGCTGGTAGACAAGCTGCTGGCTGGCACAGGCGGAGGAGCTGTGTCACATTGTGCAGGGTTGCTGGTAACCAGTTGGGCTGCTGCTAGAAGAACCGGTTGCTTTGAATCACTTCTGAAATCACGTTTAAGAGCTGTATGGACAGGCCTTCACTTCAAGTGCTGTCTTCTCATTTTATTTTGATGTGTCTTGACAGTGGAAAGTTACAGCTCAGATTTACACCATGGCTGGGCCCTGGTGGCCCATCCTAATGGGTCAATTAGTGGAGGCTGGTGGGCACAGGAGCTGGTTCTGGCAGCTGGATTTTAATACATCATCCACTCAGTTTGGGACATTTGCATAGAATTTACATTTTGGCTGAGCCCATGCATGTAAGTGTAGGTCCGCATTGTTTCTCTTCTTTGAATGACTGTTTAATTAACTTTAAGCTTAATTATGCAATCTGCCATCTGGCTAAATCCCTACAGTGCTGTCATGTCACCATCCTTTTCCACTTCCGCCAAGATATTCCCTTTCCCGGAAGTTTGCACTACTTTTCAGTCATTAAGATAATTTCAAATCATTGCCATCCTTAGTTATTTTTGAGGACCACTCACAGCAAGATTGGAGGATCTCCCTTTAGCTCTGTGGTCAGGCTTGGACTGAGCACAGGAGTGTACTGCAGAACCTCCAGTTTAGGATTCTTTGAGTTTACATTTCATCAGAGAAGGAGGATCTCTTTTTTATTTGCTCGTGATAAGGAGAACGTGATCTCAGGCTTTCTCTTAGACCCCAGATTGAGCATCTGAAATCCTGCCTACCAGGTTTATCTCCTGAAAGTCTCTTTGCTGCAATGAAACCTCACTGAACTGATAACATATCTCAAAGTCCTGCCTTTCCACTCCTACATCTCTAATGAATTTTTTCCCATGACATCCTCATTTCTCTCTATTGCTTTGTCTTTAATCTTGAGCCATCTACTTTATTTAACCGGTTTGCTTCAAGATATTGTAAATTGCGTGGAGGTGGTTCTGTTCCAAGGCTATCGGAGAACTCTGAACTCATTTAATTCATGTTGAGAGCAGTGTTGAAGCACGGCTGTTCCTAGCACAGGCTGGAGCGGAGCTGAGCTCATGGGGAGTGTGGTGGATGGATTTTGGTCCTGTTTGTGTTACTGGGGCCCTAGTAGAGAGTTTTGCTTGAGATATCTTCCAAGGAGTGTCCTTTTTCTTCCTGGTACAGAACTCTTTCCCTGAGCAGCTACACCAACAGCTGTCTTTGTGTATTTCCTTTTAAAAGAAAATAGAACAAAAAAAGTACTTGGCTGTTACCATTAGTGGGACATTTAATCTCTTAAATCCGCAAAATATTTTGCAAAACATAAATAGCTAGTTACTTCTGGCCTGTCTATGACCATGTCTTTTTTGTTGACATAATTCACATTTGAGATCACTTCAATGGTGTTTGTTGGTTTTGCCTGTTGTTTTTGCCTGTGTGTGGTAATTTGATCATGGATATTGTAAGTAGTCATTGAAGTGCTTGGAGTTCTTGAGTTAGTTACTGGTATAATATGGCTGTCACTGGCGCATTAGAAATTAAAAACAATCTAACAAATGTATTTTGGCTTTTAAAATTTGAGAGGAAATTGGTTTAGAGGCTTCTCTGAGCCACAGAAAATATCAAATAGCTTTTAAATTGCCTGTTCAAGCATATGAAAGAGAAAGACATGGGGATCGTCACAAAAACTCCCTGATATTAATGAAGTTTGTACTGGCAAAGCATGCTTTTGCTTGTAGGGTTTATTTGACTTTGGAGAATGAAACGAATAGTTGCCTGGTAAAACAGTATCAACACTAGGTCTGTGCCTATCTGGAGTTACCATCCAGAAACTGCGCTCCCCCCAGCACATCAAAGCTGTCAGGTAGATTCACAGAAGTAGCTGGATTGGGTTCTTGAGGGGATACGTAGGATTTGGGATTTTTTGAGTCCTAGATGGCTTTGCAAAACAAGGCAGAGCTTCCATTGGCTGAAGTCTTGTATTGAGACTATTACTATGCCCTGTTACACATCAGTGTCCATAATGGCTCATAAAGCTGCAGGTGAGACTTCTTGGCAGGCTATAGAGTGTTTGTTTGCTAAAAGACCAAGTCTGATGGTTTCTAAAATTTGCTTTGCTAACTCTGCCAGGAGCCAAGGGCCAACTTGAGCTTGTAGAGCTGTGAGGTGGTGCCTTGGGCTGCTACATGGTTGGACTCTAATTCCTTGAGTCTCTAGTAAGGGTGAGCAGGAACATGCTTTATTTAGCTTTCTTGCTGTGCTTAACCTAGTCTGACTTAAAAATGGGAGTATAGGACTAAGCAGGGGTTGGCATCAGAGTAGTTTTCATTGCCTTTAGTTGGTTAATTCCTGCTTTTGGAGGTAGGGCAGTGTTGGGTGACCCTTCATTTGGTAGCTGCCGTGCCTTCTAGATCATGGGTGTATCCTTACAGTGTTTTTCTTTAGTGCATAGCTGGGTTGTCTTGTAAATGTCGGGGAACCTCTTGGAAAGTTTTAAGGAAATTGGTTTAAGTCATTGAAATGTGTCAGCAATGAAATGAAACATTGTAGAAATACGGACAAATATTTAGTAATGGTGTGTTGAGAGTGTCTCATTAACTGATAACAAATTGTTCTATTGCATGTTATCAGTTGTGGGCATATGCTTCTGTTTCTTCTCATGCTTATGCTAACGGTAAAGTGTGGGTATTTGGAAAATTGCTTTGCATATCTAGATCATGATCTAATGCTGAGAAGCAATGGAAAATCCTCATAGCAATAGCAGAGTTAGCAGAGGTGTTGATGCTCAGTCATGGACTGATAAAGGTAGGTAGTATGTGGAAGTATTTTGTGTTGGAGAAGTTTGTAACAATATTGTTCCATCCAATGCTTTCAACATGATTCCTTTTTTTTTCCTTTTAAACATAAAAGAACAAGTTGAGATAGCTGTCAGTGGGGTGAGAGTCCTAAACCTGTAGAGGTGTTACCAGCACAGTTGTTGTCATGCTTTCACAGTCTGGCCCACCCCAGGGAGCTGGGTTAAATATAGGTAATGTAGATGGTAACAAAGCTGGAAGTTTAGTTAGAGGTAAAAATGCTTAGAGACAAGGTAGATGCCCTTTGACAGGAAAGGGGAAAGCTGTACCAAGATGTCCATGTCTTGGAATTCACTTAGATCTCTCAAGTAAAACTAGTTCTTGCTGGATCCTGGATGGGAGGTATCTAAGGAGTCACAGCTGCGCTGATGAAAATTCAGTGAGGAATACTTTCCTTCTGTGCTGGTAGTAATCAAATAGCTTGTCAGGTTTTGAATGGTGGTTGGAAATGTTTTATTTTTGGTAAATAAAACTGAGGGTCTTGGTTCTTTCTTGTGTAAAGCAATATGCAAATTCTAATATAAAATTAAAGACTTTCTGGCCTTGCTAACTTCATGTTTAGTTGAACATTTCAGCTGATTTAGTTGACCATCTAGTTGATCAACTGACTAATAGATGTAAACTTAATTAAATGCAGTACTTTTCAAAACCTAAACTATAGAGTGTTTTTGTATAAATTTTGTCAAAATAAACTGATTTAAAACATCAAGCCTCCTCTCTTACTGTAAGCCAGGTCAAGTATTCTGGAAAGCTGCCTGCATGCGTTCTTTTTTTCCAAAATAAGAAAAGATTAATAGGTACTTAGATTTAAAGACCAAAATGTGGCATTGCGTGATGTCATCATTGTTGTGACGGAGATGAAGTGTGATGGTTTGGATTCTAGACTGAGCTCCAGCACTGTCCTTCCAGCAGAGCACAACCAGCCGCTGCTGCCCACATGCGGGATGCCAGACTGGGCTCCTGGGTTGGAGCCAGCCCCCAGCTCCATCCTTTCTGCTCCCTTTCCTGGTTGTGTGTTTCTACTTCCTGCAAGTGCTTCCCCTTGGCTAGTTTGACATGGTTCCCTGCTCCTCTTGTAGGATACCTGGTCCCTCTGTTGCCTTTGTAGGTGGCTTCCTTGCCTAATACAGGCGTTTAGGTTATTTCAACCTGTCTCCCTCCAGATGACTTCAGGCAATGAACAGTCAACCATCTTTCCCCGAATTGTTACTCTTGTATTATTTCCCATTGGAAATGACAGAATGTCTGGAAATCCCGGGCAAGTGGTGGCTGCCTCCATGGAGGGCAGCTCTACGTCATCTGTGCAGCCAGATACACATACCCGAATATGTTGCATTTTCTGTGTGTTGTGAATACATCTGTGTCTTGCGTTAGAATTGCTCTGCATTCAAGCTTGAGTGGTTGTGCACATGCATACGTTGGTGCATTGTGGTTGCTTCAACCCACCTGTTAGGAGGTATCCACCACCCTCTGCTACCACCGCACTTCAGCCTCCCTTCTGCTGAAGTGGTTTTTAATTTTTAATGCTATCTATTTACTTACTAATTTATTTAGTCACTGATTATTTTAATGCCTGGAATGTGTTAGTACTTTGTGTGACATCTTACCTTAAAAGATTTTGTTGTGTCTTACAAATTACACAACTGTAACATCGCAGAAAAATTCAGACTTCTGGCACACCTGGTGCTGGAATAGAGTTTAACTAAATTAGTGATAGCAGTTATTTCAGAAAGGGTAGTCTCAATATATCCTACGCTATCTATAGAGTAGTCAAGTTACAGTTTGCTTTGTGGAATGATGTCCGTTTATGCATCAGAATATTAATGCTGGGCAGCAGGGACAGCAGGAAAGCCCATCATGACAAGTATTTCTGATTTCCAGTTTTAGGGGACAGGTGCATTACAGAAGCAAATATTGAATCTAGTTGAAACAGATGGCAACCTGCAGTTAGCTCTCTTTCTTTTAGAAGGAGAAATACAAGAAATTACAGTCCTGCAGAATTCAATGTGTTCCAGTTGAATGCTAATTGTGACAGTTGTCTGTGGCTTTGTAACAGGGGTGGTTTTATTTAGCCATAAACATCACACCAGCGGGGTCAAATACTTATCCAAAGTAGCTGTGTGTAAACTGGCTTGCAAGTCAGCTATGTCAAAGCAGAGTTTATTCATTTGAGTAAATTTTTTTCTTTGAGTTTGTGTCCAAGTCTGAGCGGATGAAAAATCCCACCGGAGACCAAGCCAAAGGCTTTCCACCTTTTGCACGGCAAGGTGCTTCCCCACTTTTCCTGTTGCTGTGCATTATTTTTAGCAGTAGTGGCCCCAGACTTTCTGAACCGATGGCCACGGCAAGTGCTGGGGCAGCTTTGCTCTGCAGTGGCTAATTGTGGCTCTCAGCTCACTTCCCAACTCACGAGACTTTTTCTCCTCTTTTTTTCCCCTGCATTTTAATTTTCTGCTCTCTTTTTTTTTTTTTTGGCTCCTTCTTAATTACATGTTAAGATTTAGCCTCCTTTTTATCCCAAGTTCTTTAATTCATAGTAGTATTTTCTGTGACTTGCTGTCATAGAAACGAGGGCTTTAGAGGACCTTACAAGCTCGTGTAATCCATTTCACAACCTCAAGGAAAAAACTACTCTTTTTAAACCAACTCTGGCAGACGTCTGTCTCACCTATTTTTAAGAACCTCCAACGAAGCAGATTGCGTGACCTTTCTGGGTGATCAGCCTAACGCCTTGCTTTTTTAAGACTGTTCCTAAGATCCCGCCTCTTGCAGTTTAAGTCAGATTCCTTCACCAAAATGTCTCTGAGAAACCTCCCCAGCGCAAACGGTGTTGCCAATTCAAAAACTGTTCTGCTCTGATCTCTCTAGTCCATACTTTTAGTTTCGGTGTCTGTTTTTTAACTTAAGCTCTTGACCCTTAGGGCATTTGCAAATCGGTTCATTAGGCATTTGCAAATCAGCTAATTTTAGTTCCATCTCATCATGTGGTCCATACAGGTAGTATTGCCTTGTTCGCATCGGTTGAAACTTAAATTTGTGGCTGCTCTCTTGCTGCTTTACAGCTGCAGCCTCTGATGGGCAGTCTCCTCCCTGAAAGCATGCGCAGAGCATCAAAAGCTTGATCATGTAGAAGGAGGTCAAACTACGTTGCCACTGAACACAGAGGCCCCCCTCTGCATTTCAGCATCCCATTTGGAGGCACTGCTGCGGCATTTAATCTCTTCCTGGGCTGGTCAGAGCTGGCACCTTGAGTTGTCCCTCTGCCTGTCTTGGTGTCTCCTCTCTTGGATTAGGAGGATCCCTCCCTCCTCCTGCTGATTTGCCTGTTATTACATATGGAAGTTGCTTTTTGTCTGTGACTCGGTAAAGTAGCAGTTTTCTTTTATTGTACCATATTTTAAAATATCTCTTCTTAAGTACAGTTTTTTAAACTTTTATTTTTTCCTCACTGCTTCAGTTTAATTCTATGAAGCAATCTGCAATTTCGCTTGTGAAGGATACCATACTTAAAAAATTTGCCTTGTAACTTGGATAGCCCCACATAGCACATAAGTTGGCATTGCACGTTTTCTGACTTGCAGGTACGAGCTTGGACCCAGGGAGCGTAGCCAGGAGGGGCTGGAAGGCAAAGCTGTGATGACATGTTCAGTATCCAGGTGGAGGGCCAAGAGGGCAGCTGCACGGCGCTGGGTTGCATTCCAATGTGCTGATCCGTGGAACAGTGTTGGCATACGCTTTGGAAGCTGCTGCTTGCTCTCCTGGCTGTAGGGAAGGGGCTGAGGTGATGGCAGGGAAGGAAGGGGTGAGTCTTTGCAGAATATTTTCGTACGATCGTGGCCTATTCTGAGCAGGCTGGACATTTGGAGCCTTGGCATTTCTTTGGGATGTCACTGTATATCATGCTGCCTCTGGTAGCTCAAAAGTTAATTACTCCTGGGTGGGTTGTTGAGTATTTTTTTTTATCCTTTATTCCTGAACTACTTAATTAAGTTGTAGGGAAGTTACATTTTCTCACTACTTGGGGGCTTAATGGGGTGGAGGTAGGGGCTTTGGAAATGGTTTAACAATTTCACATTTTATATGCCCTAATGAATTTCCCAGGATTTTGGAAGGGTTGTAGTCAACTTTAGTATTGTAATTTCCAGAGTTTTATTTATGCTAAAATAAGTTAGTAGTGGATTAAGAGGCACAAAGAGCCAACAGATTACAAATGAACTAATGAGGACGTGGTTTCTTTTGGATAAAGAGCATGACTCGCAGTTGTGACTTGTGTTGAAGTACTGCAGACCATGAGTTTTACCAGGACCAGAAGCTGGCAGTGAGCTTCCTCTTCCCTCCCCTGTTATTTCAAACCTGTGTTTGATTTCAGGTGCAGAAAAGAGAGGGTTTGCAAGGACCAGAAACAACTCTGAATCTGCAAGAACTCCCCAGAACTTCGATAGGAAGAGGCAACTCTCAGAATCGCAGACAGAAACAATGAACAATTCAGACAGCAGAATAAATCCTAGACAACTGGGAACTCCCAGAGGTATTAAAGCAGAGTGCGTACACGCTTCAGGAATAAGCTGCCTTGAAGCATGTGCTCAGCACTATTAAAAGATGGGCTGGGATGAACGCTCTTAACTCTAAAATGAGCTGTAAAAGACTGTTGATTATTTGTAAAATATGATTATTCCAGACTTTTTGGTGCTGTGAAGTCGGGTGCCAGTATTTCTAGGCAAACTGTTCTCAGAAGTTCAACTTCGAATACAAAGCCTCTGTACAGCTGCTGTTAAAATACATAGACAAGCTCCGTGGGCAAGATAACACTTATGAATTTTTGTTTGCAGGAGGATCCTGTGCTGCGGTTGCAACATCAGGTGATAGAAAGAATCGAAATAAACCCACTCGAGGGAGGAAGAAGAGTATATTTGAAGCCTACATGTCAAAAGAAGATGTTTCAGCGGGACTGAAAAGGGGAGAGCTAATTCAGGTGCCTGGAATGTACAACATCCATACTCTTGTGAAAAGTCTGTGGAAATCGCACACATTTGTTGGAAATCAGTGTCAGTTGGTTGCGTGACGGGATTGATGTACCATTTGTAGATGTTAGAGGGAGATTTTTTCCCTTTCTCAGGAGATTCTAGAAGTTGAATTAAACCTTTTAAGTTCAGCTGAAGTATAGGTTTTGGTTTGATTGCATGTTCTGTAAAATTCCTGATCCACGGTCATGATGAATTGCAGAGTTTTGGTTGGATGGTCTGCTAGCCATGATAGTCATTATCATGGAGACACTTACTTTTACAAATGACGCTCAAAAACACAGCAGGTGCTGGTAGCCTGTCTTTGCCAGTGTAAGTAAAGATGAATGCCCTTAGCAAGATACTTCATGTTGAAATTCCTTGCAAAGACATTCATTAGTTCTCAGCAATGAGGTGCAGATGCTTCAGCTTCCAGATCTACTCTTCTTTTTTCAGTCTATCAACTCTTCCCAGAAGTCTGCCTCCCACAAAAAAAAGGGAGAGTGATGGTGTGGGTGATGCTGTGGTCCCTGGGGTGTCATAGGGCTGTGCCTACCAGGGCATTGCAGTAAAGTGTTATAAACTATGATGCAACTGGTTCAATTAATATCAAATAGCCAAGTAGTGGTGCTGGACCCTTGATTTACTTGCATGACTTTCTTTGTACTCCCCTAAGGTCATAGGGCTGACCCAGCCACTGATGACAGTGTACAGTTTACTGAAGTAAAGCACAGATAGCAGATGGAGCTGAAGAGCCAATCGGGATACAGAAAATCATTTGCGTGTGTGTGTATGGTTATTTGCCTTGAACAGCTAACAGTAAGCATGTTCTCATTTTACAGATTCTAAAGATCAAAGATTGGACTTTATGCTTCCATTTGGAGCAGCAAAACTGCAGCCTTAATTAGGCAGCAGTTCTCCGAATATCTAGCAAAGTGTGGGGGTGGACCTGCCATTTGTGTGGGTAGCTGGATCTCAGAAGGAGTTTTGCATGAAGGCAAGCAGGGCTGAGGTTCACTGAGGAGTAGAAGAGGGTAGTGTCCTAGAGCCACGGTTGTAGTACAGTCCTCAGCATGATGTAATGTTCTTCAGGACACACCCGGCGTCCCAGTGAGATCAGACTGGCTGGGGGGAAAAAAGGCAGGTGGAAGTCAGTAAGGGCATGACAGACACTCATGCTGAGGCATCGGTTACCCAAACACACGCTGGTGCATTGCTCTTTAATCAGTGTTGTAATGCTGGTGAGGTTGCTATACTTAGTTTCATCAATTCATTGAAGTTGCAATGAATTGTGAGACACCACCTCAGTTTTTGTCTGATTTCTTGTTATATTTGTATAGTAATTCTTGTATAATAATATAATGGCATAATTTCTGGAGGTGTGATGAGGATTTCACCTATAAGATTGCCTGATTGCCTCCTGAAGATCAATCTGGTCAGTTCTTAGCTTTCAGAAGAATGACTATGTGGCATATCCCTGCTCATGATCAGAGTAGTTCACTGGGCTACCCAGACCTTAGGCCAGGGCCTTTTTATAGACTGTCATAGACATCTACACTGGGAAGCAAATGATGAGGGAAGAAATGGGAGCCTCAAGCTGTGATTTCTCCCTGTGGCAGTAATGGCATACGGAAGCAACTAAAGGTTCTGCTTTACCTTCAGGAGTGGTTTTGGCATCCATTTTTGGTAATGCAGCCTGATAGACTTAAGTGCAGCATGTGTAGACTGCCTATGAGATCGAGTGCAGCTGCAGATGAGGCACATCAGACTATGACTACTACCTGAGAATCCCATTGAAATGCTGAGTCCCAGAGGACCTGTGATTGCATGCTCTCTGGCAAAAGAATCTCTAATTCTTGTAAATGCGTAGTGTCTACTCCAGGTCATGTGCTGCGTAACTGGAAGAGTCATACGTGCTTAGGCTGTATCTGTTTTCCTTTCATCCAGTTCCACATCTCAGAGAAACAGTTGAGGCTGTAGAAGATGGGTTTACTCATTTAGGGCTGAGTGTCAGATCGTGGGCATCCCAGCTCAGTATCTCTCATCTTCAGTTCATTCATCCTTATGATTTCATCAAGACCATATATCATTATGGTCTCAGACAGGATAGGCAAGATCCCGAAAGCAACTTTAGTGAATGGACAAATATTCAGCACTGCTCTGTGCAAGGACAAGAGACATAGCAAACAAATACCTGTTGTGTTAATCCCCAAAAGCAGGGCATTGGTCTGGCATGGTAACCAGCAAAAATGTTCCACAAGAGCCTTTGGAAGAGGAGAACAAACCTATTGGTCTGAATCTGATGGTCCTGAGCAAACTGCAGTGCTAGCCAGACAGAAGCATGACTCGCTGAGCAGGGGCATCCCCTGCAGCATCCTGGTAACACTGGATCTGCATGTACTTGAGAATGTGAGAGAACTGTTAGAGAGAAAAGACCATACTGTGAACTCTGAGGATGTTGCTGGACCCTGGCAATGGAACTGCACAACTAACTGCTCCTGAAAGCCCGACCTACGGAAACTACTGGCAGACGTGGAGATTGCTCAGATAAAACACGAGTGCTGTGAAGATTAAGCAGTCCTAGATCAGGAAGAACAAAAGCGTTATCTTTATGGGTGCTGACGTCTGTCAATAACAGTAGTCTTAATGGTTTCTGGTACTGTATCTGACATAACTCAGTTTTTGATAAGTAGCATGGAAAAGTAGTGTGCCCTGCGGGATCCCTGAATTCATTTAATCATGTGACGTGTGCGGAAGCGTCCTTCCATAAGAAAGGGGATCTGAGCTCAGGTGCTTAAGAGTGTGTAGACTTCTTACTTCCCCGCCTGTAAAACTGTCTGCAGTGAGCAAACACCAAGCATATCAAGGCTGGCTGGAATCACATCGGCTGGTCTGAAGGCAAACAAGATTAAATAACTTCTGCATAGTTACGTAAGCAGATGGTGTTGGCCATACATAACAGATGAAGTCAAGTTATGTATTAAGGAACATTGACCCAAAGGACCATAATCATCCTGTGAAGCACCAGCCAGAAACTCATGTCTGCTTCACGCCTCCAGCATCTCCCAGACCCTCCCTGCAGGGCTGCTGGGGTCAGGCGGAGCGAGAGTGCGCAGCATATGGAGGTGCAGAGCCTGCTTTGCTGCTAAGGGGATGTTTTTCCTTAGAAAGCTGTTCTTTTGTGGGTATGAAGGCTGGGGTTTCCCAGATTTTCATGGATTTTTTTTTTCCAGAGATGGCCTTGGTAGCAAGCAGGTGCTTGAACCCTGACCTTTTTTGGTGTTTCATACATACAAACCAATCTAGGCATATGTGTTATGACAGCTGTTATAAACTGGGTGATCTGAGATGCTTGAAGTGTAGTCTGAGTGTTGCCTGCCCTGGTTCTAGCAGAGCAATTTGAGAAATCACGGCCCTTTTGTATCTTGCTGGGGAAGCTCAATAAGGTTAGAAACTTTTTTGGCAAGTATGTGTGAAGCTGACTTGTATCATCAGAAAGTGTTTTAAAAACCTTCCTCTTCCCTTTCAAAACAAAGGCCCTACTGACATAAACCCACTGATAAATATAGCAGCTATTATTTGCAAGCTATTGTAAAATAATACAACATTAGTGTGACATCATGAGACTCTGCAGCCAGATCCTCACCCCCTAATACACATATGAGAACAGTTGTTCATTGCAGATGGGGAGAGTGACTGGTTCCAGATATGATATCACAGCGTGAAATGTACAACATTGTAAATAGGATTTTCATAGGCACAGATAATAGGGCCCATCTGCTTTCTAAGATAAATTTTGGGAGTTCCTTGCTTAAAGGAAAGAGCTGAAGTATTTTAATGCTACTTGACGTAAGAATTCAAATACTGATCATAATTAGGTAGTGCATATAAAATGTAGGGAAACCTGCTGCGCAGTAAACATGGTAACACTTTGCTCCTCTGTGTCTTTGCCTGAGCTGGGCATCCATGTGCATGTAGCCACTCTGGCGCCTTCTGGGCCATGGACACAAAACCTGATTTTCACGCGCGTAATGGGCATTTGCACCTGGCTGATTGACAGCTGTCCCAAACTATTCGAGGGGGTTCTGTGGAGTAACTCAGGATATCTCCTCATCTGCTTTGTGCCGGTGGGTAGATGCTGGTATGGGAATTATTTGACTCATCGTCAAGCAGAGCCACCATCCCTTTTCAATTTTTCTTTTCTCTCCATAGCAGCTTCCTTTACTGACAGCATATTGGTTTTGATGGCTGATTCTGGGAAAAAAGGGGGGGAAAAAAGACCATTGAGAGTTTTCCATCAGTGGGTACCAGTGCTAACAGAGGCTGATGACAGCGAGTTAGCTCTCACTTTGCCTAAGCATAAAGTATCCCCAGGGTTGCTCCCAGTGGGTCGTCTTTGGTTTTGTGCCGTTGTCCCGGGTTGTGCCTGCCATGTGGCTAGTGTGCTCGTTAATACTAGTTACATAAGCCACAAAATAAGACATCGCAGCAAAGTAGTCAAATAATGCATAAAGAATATAGAATATATGGTGCTGGTATTTCCAAACTTAAGCAAATAAAAACAATGGAAAACCTTCATAAATCTGCAAATTCTTCTTCAAGGCAGCAAAACTTTCACATGTAATCAGCTTTATTTTCCTATCGTTTAAGTGTTTCCCAGAATACATAAAAAAATTATATGCCGCAGTAAATTTTTAAGGAAGCAATTCCTGTGAGAGGTTCCTATGATTGCTTAACACAGAAGTGCAAACAGATGGAATCTGTTCATATAACAAATTGGCCACCGTTCTTTCAAATACACAAGTGGAGAAAGTTTTAAAGTTTCAGCCCAAAGCAGAAGCCTATCTGAAGGCAGATACTTCGTTGTATTTCCATAAGAATCAAATGCTGTCAGTTTTAACTGCAGCCACCTGAATCACAATTCCCAGGACCCTCTTGGGAAGGGAAGGGCATTGCTGTGTAGTCTGTGTAACTCCTTGGTTGGCTCTCCCTTTCTCTTGGATGGACATGAGCACAAGCAGCAAGACTGGTTGGTTTACTTTGGAGGGGTGATAGGAATTTGTTGCAGGTGACTTGAGCTTTGGGTTGGCAGATAACAAAGCAGAAATAGATAGACCATGGAGTTTCAAATGTATTTAGGATAGTTTGACTTTAAACATGTTTAAACAGAATTTAATCCTGTAGACTTTAAATGTTTGTTTTTGGAAAATCCTTTTGATTCTTCTTTGGAAATGTTCTTTATCACAGAGTTACTGCTACTGTCTGTTTGCAGGAACAGCCTAAGCAGCCAGAGCCCCATAAGGCTGATACCTGCTGCCATGCAAGCTCAGCAGGTCAGCTTCTCCTCTTTCCTCCTGTCCTCCAAAATAAGCAAAACCAACACTCTGCTTTTCCAAAACAGAGCAAACCAAATTGTTTCTATTGTCTGTTTGTTAATGAAGTTGGTGGATGCTCAGCAGATGATGTGCGAAGAGAACAGGAGGACTTGGATCCTCAGTTCACCCAGTAGCAGCAACAACTAATGAGTCAACATCTCTTCGATGACAGATTGCAGTAGATCAGCTTAAGCCTATCATGAAACTGCATTTTGGCTTGAAATTGCTCGGATGCTAAGATGTCAAGACTTGAAATGTATAACGGAAATTTAGATGTATCTCTCATGTTTCACAGTAGATATATTACCCACAGCTCTCTAATTTAACTGATGTTATATAAAATTAATAAGATTCAGGCATAATCTTTCTCCTTTTTCTCTTTTTTTTAAGGGACCCTTGAGAATAAATCCTAAGAAGTACCATGAAGCCTTCATTCCATCTCCAGTAAGTGTAATTTCATAATGCTTTAAAGTTCATAAGTAAAGGTGCATTAAGATAGGAGTTATGCTGTGCACAAAAGGTCACTCAGAGGTGAACGAGTTGGAATAAATGAACATTGTCTGGATTTTCTTTTAAATCAAATATTCCCAAACCAATCCTGCTTTTTCATACCTCAGAGAAATACTTAGCTTGTGCTGAAGTTGGGGATAGCGCTGGGTCCCACAGAAGCCAGCTGAACTCAGGTTTGAAGACCACCAGACAGCGTAATTGGAAACCCTTGGTTTATGGCTGCAGAGGTTTTATAGATTTTTCCACTGATTTAAGTTAATCTTCCCTAAACAAATATGCTCTCCATCCTCGATCTGCTGCATGAGCTAATTTGAAAAGTCATTCCAGAAATAATATGCGTGATTCCTTTTCATGTGCCCGCTTTTGCGTGAATTGTATCTTGGTTGGCTTGGAATGTGCTTCTGTCACATAGGACTGGCTTGTGCCTCTTCTCTCTTCTTTCCTTATTTTGACAGAAAAGGGCTCTTGCAATTTCAGGGACTTCCAGTAGGGAAGGTGACCTCACAGCTGGCACAGCCAAGGCTTTTTATCTGGAACTGACTTAGTCAAAATGTTACCATCAATGAGGGAGAGAGTTTCATGTTGAAATGTTTTGTTGGTGTGGGGGAGAGGAGGCAGAGCCTGCCCAGAAGCAGTGAAACACTGACTCTGTTGTTGTCCCTGCTACTGACAGTGCTATTGTTTTGGGGCTTGGATTGAAAGCCTTGAAATTCGTGGCATTGTCAGTTCATGTTGTTCATTTGGGATGATGTTTTGGAGCCCACTTTGTTACAGAAGGCTGGCATTAGAGGGGTGGAGGAAGGTCAGGGGTGCACAAAGTAGATTAAGATTAGCTAGAGGAAGAAGTACAGAGCAGCTCTCCAGTCCCTCGGTAAAGCAGCATGGTGTGTGTAAGTGGGAAAGGAGCTATGATCCTTCTTTTACAGGTGTCATTGTAGGTGTGGTAAGTGTAAACTCTTAAACATATTCTCTGAAATTACAAAATGCAAGGTTAAAGGAGAAGTCCAGCTACTCACATGAGTTTAATTGGATGTGAAGCTTTACCCCTAATCACCCCTAGTGTCCAGCTGTTGCCTTGTGCAGTCGGTTGCTCGCTGTTCTGCTTGCTGGAATACATACATGAAAGAAGTTTAGCTGAGGTTGTTATCTCAGCTATCTTTTTACTTTTCTGCCCTTTGTGGAGCTGAATACCAGAAGCAGCCTTGTCCCTGATAACAAACAGAACCAACACCTGGATGAAGATGGCTCTGGCTGGTGTGAACACAGTCCTCACTTTGAGACAGATGCTTTAGAAAGATTATCCTTGGTATACCATTATTTGTCAGAATGAAGGGTTTGCAGCCTTCATGTTCTGCAGGACTTCCCATCATTGCCAGGTGTTGCAAGAGCCGCAGCTGTGAAAAATCACCCTTTCTCTCCTGCTGTTGACTATGGCACTGTACCCGTTTCTCTTCAGCTCTGTCTTGGCTATGGCTTCCTGCAGTTCAAATGCAACAGCTGTTCACCTTCTAACAGCAGAAGTCCCAGTGTGTTTCTTGCTGCAAACGTGCTCTGTCTGCTTGTCTCATTGTTGCATGAAGAGTTGAGGGGAAGGCCCAAGGCCTTTCTCTTGACAGCCACCCAGAGTATGGACCTGAGCATTTAAATCTCTGCCTTGCATCTCATGTCTTTCTGGCACAAGGTAGTGTGGTTTGAAATGACGGCATTGTCAATGTGAAGAATGGTACTGCTGAACACACGTGATGCAGTGGCTGCGGCTGGGCTGTGCTTGTGGAAGACACTTCCAGAGCAGCTGAGAGCACTGCAGATCTCCCTCTTGTCAGAGGGGGGTAGTCACTGCTGGTGATATTCACTGGTGGCCACAGAGCAGTAAAAGCGCTGTGCTCCCTGGAGGGGGCTGCAGAAGTCTTGAAGCCATTGCAGCCAATACAGTATATGCACCCTGGGAGCAGCTGAGACTTTGCGAGTGATTTGGGTTCTCTTGTGATTCAGTGCCATTTTCATTGCTTTAGTAATCTGGAGTGCCAGCTGCACAGAGTAGGGGACAGCAAAGGAAAAAGCGGGATGCGTAAGAGTTCTTGGAAGTGTCTAAGTTCGTCCAACATTCATGAGCCTGGAGCTCTAGATACAGAAGTGTTTCTTTTTGCAGAAAACCCAAAACTGATGGCAAATTCCTAATTACAGCTTTTTTGCACATATTGAAGTTAACTGCTGTAAAATAGGTGTGCATACACACATATAAGTATGTATATATATATAGGGGTATATTGTTTGAGATGAGAGTGACTGGCTGCAATTCAAGACAAGACTTGTGGAGTATGGAGATGCAGCTTTAACTAGGGGGTGTGACACATCAGGTGCTTTTATAGGGGGGTGGGGGAGAGGGTCTGTCTTGCATTTTCTTGGTTACAGGAGAAAAGGAAAAAAAAAGTGTAGAACAAACAAATTATCATGAATGCCAGCCTGTGTCCTGCAGCGCAGATCAGCCACAGGTACAGGCAAAAAAAACCCAAGCATTTTCCTTAAAAAGTGATTTTGAACTTTTCTTTTTATGTATGTGGTGGATTTAGGTAAAGAGTTGGGGCAAAAGGGAGAGGGTGAGGAGAAATGAAGAATAAGACCATATGTAAAAAATCTGGCTTTTTGAAAAGAACAGTTTCCAATTTGAATTATGTTGGTCCAAGAGGCTTTGCAATTTTTCTGCATCTTGTCATGGGAGGCAGCTTTCACACAGCTGTTGAGCTGCTGCTGCTTTTCTTTCTAAGAGTAATTTGGTCTCTTGGAGGACAGCCTTAGTTTCACATCATGGCACGGTTCTGCCGTTTTATTGTTTTGGTATCTAAGCAGAGTAAGATATTTATGTGATATTAGGGCTTCATGTTTTCAGGTTATAAAAGAAGTTTTTATTGGAGACTGAGCGCACTGGTAGTTCTGATTGGATGTACTCACTCATGAGACTCAGGAGTGTGTATCTGAGAAGGAACTAAAGCTGTGATTAAGATTTTAATTCTTGTGAGGCTGTTTTTTTCATTGAAAGACAATGAAGTACTAATCTAAAGAAACTCATCCTCTTTTTTTGTATCTCAAAACTATGCAAAGATAGCTCTCTAGAAAAACTATATTCACATTGTTTGACGTGTTCATGGCACTGTAAACAGAACCATGGATTTTTTCATATACTGAATTATGGGGAAACAAAAATGAAAGCAGCAAGAGCACTGTCAATAATTAGCCCAAAAAAAGGGCAAAACTGGGAATCCTTTAAAAACTACAGTCTTTGTGTTGGCATCTTCAGGAAACTTCATCTTTATTCACCCTGTGAAGAAAATCTTCCAAACTAAATCTACATTAGCCAAATGCCAAACATGTCTGGGGTGGATAATCATAGTGCATACAATTAGTAGAGGCTCTTGTGCAAGGATGTTAACCCAGAGTATGGAGGGAAGGTGTCCTAACATGTCTGTTACAGTAAAAGGTCTTCTGACTTGCAGTTGGCATCGGTACTCACCATTTTTTAGAAGCTCTTCTAATATTAGTTGTGCCAAATGAAGAATATATGGTGTTAACTCATTTTAAAAAAGAGATTGCATCCCCAGTGCCTCTCTCCAGGCCACCTTCACAGACTGACCTGCTGATCCCAGAGCTGTATCCCTGCTTTCCCATCTCACCAGGAGAGCAGCAGGCACCTGCACACAGGGCACTTTGCGGAGACTGTCTTGTAAACATGTTCTGAACAATAGCTTCGAGTGCTTGAGTTGGGAACTTAATGTGTGAAGAACAGCGACTGCAGAAAACTCTCTACCCGTTCCCAAGAGAAACTGTAGAGGAACTGAACAGAGCTTGCAGACAATACATCTTGAGGGCTTGGCTCTGTCTTGAATAAATAGTGTGGAACTACTGTGCTGGCACATACATACAAAGAAGCTTCTTTGCTGAAAGATATTGCATGTTGAAGGGCATATGGGGAATCCATTTCATTTCTGTGCACAACTGCAGGATGTTTGTCTCACTAGGGTGGGTGTCTCTTTTGATGACAGTGTTTTAAACCTCATAACAACTGTAATTTAATATGTTTGTGTCTGGCATTTATTTTTTTTCCTCTTTGACTAGGATGGGACTCGTGATATCTTTATTGATGGAGTGGTTGCTCGCAACAGAGCCTTGAATGGTGACATCGTGGTAGTGAAACTGCTTCCCAAGGAGCAATGGAAGGTCAGTTCAGTACATTTTTCTGTGATTTGACGGAAAGAGCTTTTTACTGTTTTCTTCACTAAACTTAGGGCCTGAGACACAGAATAGAGAATTTCCTACAAATCAGATTAGCTAAATTGCAATTTATGCTGCTGTAGATGGACTTTATCCATTGCAAGGTTTGTAAGAAGCAGTACCTAAAATGTTGAAACCTCATTCTTTGCATAGAATGGCCTTCTTTTTCACTGTATGGAGAAGTCTGATGACAAGGCTGGATCAAAGCATGGTTGTCAGAGGTGACTTTTGATATCTGTTATTTAGCTGTCTTCATGTTGTGGCATTAGATAGCTCTGTGTAGGTGTTTGCAATTGCTTATGTATTTGACAAGTGCTGTTCACAAAGATTTAGTAGTGATTAACTCTCTCTAATTTGTGGGTCCTCAGTCCATGGAAAGCTTGTCTTGTCAGAGCTCCAGATTTTGTGGTAATGCTCTTCTTTACATGAATGAAGAACGTGTGAAATGACTGGAGCAGTGCAAATGTGGAATGATCCATTTTTCATTTTCATGTCTGAGAATTTCATTTAAGATCACTCTATCTTTTTTTTTTCTTTCACCAATCGAGCTCAAAGTCCTTTCAAACATCTGGATAATTTTACCATGTTTGTGGGTTTATCTTTTAACACCTCTATGCAAGGAAAGTTTTTACTCCTTTAGTTGCTGGGAGATGTAAGCTACCATTGGCAATAGTAACACAGATTTTTGCTCATAAGCACAACAGAACTGTCATAAAATGTTTACCAAACATATTTTTTGAATTCTTATTGCGAATTTAAAGACTATTGTATATCTTTGGAACAAAACTAATAATGAGGATGATTACAGGTGGGGGCTGTTCTGAGCTGCTTTGGTCTGGTACTTTTTATTCGTTCTAGCTGCTTTCTCTGCCTGTCTTTGTTTGAAGTTATGTGATTTTAGTCTTCCAAATGCAAGGTCTTCAGTCTGGTCATTCACTGAACCTTCTATCTTCTCTGTTTAAATTTAATAGTAATTGAAATGATGGCTTAAAACATATTAGAACTTTTCCTTTTCAATATGCATAAAATGGGTAAATGACCTAAGTATTTATTGACACGTGTAAGTGCGAAACTACATTATGCAAAAGGAAATTGTGTGTGGGATCTAAGATATTACAGGTATATCCATATACAAATGTATGAAAAGAGGTCTGCTTGTATCTTTGTAACCTCTGAAAACCAATTTTGAGGGTCAAAGCAAGATTTCTTTGATAGCTATTCAAGAGTCCAAATCAGAGTTCACTAAAGCTGTGATGATTACTTTACGTTTGGATCACCAAATCCATATACGTAAATTATCTTTTGCGTTAGACCATTTCATATAGTTGAAAAAATGGAATAGTTTGGGTGCTTAGATCCTTTGCCAGGACCTGCCAGCACAAGGGCTTCTTTGTGGGCTTGATAGAGGTTGCCCGAGCTGGAAGCTTTGTCTGCAGTTTTCCATTTATATCTGGCTCTAAACAAAGATAACACCTCTCTCTCATATCCTCATGCCTTCATATGTTTAATAGTAATGTTCTTTCATAAATACAAGAGGAAGCGTTCAGAATATTCTCCCTGTCCTGGGCAAATGCTGAAATAAATAGAACTGGTGAAGAAGTGGTATCTGACTACAAGGAGACAATTCAGAAGACTTCGATGTTTTGTAGTATGATTATGATTCTTCTGTGGTGAATCTAACCTTGCCAAATGAAGTAGCTGGAACATGCCAGTCATGTTTTTCAGCCACACAGGTGCTGCCCTGTGTAGCCTCACTTTTTGTTTCTTGCCATCAGCAACTTAATCAGCGATGACATCCCTTTTCCCCTGCTCCCTGAATCTCTTGCTATGCGCTCGTGTTTGTATTAGCTCTTTGGGAAAGGTGCCACTAAGATACTGCATTCTTCCAAGTAATTCATACTGATTAATGATAAACTGTCGCAACCTATTTTAGGTTTTTCCATTTGTTTAGTCTCATGCTGCTGCAAAGCTGCCACATAGGTGTCTTGAGGGTTTTCTCCTTCCCGTTAGGCCTTTGGAACAAGCTGAACAGCTTTAATTATTTCCTTGAAAAATGTAAATCAGATATATGGTATAACTGATGCTCTCAGAGGAGACTTTACAGGCTCTGTACATATTGGTTTGTTGGGATGGAGATGTGCGTGCTGATCATTTTTATGGTTCCCTATTCTCAACCCACTACTCTGTGCTCCACTGAGAACTGAGCTGTTTGTTTTTTTTTCTGGTAAACCAGTGTCTTGCACAAGATAAGGTTGCTGTTACAGCAGCCTGGTGGGTCAGTGTCTTCTGAGTTTCAAGCACCCTGGATGGCCTCTGGATGCTCTGGGGGGGGAGATCTTCCTGTTGCTAGTGCAGGTGATTCCTGCCATGGACCTCTTCATGCAAAGTCACAGTGTAATGTTGCACTGACATTACTGCCAAATAATGGCAGGACTTGGCTTAGCTGGAACGTCGGTTTGATTTACGTGTGTAAGTGGGAGGAAGGGGGAAAACCCGTGACTGGTAAAACTATAGATTTTGGACAGGGAAATCCGTGTGTTTGCTTGAAGAGTTGAGAAGTTTAGGAGCTGTCCTGTACCCAATGGGTCAGTCTTTGTGGTTCAAGTGCCTGTGAGAGAAAAACACCGGCTGGAGAGCACTTTCTCCAGGGGTATACTGTGTTCTGCTGAACCTGTAATGATGGTACCTTACACACAGGTATAAATACCACAGTGAAATGTAAGGGGATGTTGAAATAGTCTAGATGCGTGGTTATACTTTATGTAATACCTTCTTGAGAGGGACAGCAATATTTTCTTCCTCCAGCCCTTCCACTTCCTGGCTCAGTGGTGGGAAATTTATCAGGCTTGAATTTCTCAACATCATGTCTTTCCCAGCGTGTGCATCAAGTGCTTGGATGGTCCTCCCTGTGCTTATTCTGTCTGGTGTTAAAGCTCTGTTTGTTCATACATCCTCTGGGAGAGGTGCTTGCTGTTCAGCGATGATCAGTTTGTCAGTTCATATTTCTGTGCTTACTATTAGTTCTGATCAAGAGCCAACAATTTCACTGTGGCACCACTGGCTTGAAGGAGAGACATTTTGTCCCCAGAATTTGTTATCTTGCGCTCCTGAAGAAGGTGGTCATCGGCTTCCTGCCAGGGTAGAGCGGCATGCATTGTGGTGACCACATTTGGAGGCTGTATTTCAGAAGTTCCTCTCCTGTCCTCTTGTGTTACATCTTGGGAATATTGAGGTGCTATGGTAACTTTCAAATATTTAGCTCTTGCAAAGTTAGGTATTTGACTTAGGCTGTTTTTCCAGGTACTTAACCTACTCTTAGCGAATGAAGTCAGAGTATCATTGCAATCAGCTAGACTGTCCCCTTCTTACTTCAAGCTGCAGGGCTTCCCTGAATCCGTGCATTTATCTTCTGGAAGAACGTCATGATAAAAGATAGCCACTGACAGAGGATTTACCTCAGACATTGTCAATTAGTCTGATAAATGAGAAAAACTGGGCTTTATTTCTTGTCTGATTTTCACTACTTTAACTTTTACCTGTGGGTTCTTATTATATTTTATGGAGTTGTGCTTACATCAATTTCAGGAGCTTCAATTATATAGTGGCATAATTACTGGAAGGCAAAAAAATGTTGATATGGTGATTACAGCAGTATTTCTCAGGCTCATCAAGGAGGGAAACAGCATGTTGGTATAAAGGATAAACCTAACCCATCTTTCCTCACAGCCTCTTTTTGCTCTTTTACCATTTGCTTAATTGCCAGACAGAATTTGTTTAATTTCAGATATCTGTTTTGGTTTTTCTTGCAAGATGTAATTTCTTTGGTGGAAGGAAATAGCATAATAAGTCATTTGATATCACTTGGGGCTTGAATTCCTGGCCCAACCTCTGGTGCTTTTAGAGTAGTAGTTTATAACATGGAATGTTTTTCATGACAACCGTCTCACGCATTGCATGCTATGGCTGAAATTTTAGAGTCTTAGTCTGAAAATAGTACCCAGACAAGGACTTTTTGCTGCTTGAGACTGCCTGAAAGGAATTTTGGGGTCCAACACTCTATTGCTTGCTACAGTAGGCAGGAGAGATCTTTGGTTCTGCATCTGCGTGCAGCAGTGGTATATTAAAACAATTATGTACACATATGTACTATATGTGTACATAAAATAACATCATAAAATAATGACAGGTTAACCTGCCAGTTTCCCAGAAATGAATGCCTGCAAGTCATATTGTTCATTGTTGTTTCATGAATCATTTCACCCTCAGCTTAAAGTGCTCCTTTGCACTATATTCAGCTGGTTCTTTTTTTGATCTTGTCAGAAGGTCTCCAAGGCCAAGGATGGAGGACTGCTTGTATACGTACAGTGTGTGCTGCTGGACAGTAGGATAACGGGTCCGGCATTTTAGTCATGAAGTGTCCAAAAGCGATAGAAATAGTAATTCTTTATAGCTCATGAAAGCACATGTTCTCTTCAACATTGAATTGTCAGATACAATACAGGGCAGCAGGAGAGCTTAGAGCTGCCTCTCCTAGAGCCATACATCAGAGGTGAATATTTAAACACTTTCTGTACAGAAGACATAAACCACAATTCACTTTTCTCAGCTGTGACTGTTGTTGGCATAATTACGAACAAACACAGAGAAGGAACAATTTGATTCAAGCAGACGTCACAAATATCACCATGTATAATTTGAACAGAGCTACATATCCTGGCACGTCACCGCCTCCAACTGTTGGTGAAAACCCGTGAACCATTAGTTGTCCAGAAAGGATGCTAGCTTTGGATTTGCCCTGGTGAATAATGATTCATTTCAACCAAATTCTTCCGAGAGTCCGTTTCTTCTCAAAATCTCCCAGCTAATGTAAGGATAACAGTAACTCAGGAGGAGATGGGGTTCTTAGAGGGTTATCACAGCAATACTGTTTGAGTCTAACAATCAAGAATGTTGTTTGGAAACATTACATTCATAATAATAAAAAATGAGTTCTGGAGAAGTCATTATTGAAATAGTAAGTGTTCTGGCACGCTAAAAACGTTCAAGTGTAATTCATGCTATCCAGGAGTAAAGTGGGAAGCCTAAGAAGCCAGCTAGGAAGATGTCCAGAAAAGCAGAGCTCTAGCAAATCTGAAAAGTTGATGGATGCTGTAGGGAGGAAGGGTAGTTGGTTTTTTTTGATTTGTTTTGCTGTAGGCTTTACAGTGAGGGCTGTAAGTTGATGGTTGTGCACATGTGCATGCATACCCTTCCCTATCTCGGCAAATCCCCAAACCACAAATTGGTGGAATCTGGAGAAGCTTCATGACATGCTTACTTTCTGATTGTGCCATTCTCTGGATGGCCACCTGTTGTTCCACACTGCTGGGCCTGATGGAGCTTCCCAGGCTTTGCTTAGCTCCAAACTGGCTGTGTATGGAATAGCAATACAGTAGATTGATAGCAAAAAAGCTGAGAAAATACGAAGTGTTGCTCACCAAGACGTATGTGGCATTAAATTTGCTCTTCTTGCAGATGTTGTTTTCACATTTTGTTAATCAAATATTACTTGACATGCATCAGCCGACGTCTTAACGCAGTGAGTTTTAATAACAAGACCTGGCATGCTTTTTATGCTATATGGTGATAAAATTGCTATAATGATCTGGGTTGTGTGAGATTGCTGTGACCCAGTGCTGCGTTCGGCCCTTGCCTTCCCCTGAATATGTAAAACAAGGAGGCAGAAATACCAGCTTTCTGGATGTTGCAAGCAACCTTACCTTCCTGAGAAAGACCTTTGCTGTCAATATCTGCTTTGCGCTCTCTCATGGGAAAGCCAAAACCAGGATCCCAAATGATAAAATCACAAGAAAGGTACAGAGTTTTTGAGAAATGTAATGTCCTTTTTATTCTTCCTCCTTCTGTGCTGGGTAAGAGTGATATTAAAAGACAAATTGTTTAATTAGGTGGAAGGCAAACTTCTTTTTATTGACTGCCTGCATCCTGTCCTACCAGCACAGAATTACATTGCAGATGTGGTTTGGCTGTGCAGATGCAGAATGAGATGAAAATGTTACCCTTAGGTGAACAGATAAGCACTAAATAATCATTCATCTCAGACCTAGTGGTTCTATCTCCAGTGGAATAATGGCACATAAGGCCCTTGACTTTGGGCTGTGTGAGACACCACTAAATGTCAGCGCGTGTTGCTAGAAGAGCTTCATCTTGCATGGAAGGAAGTGCTCACGGGGGCATCTGATCTCACTTTAGAATAGGAGTCAAGCCAACATTTAATACCTGATCTCTCTTCCTGCTCGTTTTTTTTTTCTTGGTCACATGAATATGATCTAGCAGAGCAAATAGTTTCCTTTAACAACTAACTTTTCTTCAAGTGATTGTTTTAAGCTCTATTCTTCCAAGTCTTCTGTAAATACGCACACATCACAGTAGATTATTCTTAATCCAATCTCTTATATAACCACTATCATTTTGGACTTTTCTTAGTTCTTGGTTCATGTGGAATTAGTATTTCTTAGAACTGTTTGGGTTTTGCCAGTTTGGAGACTTACTTGATGATATCACATGAGTGTTTGGAGCCCACACCTTGTAAGAGAGAGTCAGGATACCTGTTGTTGTGATGGGATTGGTTTTTGGAATGTCACGTATGTTAAACTCACTTAACTTTTTATAAATGCTTTCTTGAAAGACTGTCCAGATTTTCAATAGTCTAGGTTTCTTTCAGATCCGCATAATTAGGAATAAGTTTAAATAAAGTGTACTGATGATAAAAGTCCCATCTGGCCTAAAATTTGTACAGTGAATGTTACACTGTTTTTTTTAAGGAGATTGTACCCCTAATTGAGCTTGGTAGCTGGAGAAACAAAGAGCTACTATGACACTAAAAAGCTGTTGAAGTCCCTAGGTGAGGTGGTTTTGGATCGTATCCTAAATTCTGAAGAAAAGGAAAAGTGCTACATATTTATTTGCATGTTTGTTCTTGTTATGGGCTGGCAGAGAAACAACAATTGGCTGCAGTATTTACATGTGGTCAAAGCTACTAATGTTGGCTCATTAACTCTTTCCCCTTATTTCCTTAACTCATATTTATTTTTCTTAAAGCCATGAATCAGAGCGACAAGGAATCTAAAGTAGAGACGATTTATGTAAATGAAGAATTGCAGCAGCTGGAGGACTGACAGGAATTTTTCTACAACAGGTTCTTTGGGGCAAGACATGGGACCTCATTTATAACCACGTGTTTCTTTGAGATAAGGAAGATATTTGTCATCAGGGATGGGATGCCTTAAATTTGTTGTTGGCACAAGGTAATGTGTAACTATCGAAGATAAAGGTGTCCGAAGTCTAATAGTTAGGTTTTGAATCAGCATGCCGCTAGCTTCAAAGGGACGGGATGGTTTTCCCTTCTCCCGAACACTGTTGCTGTGTCTGCCTTCAGACAAGGCAAAGTGTAGCCAGGTTGAGGAGATCTCCTGGCCTCCTGTTCCCTCCTGTCCTAGCTTTGTGACATTGTTTGCTGAGGGGATTCCCTTCTCCTCAAATTTCTGAAGCTAATGTCCTAACTGCTGGGCATATCACAAGAACTGGGAACGAGTCTATTTTTGGTGCACTGTCACTCGGTGGGAAGTGGCCAGTGATTTATATGCACCAAAAGCAGTTTTTTTAACACTGCTAACATAGGAGGTCTTACGTGCTTGCTACGTGGTGTTATCCTTCACCCAATTAACATAGAAATCAATGCCCTGGAAGCTGTAACTGTGGCAGCATCTCTTTCTGCCACATCTTGAAGAATTGCAAGTGATGCTTCAATCAAGTTTCTTATTTAAGAGATGCCACTCAAAACACTGAAGGGTAAATTAAAATTCCTCCTGATTATCTTTTCCAACAAATTCCTCACTGCTTCAGTAGCTGTGTACTTCACATCATCTGCTCACTGATAGGACAACTGGTATGGGTTTCTGGAGGTCCCGGATTCCACCTGCAATTTCTAGTTTTTGTCCCAACCTTAACTACCTGGAGACTTTTTTAAAAGTGTTGGTGATGACAGTAGGAAAATACTGCAGGACAGACTGCTGATCTACTAACTCTGCTGAAAAATGCAGTCACTTTTATACGTTTCTTTGATTTCTCACTGTTTCTATTGGTTTATTTTTTTCTGTGTTCTGTCACATTAGGCCATAACTGTATCATGAAAGTAGGTCTGTGTATGTCTCTTCTGAGTTTTTAAGGTTTACAGTATGCTAATAATTCATCCATCTTCAGCTGTATCATCTCCTGGGGCTGAAGCATTTCTTTTTTTTTAGCCTTGTCTAACTTATTTTAAAATAGAGAGTAGTGCCAAAACGCATACTTTTAATTGAGCAGCTTTGGAAGTGTTAAAACGAAGACTTGGCGTGATCTAATTAGCACTTGCGTATTTTGCTTGCAAAAACTGACTGGCAAAGAATTCCCCAGACATCGTTCTCTGTTCTGTCTGAAGAAAATCCTGCATAAAGGTGTATATCCTGCTTAGTTCTTGTTGGTGCTTGGAAGTTCTGACTGTAATGCTTTTGCTAATTAGCTAGCTGCCAGGACATCCTTCTGTTCTTGTTCTCCTTGCTTTTTGCTTGATTGTTGGCATGAATGTTGGCCACTTTTGTTTGTAAGCTCTATAGAAATTGGGTTCTCTTTTCCTGTGGTCTCTTTAAATCCTGTGTGGCATCGTGTTTGCCAGGTTGCTGCTGTCTGAGGAAAGTCCTAAGGAGCTGTGTGAGGTGGGAGGGTTATCTCAGCAGCTTTTTCTTCCTGACCTAATGACTGTTCAGGGCAGTAAGGTGAGGAGTTCTGGTAAAAGCCTTTAGTACAGTAGCCAGGTAACTCAGCTCTATGCCCTACTTGATTTTTTTTTTTTTCTCCTGTAAAGTGAATTTCCTCCAGGGTTTTGTCATCCCTTTTGATGTCAGATTACCTGACTTTTTTTTATTTTCCGTGCAGACCAGGTCTGCAGCTGTAGACCCTTGTAGTAACTACAACTGCTGTGGTGGTCTGGCTTAGGTTTGGACTTGTAGCTCTTCTCCTTACGGGTGCGAGGATGAGAGCTTGTCTGGTGACAAGCGTCCTCTCTAAAGGGTCCCATCCACAACAAATTTGGGCAGAGTCCAGCTGCGTTTGACGATGCTGCGGGACCCGTGCCCTGCACAGTCTGATTGCCTTGGGAACAGCTCACTACCCATTTCAGCACAGTCTCTTTCTAACCAAGTACCATCCCCTGACCTTTAGGCTCGCGCTCTTGGCAAAGCAGCCCGGCACCTGTGGAGCTTTGCAAATGCCTTTCCGGTCAGCCATTGTCTTGCAGTTGTCCCTTAAATGTATAATTGGCTTGCTGGTGTTAGAGACACAGTGTATGGCCTCCCTGCTAATTTATTTCAGTATCTCCATATTAGAGCAGTACCCAGAGGGAACATACCAGCAATCCTTTCCGGTGACGGTGCCCGGCTGCGTCAACTGGCTGGGAGCAGAGCTGCTGCCTCCTGTACTGAAGGGCTGTGCAGCATCACCATCGCTGCTGCCCCTGGGTGAGAATAAATGGCTCGTCTGGCTTTAGTTTATTTATCTAGCTGAGCAGGGGGTCTAATGCCATGGGTGAGTGCTGTGTTGGCAAGCCATCTGGTGCTTGAGCTCACCTTTTCGGGTCTGTGTTGTACCATGTAGGCATACCCAAGGTTAATGGATGGCCATTAGTTTAATCTGATTTAGGTCGGTAGCTGTGCTTCATGCATAGTCAGAGCAGTGTTTTGACAGCATGGTGTTACTTTATCTGCTCTTCCTGTTTTTTTCCCCCATATTCCTGAAGCTTTCTCTAAAACTGTTATTCTTTTTTCTTCTCTGCACAGTTGTTGAACTGTGGGTGAAATATGTTTATCAGCTCACATTCGCGTCTTGGAAACTTAATTTACCTTTTTATGTAATGCTTTATCACTAATGCATGGTAACGTTTCCTGGCAGGATATGCATTGTTAAAATTTGTTTGTAGGGGAAAAAAAAAAAAAAGCATAGAAGCGGATGGTTCCCTTCTTGCAAGGTTCAAAAGTTTGTAAAGCAAAAAAGGAAAATGTTCTTCATGGTACCTGACATCATTTTAGTCCCACCATCCTACTTTCCCATGGGGTGCCTCCTATCAGTGGCTAAGATATAATGGAGCCCAAGACTAGGTGTGGTGGCAGCCGTCACTGTCAAGTAGAGGAAAGGCTGGGAGGGCCTTGTCAGGGCAGTGTCTCCGTCTATACAGTAATTTCCTATGAGCTGACTGAGACCTTGGGCAGACTTTTTGCTAACAAAACCACTACCACATGTCAAAATGGATTATTTTTTTTTTCTTGCCATTGTCTTTTTGTCACTGAAGGAGTCAGCGTTATCCAGTGGTCAGTTATTCAGCTGTCCACCCTCCTGTGCCAGCAAAACCACTTGAGCAAGCCAACAACACCGGTTTCTTGGAGATGAGTGGCACATCACTGCAGCAGCCAACTTCAGTGACATGGGAATGGTCCTGGGGCCTGAGGCTTGTTTTTGAGCAATTAGTTGCTATGATCATAAATAAACTGTTAGACTGTGCTTCAGAGCTCCAGTTCCCAAGCACTGATTTCTGTTAAGTACTTTGTGAATGAAAGAAGAAGAAGAAAAAAAAGATAATCTGCAGTTAAACTAATCTCCTTTAACAATGTATAATGCGTTCTGAGGACCAGTGCTTGAGGGAAGGGCGTTGTACAAAATGACAGACAACAAAATATACATAACTCTTTGCGCAGGGCTTTTGTGGTATTAGGTAATAAAGCTCCCAACACTGGCATATCACCCTCTCTGGTTAAACACTGTGGTTTCACCAGCTAAGGATCGATTACTTTAGAAAGCGCTAAGTATTTGTCAAATATTCTTCCTTCGGATATTTCACATCCGGATCCTTTTGTCTTCATCGACTTGCCTCAACACCTCTGCTGCTCAGCAGGCTGGGCGTGCTCCCTCCTCCCCCTCCTCGTGGCCCGAACGCCATGCCCTGCACCTTGCCTCAGCCTGAACTTCGTATGGAAAAGTAGTTGGTTGCATAGGTTGATCCATGTCACTTGGGTGAGGTGAGGGACCAGGATGAAGGTAAAGACTTGCCCCTACTGAGCAGCTCTGTGCCCTGTGTCTATTAAAGTAAATCTCTTCCCCTTTGCAGATGTGAGGAGGTGTAGAGCTCGGTTCCTATGTTCTGGCTAGCAAGAAACCCAAGGAAATGCTCTTTGTTTAAACTGCATTGACCATTTTTAGTGTAAAGTGTTTTTCCAGCTGAGTCCATGGCTGGATGTACTGTACATTATAGGATTATGATATAAAAAAGTGATGAAAAACATGAATATTGAATTTTAAACTTGTTCTGGGCAGAAAACTGACTTCAGAGGCTTGTTTTGAAGTTGGTGTTTTATGGACAAAATTTGGTAAGTCTGTTCAATGATTGTTCTCAAAGTAAAATGCTGTGTTTTGAAATGGTTTAATTTCATGTTCTAGTTGTGGAAGGACTTACCTGAAGAATTTTCTCTTAGGATGAAGCTTTCCAGCTGATGACTTCAGGATGAAAACGTGACACGTGTGCTTCTACTTGGCTACATGGGGAGGGAAAAATAGGAACTACCCAGAGTCTTTAGGTTGTGTTTAAACTTTTGGGGGTTGCTTTGGAAAAGCTAATATTCATTAGAAGTGCATACCTTTAGAATCTAGTAAATCATACAAGCGTATGTGACAGTTTTGATATGATAGATGAGCATGTTAGGCCAGTGATGGGGAAACTTCATCTTAAGAGGTTGTTGACATGTTAGAACAGGAATGAGCCGCTCCCTGTGGAGGTCAAGAGTACATTGGTATTTGTGTGGCAATTTTTAACTGTTCGAAAGGAACAAGAGCTGTTTAAATTCCCAAGTAATGCATAGTTACATGAACTGTAGCTTGCAAGGTTTTGAGCTAATATGCTGGAGGAACTTATACTTCTCAAAGTTTTGTGTTTTATCATTAAAAATAAGACAGACTAATTTTTGCATTGGGGTGGCATAGCATGCTTGTTTCACTGTACGTCTGTTGCAATATCCATATGTTTTACATGACTTGCTGCAAAATATTTAAACAGGTGAGAACAGTGTCTATAGTGAGACTGATTTGTGTATTAATTCATCTTGACCCCTAATTTCTAAGCACTGTAGCAACTTTCTGTTTTTCTTTTAGGTCAGGTCTCAGTGCTTTTAGAGCTTGCTGATCCTGGCTTATTGTTTTATATCGTTGGCAGTTTTGAAACTATTAAATGTTTAAGTTGCATCTTTCAATTACAAATTCATAGCTTTCTTCAGTGTCATTTGAAGTGGAATTTGGTGGGAGCAGCTCATAAAGTCATGATGAGAGGATAAAATAAGAGGCATACAGTTGAATGGTGTGAGATGTGAAACTGGTTTTCATCCAGTTTTTGAAGTATTGGCTTATTTTTAACTCGCTTAGACTAAGGGTTTCATAAACTGGGGATGTATGGACTGTGCTGGGCAAAGAAAGCAATATTCACTTAAGAAATTATGAAAACCATTTATATTATAGAGCTTGGCTAGAACATAATAATGGTACCCGTAGGACTGTGCATAATGCAGTAGAATAACTTCTGGGAGGTTTTAAGACAACTTTACAATGTGGTCAAATTAGAAAGAAAATTATTAGTTAAGAATTGAATAACTTGCTTGGTTTTATTACGGTGGAGTCCTATTAAGATTTTACAAGGAAGCAGGTTTGATCATGTACTTGGTTTGAAGTCAAGTGTGCGCTGCAGATAGCCTTTGTTCTTCAGAAGCCTCTCTCAGTTGGTTTGAATGTGCTCCTTAGGGGAAGGATGCCTTTGGTGGAGGTGCCTGGCCGTGTCTGCTCATGGCTGGCAGCACAGGTGCATTGTTACGGAGTGGGAACCGGTCCCTCCCTGGAGCTGGAAGACATGGTGCGAACTGGTAGGTTATCGATAACCTTTTGTATGTTTAACAAGACAAATCCTTCCGTTTAATTGTTTCACTGTGAAAAACGCTTATCACCGGATGTTTTTGGACTTGTATCCCTTTTAATTTGTTTTGGATCAGGCACTGTAAAAGCCATTTAATCATCTGCAACATGCAGCAAAAGTTTTAACTTTAGAAAAGGGCAGTGAAGGGGGGCTGGGGTTTCTGGGGGGTGCTGCCCCAGCAGAGTGTCCAGGGAGCTGCTGATGCCAGCAAGCAGCGCGTATGTGCAGGGGCGTGCTGCGAGGTGTGGAGCAAGTATTCCCAACTTGTTATAATTGCTTAAGCAAGAACTGCAGTTACTCCCAGTGCCTGATGTGCAACCTCCTGGTGTCGTTTGACTTCTCCCGGAGCTGTCATAATTGGGGTGCTAGGGCTTATAAAGTACTTTATTCAGTAGTCTGTGGGCGAGACTGAGGTGGGAAAGTGTATGCATGCTTCAACACTTCGCATGGCCCATCTCTGCCCCTGTGTTATCTCCTTTGTTTACTTTCTCTCTATGCATCCTCCAACCCCCAGTACCAGGGCCCAGCATAGTCAAAGTGTGGAGGTGGAAGTGGTGACTTAGGGTCCCAAATGGAGAAGTGGGATTTGAATTTCGATCCCCAGCAGCCCAAGAACAAACAGCAATGTGAAGTGATTTCTTCTTCTGATAATGGTTTTATGGCATAGGTGTAGCACGGTACATGGTAAATCAGCAAATTAGCTTGAAGGGTTGAACAGACATTTCAAAACAAAGCAGAGAATTTAAGAAGGTATTAAGTAAAAAGGAAGTGGAGGACTTAATGTTTTACTTGAGAGGTCATTAACTTGCTTCTCATGGGTCCTCAGCTCTTGAGACGATGTAGATGCTTTGGGTGCTAATAGTCTTTGATGTGGTAGCTGTCATCTACGGGTAGAATGGGAGCAAGCAAGTGGGAAGTTTGCCATGTCAAAGCCAACAAATACACTGGTTTTGCTGGTGAGAAAGCAAATGGAAGGGGTTTCCTAAAGCTGTGGGCTGCCTGCGTAGGATCTGAGAACTTGCACATCTTCCTTTTCTGTTTTCTCAGCTTAAGACGAATGGTGAGTCATTGTTAGCTGCATGGCGTGTTTCATTATTGGAGACCTGTCAGAAGAGTTGATTAATAATCCAGAGCATTTGGATTCAATGTGATAAAACTAATCATAACAAAGTACTTCAGTGCCTAACTTGAAGCTGTGAAGAAAATCTTATCTTAAAAGTGTGTGTATATCAAAGGGCTAACTTTTTCTTTTTTTGCAAGATAAACATAAACTTAGTTGGTGAGTTGCAGAGGGGCGGTACTGTTTCCCGAGGCTGCTTTCCAAAGTTCCCCGTGATGAAGTGGAGCTGAGTTTTAGCCCTGTCACTTGTGGAGTTTCGAGGATATATTTCTTAAGACGTCTTAAGTTATGTGACAGAAGTTGTTACTGTGGAAACAGCTTAATTACATGATACCTAAATAATTGTAATGAACACAAATTTACTTTCTTCTCAGTTTTCCGGAATAGCCTACCTTTTTGCTAGATGTGAATTTGCCTTTTTTCTTTTGTCAAGTTGCTTAAACAATTTATCATTAACACATTTACTGTATTAGAGTTTACCTCTGTAGATAGTCTTGAAATAACTTCTTCCAGGTAAGGAAAATTGTTAAATGTCATCCCATACTTACTTTTACCCGGAGGGGAAGATTGAACAGGTGAAGATTGCTTTGTGTTCAGCAGATCTGTTTGAAGCAGTTTAGAATTTTCAGGGCTTGTTTAATGAGCATATTGAAAGCCCAGTGTAGCTGCCTGTCTGAGTCCAATAATTGTACACAATGTACTGCAAGAGAGAGATACTCCCCTCCTTTCCGGTAAAAAAGACTAGCAATCTGTAATTTTTAGTAATGAATGTTTGCAGGTAGCATAGTCCAGATTTAGCGTTTGAGCTGGCTGCCTCGTAAAGGTTTGATTTGATTTCCTTGTTCTGTAATTTCCAGTGTTGAAGTGAGAGTTCTTGTTGGATGACTAACACATTTCAGCGCCGGTTAAGGGACTTTTGGAGACCCAGTGTTCTTCATATATTAAATATTTTATTAATGACATACGCAAGTGTCAAGGCTAGTTCACAGTCACATGTTTTTGAGCTGTGCTTCTGAATTTTGCCATTCTCAGATTCATTTTGCAAGAGTGTTGAATGGGGTTAACACTTGATGCTGTGGTGCTCAGGCTCTGGTGCTTCCCCACGTGGCCCATTAGCACCTCGGCTTTGTACCTCTTTAACACAACCTAGCACATAATTTTTCTTGTATTTGTACTTTGCATTACGGTGTTTACTCCATATTTGTTAAGAGAATTGGAAGTGTGCTCAGAATATTAAGAGGAATATATTGCTACAGGTGGATGCTGATTCTTTCTGTTTGAGGTATAACTCTTCCAGGCAATGTCGCGTGTAGCTCATCACTGTTTTTGCATAGCCTGCGAGTCTCAGTTTGTTACACTGTGCAGCCATCCATTTCTTACTGGAACACAAAGTTTATCCTGAGGCAGAGGGGAGAACTCATGGCAAGTTGCAGGGCAGAGCTTTAGTTTGTCAGCAGGGAATAGCTGGCTTTTGTGTGGCTGTCTGAGCTGCACATGTATAGCAGTGGGCTTCATCAGACTGAGCCAAGAGATAAAATTGACAAAACTGAATATAAATCAGTATATTAATAATTTCTGGGAAAGGCCAAGCTATTAGGATTTGGAAGCACAATTCAAAGATTTGCCAAGTTAGCCTGTGGTGACCACTAAGAGAAGAGCTTGCCCAGGAGAAATGAGTTATAAAGTAATTCAAGACTTTCTAAAAAAAAAAAAAAATCTTGCACAATCAGAGTTTAATGACCAAGGTGATGGCTTTATACTGCCATCGTCCGTGTTTAAATCCCCAGTATTTTTTGTTTGCACCTGTTTTTACTGATCTCATTACTGGCCATTGTTACAGAACGAATGTGGAATTTAGTTGAGACCAACTTTTCTTTCTGGATGCGATACGAACTACCTATTGCAATAATGTTTCTGTACTTGTGATTATGGGCACTGTCAGTATTTCCATTATAAATTTCTGGATATTTTTTTAAAGGACCTTAAAACTCAGTTGTAAAAATTTGTTCTTGGCAGAAAACTTGTATACAAAATCTCAGCTTGAATAAGGCTTTTTAATGAATTTTGAGAGAGCGAAGGAAAATCTGGACTGCTTTGTATGTTGAGGTAAAATCTCTTGTTAGTGGTACTCAGCTTATAGAGAAGTAGTCCAACAGACACCCCCCCCACCCCCCCCGTGTTAGTCCCTTGCCCTGCATTAAATTTTAAATTGAGTTATAACAATTGAGCTTAACTTTTGATTCATTCTGTGGGATGGAAGAGCATTCCCTGCCAGGCAGGAAAAACAGACCAGAGGGTACCTGGCATCAAGAGGCAGGGAACTCTGTGGCCGCCAGTCCTTCCCAGTGCTCACTGCAGGGAGAGGCTTTTTAAATTGCTGACTTCAAAGGTGAGATATACCTTGTTTATGCTAATGGTAAATCTTATTCTGAAGGAAAGAAGTAAAAATATGCCATTCCTATTTACTGCATTTTTCAGTGCTGCAGGAGATGCTCTGAGACCATGTTTAATCGATGTATATTTTCACTGGATTAAATAAACCTGAATATTGACGTCACGAAAATAAGCTGAGAAGCCTGGTGGAGGATGCTGATGTGTTTTACTCTTCTAATAAACACTGCTTCGAAATTTAATGAAGCATACCATGTTGCTAAAGGTAAATGCAAGCAAACTGAGCTATAGACATTTCGCTTGAGGTGCTTGCATTTTAATAAGATTCGTCACTGAGTAATGTGAGCAGATGGGTATGACGCAAATGCCAGCAGTCGTTTCCCTGCTGCCATTTCAAGAGGAAACCTGGTGATACTGATTGTTTTCACTAGAAGGAGAGAAAACACTGCAGCAATATAAGTCCTCAGCAAAATGCTGAGCATCACTCATCTGTTTCAAGAAGCATCTTTACTATACCATGGGCCCCTAGTTTGCTTGAACTTCCATTAAGATGGGCTCCTTTCAGAGGCAATCTGTGTGTGACCTTCTTGTTCTCGTCTGTGCCCTCCTGTTAATGCGTTTTATCTTTAACAAAAACTTCCTAAAAGTTCTGTTGAGCATTAACAATGTTGTATATGTTTTGATGCAGCACTTAGCATGGTGTGTTCTGACTGGGGGGACTGAGCACAACAAGAAAACAAATAACCCTGGAAAGGATGCATTTTGCCAGAGATAGAGATGTGTGGAACCTGTGCCTTCAATGGGCATTTCCTTGCCTTCCAGCAGGAAAAGGCAGACATACCAATCCCCCTGGAGACAGACCAGTTACCGTGCTTTTGTGCCTTTCTTTCTAGCATGTCTTCTGTTGTGGCAGGTTTGTGACTCGCTTTTAGAAAGAGATTAGTTCTTCGGTACCGTTGCTGTTGCGTGTGTATAGGTGAAGATACATAACACGAAGAAGTCACAGCAGAAAGGTAGTTATGGAGAGCACCGTGGTGAACTGGTTTCGCTGCTGGAGGTGTTTTAGTTTTATGTTATTTTTTAGACAATTACCTAAACATTTCAGAATCAGATAATTTGGTTCAAAACTGTTGAAATTTCAGTTTTAAATGTTTTGACCAATGTGTGAACTAATTTTGGATAGGCACGGATAACCAGATTGTCAAAAGTTCTTCTTAGTAACTGCCTGAAACTTACGAAGAGGTAGCTATGCTATGGTTGTAACTGTGGAGTCATTCATGATTTTGCTTCTGTTTTGCTGTTCTAATGATATTCCCAGGTGTGATACAACTGGATGATGTCTCAGGTCATCTTTAAATAGGCATTCAGTAATTGTTCTGAGTAGTAGTAAGCCTGTTAGCTTTGTGTGTAGAAGTAAGAATAATAGTAAAATAAGTGGTGCTTTGTTTTTGGAACTGTGGGACATATGTTTCTATCCTGTCTTAATTTCAGCCAGCAGCTGTAAATAAACTAATGCTGCCCTTCGGTTATGTGAGTACCTGCTGTCAAAGTCAGATCTATGGTTGTGAAACCCTCAACATGGTCTGTATGATTAAGCTTTAGCCCCTGGGTGAGAAGAGGAGAGAAAGCCTCCCTCCCTTCATAGAAAGCTAACTGATGTGTGTGGCGGTGTTTCTAATAAGCCCCCAAGAGTTAAGTAATGCTTTGAACCTAGATGAAGTATTTGGAAACATTAATCCTCACATCTGCATGTAAACCAAATATCATCCCCATTTTCTGAGTGGAGAAATACAACCACCACCCCTCCTGCCACTTTCTCTTGGGACACCTGCCTCCTCCAGCTGCCTTAATGTGTTTTTCTTTGACGTGCTCTTGCTTTGATACCCATGAAGCAGAGCTATCCAAGATACTTAATTTATGAAAACTGTCAGGTATTTGTGTGTGCGGCTTTACCACAGCTGCTTTGTTATTTTCAGCCTATTTTCAGCCTTCTTTTCACACTTGGACTCTGCCTTGTTAGCCACGTGAAATTCAGCTGTAACGTCTTCAGGACAGAATATGTAGATTTGCCTCGCGCAGTGTCAAACTGGGCAAGATGGTTTGAATGACTTAGAAAAAGTCATGGGTGATTGAAAGCAGGATTATTTTCCTTATGCACTTCATAAGGAACCTGTTGAAAGTCTAAGGTAGATAAGGAAGTCTGGGTTCTCCTGGCTGTAATAGTGATTTAATATGAAAGCAGTCCCACCTGCGCTTTCTAACTAGGCATTCAAGGACTCCTCTGTGCATTTGAGTGAAATGGTCTCTAAAGTCAGGAAGCCCAAATAAATGGATTTGTGGCAGGTTTAGGTCACAGGTGGGGAACCTTCCTGGTCTGAAAACCAAGCCTGTGTATTTTCAGGAATCTTTGAGCAAAATGTGTGGCTGTCATCTCCCTCTTCTCCTCCACAGGCACTTGGTGCTTTATGCTGCAGTGAGATGCTGTCCAGAGTCAGAATTTGCGGATGTCGAGTGTGAAGGAGTATGTTTGGCTCGCAGCTTGTCTTCTCTTCAGAAATTACTTCAAGGGACACACAAATCTCTCAGCAGTAGAGGAAGCTGTTATCTTTCATCCTCAGTGAATCACCTGATTTTCTTTTCCCCGACTTAACATGCTTGCAGGGATTATCTCCTCCAGTTCCTTTCCTCTGCGGGTGGTCCTCTTCAGCTGTGGTTGTCCCTGGCACAGCTTCCCCTGAGCACAGAGCCTTTTCAGTGCCCATCCCAGTCTGATGGGGAAGGTGCAGAATTCACAGTGGTCTTGGTGTGCTTGACTGGAACTGGCAGCAGTGCAGCATGCCAAAATACAGCTAACCTGATGGTTGGTTGATGTCTCAACCCATTTCCTAGAGGACAGAGCTGCTCGTAGTGAGAAACCACTCTGGCAGGTGGTACCTGCTGGCTCCCATATGGAAAATGTAGTGTTAAAGTGGACTTCCAGTCTTCTGTTGCTAAAAGTCTCTTAAGTTTTCTGGAATGCGTCTCCAGCACCTGTTATGAAATCCCTTTACTTTCACACCAAAACATGACTATCTGCAAAGGAAGCACTGGCTGGTTTTGTGCGGTTTACTTTAATAGTATCATTGGGGGAGGCTGTTGTTCTTGGTCGGAGCCATATTTTAATACAATCAAAATCTGTTTAGGAATTAATGTAGGTGCCAATTTCCCTGGTGTGACAGGATAGAGAGAGACTGTAGGAGTAGGATCTAATTTTGCCAAGCTCATTTGATGGGATTGAGGCAGTCATAGTGGGATGCCCTCAGCCCAGAGCAGCTGCATTTTGCTTTTTGTGTCCTCAAAGGAGCAGCTGATCACAATGTAAGTGAAAGAATGTTCCTGCAGAAAATAAAACGAAATAAAAATAGGGTATTCCAGCTGTTGACTGAGTGCAGCCATAAAGATGGATGACTGGATAGACTAAGGAGCTAAGAACTATTTGAAGCACTCCTAGAGTGGGAGTCTTGGTGACACTTCAGCAATGACTTATTTAGGTTCCTGATGCTCTTCTCCCACTGTGTGAATAAATAAGCAGACCTGGGTTGATGGAACACACCAGTCAAAGGAAGTTCCCACTGGGGCATATATACTCTGAAAACTTCCATAAATTGTTCTGTAATATGACAGTTTCCAATTATGGGTTTTCATAATAAGAGGCTTATTGGCAACCAGTAATGCAAGTTAACTGTGGAAATTTCTATTGCTTTTCTTGGCCCCCATGCACTTCCTGAACAGTGTGTGCTTTGTCCCAGGTGTACCATTCTGGGCTTTGAAAGTGTGTCAAAACATGTGCAGGGCTGAGACCCCTGGGAGCTGGCACTCGGAGCCCGATCAAAAGGAACAAAAAAATAAAGTGAGGGGCTTAATGCACAAGCCCCAACATGTTAATTCTTAGTTGATTTGTTTGTTTCCTGCCTTGATAAGTTAGAGTGCAGATCACCAGTAAGAGATTTTCGTAGACACATGAGAAATAATTTTTACACCGTTCTGAACAAAGCTTAAAACCTATATAGCCTTGGGAGGTATAGGTATGCAAATATCTTGGATAGCCCTTCCAGTACATTTCGATTAGTTTGCATTGTCAACCCACTTTCCTCTTATGGGCACGTGCGGGTGCAGGCTTGTTCGGTTTATGAAATGTTGAATAAGTCTTCAAAGAGTATCATTGTTTCCAGGAAATATGTTTTTCATACATACTTGTATTGTTAAAAAAAAAAGGCAGTAATGGATAATACTTTGGGTTTGTGCGAGCCAACGGTGTGGATTTGCTTGGCATTGCAGCTTTCAAATCATACACACTCAGCACAAGTAGATTCTTTTCTGATTACATGCAAGCACTGTGTAATAATTACATCTTTTATAATATATATTGATTCATGGTATTGTCTTGAAATTGCAAATAATCCAGAAGCCTGCTTCTGCTTCTTTAGATCAGATACAAACTGGATATCTTTCTGCAGTAGTTTGCTGAAAATGCAGTAATTTCAGAGAATCGTACCTTTGAAGATGTAACCTTATGTTGCTCTCTTCCTCTAATCCACCCCTCTTGAGTGATTTATTCTAGGGACTGTGCATCATAGGTTTTGTCCTGGCACCAATTCCTGTAGTGCTGCAGTGCCTGTCCACATTACCAGAAAAAGATGGCTGGGAGACAGCTTAAAAAAAAATTAATGTTAAACCAAAAAGAAAAGAACACACACGCAAAGAAAAGAAAACCAGTTCCAGTTAGTAGAAAGGGTTTTGCTGCCAGTGTGGATGGGGCATAATTTGATTTAAATGACTTTTGAAAAACAGTTCTCAAAATTGTTCCATGCATTTTCTTCCTGGCTACTGTTGAAAATATGGAGCTGAATATTTTCTGTGATGTTTCAAACCAATATGTCCTGGCAACCTCATAGCTGGGCCCTGTGCGTTACACTCTTGTTTCCAGTTCGCTGTGGCCTGGAGTGCAACACACAGCTCATGAGATGCACCAAAGTGGGAGGTCTTGCGAGGAGCAGGCAATACAAAGACCGAAGGTACAAGGAACATTTCGCTGGGGTCCAGCAGGGAGGCTGCCAGTTTTACGGGCCTCTTTTATGAAAAGAGTTCGCTTGTAGGAGATGGAGGAACTGTGTGTGCCTCATCCGATTTTGTGAGTGTGTAGGAGAAGGCTGATTACTGGGTGTTCTTAAAGGCTGGATGCTGAACTGCATCTTTTGCACCTCCCTCGTGTCAAACTTTTTTCACTAGGGAGATGCGCTGTACAGATGATGTGCTATGGCTGAGTATTCATCACTGCTTTAAGTGTGACAACATATAGCTTCATAGAAGAACAGCATGTGGGTTGGGAAGCCGTTGCTGGACCACGAGGTGTTTGCTGTATCGCTTCTGCTCCAGGGACTCCTGTGTTTTGGGGAACGTGTGTGGGAAGGTCAGTGCAATAGCAGTAGGTATTCTGAAAATAGAAGCTGTGTTTTTAGCACCAAATCAAATCCTGGGGGTGGCAGCAGGAGTGGAAAGTGTGGAACAGGTTTGTTGATCTGGCTATAATAATACACAGCTCTTTGTAATGCTGTTGGGAGTCCTTACCAGGTTGGCTCCTCTACAAAGGAGATCATACAGTGCTCCCTGCAAGCGGGCACGGGAACACTGTCCTTCCCCACATCTCCTTGACACTGTTACCCTCAGCATGTCTTAATATCACAGAGCAGCTCTGAAGTGTGAATCCTCTCAATCCCAGAGAGTTATCTCTCAGAGGTATCTCCCAAGTGATCCTTGGGAAAAGTTGTACAGACCTACTAGGGGCCCATTATGAGCCTTTTCCAGCTCTGCTTCCAAAGCAACTTGGGGCAAGAGCTCCACCTGAGCTCAGATATTTTCTCTACAGTCTGCATAGTGGCTCCTTTTTGGAGTTTTGGAGTGGTATGATCCACACCACTGGTGCCACAGCACATGGGGTACCTGTGCTGAGCAGGGAGCTGCTGCTTCTGACAACTTTTTTTCCTGCTTCTCAGCAGTTGTTGGAGGGTATGAAAGGCAGGAGCATACAGATGGAGCTGTTTAATTTATCCTGTTAGGAGAACCAGATGAAATGAACCCGAGGGAACGTGGTGCTGATCCTAGGACTGTGTGTCCTATAGGCAGCGGTGCAAGAGCCAGACTTGGACGAGATGAGTCCGGGGAGACCACAGAGAGGTGGCAGGAAGGGGGTGAAAGCAGGAGTAGACTTGAGGAGAGACAGGGGCAGAGGCAACTGTCTCCTGCTTGGTGATAATGAAGTGTTGATAAACATGTTTGGAAGCAGACTGTAGGTGTGGGATGAGGGCCAGGGCAATGTGAGCCGGGAGCTTTCAGAGGCAAATGATAGGTCAGAGACCAGGTAGGGAGTGGAGATACATGGTGAGGAGGCAGTTCTTGTTTTGACTTTAGGATTCAGAAAGGTCAGTCTTGAGAATTTTCCCTGTTGATGCTTTTCCACTTGTTATTCTGGTTGTTTGTGCAGGGTGGTAGGAGAAGGACTTAAGCTGGACTTGGAGGGGACACACTGTAACCTGTGATGTTTTAAGTACAGCCTGAAGCACAGAGCGAAGACAAGTGAACTGTTCAGGAATGAGGTTTATAGGTGGAAGCAGGACAAAGTAGTAAAAAAAGGGGCTGTTTGGGTTTTTTTTCTGCAGTTTATTCTGTTACTTGTGCAGCTGCCTGACAAGCCTGGATGTCGGGCTGTCTGCTGTGTCTGCTTGGGCTGTCCTAAACCTGGATGCTCAGTCTGATTACTCGAATTAACTCTGCAGTAAAAACTCACTTTGCAGGTTAGTCTGAGCAGAGAGGATGCAGGATGCTGGTGAGGGCAAGGGAGATGGCTTTGAGGATTCAGTAGGTTTGATGGGTGTGTTGCAGATCTGTCTCTATGTTTTGTTCTGAAAACACATGCATTAGACTTCATTTGTTTCTCTCCCACCTCTCGCCTCCTGCAGTGGGAGCAAGTCAGAGAAGAACTCCGAAAAGTCCATGTTTCCAAGAAGCCTTTGTGTACTCAGATTGTTTACCCTTTTGAATCCACAGGGAGGATTTGTCACTGCTGTCACTACTGTGACAAAAATGTGTGACATCTGAGCACAGCAGAGCTCACTGGGGGGAAGCAAGTAGCCCTTTCCTAATGAAGAGAGAGAAATTTTAGTTTGAATGTTTGTATGATTATTGCATCCAATTTGATGCCTGGAATGTAAACTATAATGTGCTGTTTAATATAAAACAGCTATCCTGTGGGCTGTTAGCAAGTGTTTCCAGTGATTTAGAATTAAAAGATTGTAAAAAAAAAAAAAAAAAATCCAACCCCAAACCACAACAAAAAAACCTGGTCTAACCTTATTGTTATTTTAAAAGTAATGCCATCCCTGGAAGTGTTCAAGGCCAGGCTGGATGGGACTTTGAGCAACCTGGTCTAGTGGGAGGTGTCCCTGCCCATGGCAGGGGGTTGGAAGTAGATGATTTTTAAGGTCTCTTCCAACCCAAACCGTTCTGTAACTGCCTGTACTGAGACTAGTCACCTTTACTGAGCTGTCATCTTTGCCAGAGCTGTTTAGTGTATGTGGAAGGAAGGGTGATTGGGACAGGTGTTTTTTCTCTTATTGGAAGTGCCATTCTTTCTTTATCCAAGGAGCTAGAGCAAGCCAGCTTTTGTTTGGTTGCTCTTTTCAGAAAAGCAAAGCTCTTCCTTGCAATATTTATGGTAACTTGGCTCTAGCACGTGTGTATGAGCTGTGACAGCATCCTCATGTTAGCCAGGCTACGTTCCTACTCCCTCGTGAGTGAACATTAGGGAACCAGCTTTTAAGTGAAGCCTGTTTAATATGGCAAAAGCTGGGAGACTAATAGATGCAGGTGTTCGCAGTATTGGTATGAAATGTGGTGTTTGTATTAGTGTTGTGGTAGCAACGGTCTTTTTAACGGTGAGATGGTAATTTGGTTCAAAGCCCCTGTTTTCAGCTGTCTTCCTTTTGAAATAACTGTTTTTAACCTGTTTCTGTTTCTTGGACTTGTTGCTTAACTCAGACTCAACTGCAGAGAGTAGAGTACCAACAACTCTGACCTAAAGTTTGTCTCCCTACCCAGTATTGAATGTAATAACTTGTCTATAGCTAAAGCACAACTTGTGTTTGACCACAGTATTTTTCAGAAGAAAGGCATCTTGCATTGGTTTGCAGACCTCAAGAGATGGGCTTGGGCTGAAGACCTTATTTCCCTTATAGCTGTTGCCATGTGTAGTCCTCCCTGTTTAATGTGAGCTCCCTGCCCCCTAGGAATCTGTCTTCAGCTTCCACTCGCTGGTGAATCTACTGCACCTTTGTGTAGCAGCGTGAGGAGCCTCTTTGTGCATCGTCTGTCCACCCCAGTGAAGAGAAATACTGTTAATGGCTTGTCACTTCTGAAATCTTTTGAATAAGTTACATGTTTTGCGTTTGATTACTCATTATGAGGCATTTTTCTGGGTTTTGACTGACTTAGGGAGAAGAGGTGTTGTGCTGTATCATCTCCATTCTTCCCCAGTATCCTTAGAAAAATACATGTTGCACAAGTCAGGCCTCTCTCACCAGTGCAGTATTATAAAGCTAAGATTGCTTTTCTGTTTATAATACTAAGTATCCTATTGCTGAGATTTTTGTTCATTAGAAATCTTTCACATTCTTTTCAGAGTCAGCGATTTCCAAAGCAGACCCATTCATAGGCATTGTTGCGTATTCTTAGATATTTGAGTTTACTTTTGGCTATTCTCAAGCATTCTGGATTCAGATCAATCTTGTTCACCAATTGGACTTGACAGCTCTGCAAGTCTTTGTCATCCACGAGTTTTATTACCAGTGATTTAATATTTAGTTGCAGATTATTGGGAATGCTTGGCCTACTGCAGAACTCTGTGGAATCCCACCAAAAACCTAATTCCCAGTGGATTGTTCTGTGTACTTGTGGGTTTCCTACTGCATGTTCATTGCAAGACCTCTGGGGGCTTTGGTGAATTCTGGAGCAGCAGGAGGGATACCTCCCAAGGGGTCTAGCTGACCAAGCTTGGCTAATGTGATAAATGTCATAAGTGTACTCCTTCATTATCAAATCTAAACACTTTTTTGAGGTTTGGTTTTGTTTTGGGTTTTGGTTGTGGTTTTTTTTTCTAGAATGAGTCATGTATCTATTTGTTGTTTCTTTTTTAAGTGAAAGCAAATGCTGCCTTTGAATTTCTGAAGCAGTTCAGCTATGGAAAAAAGGGCAGCAAAAACTGAGCACAAGTAGTTGGATGTTTAAAGAAGAATTTAAGATGTTCTCTCCTTGAAGTAATAGTGAAGTCCTGGAATGTGGTGGGCAAGTTTGACCTGAAGAATCCCAAGAATAGTATGCTCTAGTGAAAATGTCTAAAATTCAGTATTTTAGTCCCTCTTTTTAATACGAGCATTTTGAGTGAGATGAAGAATTTCACTTTTATTGTATCTGTGTCCAAAACAGCTCTAGGGAAGATGATCCTGCTTCCTTACATGCCAGATGCTTTCAGTGAAGGAGGTCTGTGCACAAGCTTCTGTTGTTGAAAACAGTGACCTTAACCATGCAAGGTGCATCCGTCCAAGTGTCTCTAGTCCAGCAGTCACCCATGTCTCATCTTCAGATCTGTGAGGATTCATGGATTGCTTGTAAGGATCAGAGATGAATAAGGAAGAAAAGCAAACCTTTTAGTATCAGGCCTAAGCACTTTGAGGGCTCAGTGCATTTATTGGAAAAAGCCTGGGGGTTAATATCTCAAATACGATTGAAAATCACTGGTCTGGTTCAGTAGTGTGAGATTATAGACTAATGTATGAATTGTTAACTGTTGCCTTTTGAGGAGGCAGCGGGAAAAAAACCCCATACCTGATTTGAGAATCAACAGCCTGGGCTTTGTCCATGTGTGGATGTGAGGCTTAGGTGGAAAGTCTGTGAAAAGCTTGGAACTACCAGGGCAGGTATAAGATTGCTTGTGGCAGAGAAAGCAGTTTCTGCGGCAGCTCAGGAGGTAACCCTTGTGCTTTCAGATGCACAGAATCCCAGTTCAGTTTTCTGTTGGAATAAATTCCTCCCGAGTAAAGACAATTGTTCGTTTGATGGCTACTTCAAGACTGGGCTGCATGCAGCGAGGTAATCACTCTGCTGTCCAGATTGTACGTATCCATGCCAGGATGTACTTGCCCACTAGCTGCTTTTTATTACATTTATGGTTGAAATGGGATTTTCATTCAAAGATCTTGTGTTCAGTCAGCTATGACTTTACAACTAATCACTGTGGGACAGAAACTTGATGCTTGTTCAGTGATAGATGTTTGTTTAAAGTTGGAAGAAAACTTATTCAGCCACAATCTTAAGGATCAGACATTCAAATAAGCAACTGACTTTCATCAAAATGCTTATTAAGATTTTTTTTTTTTTATTAAAAAGTGTATGAAACCATAAGGTTGACATTGGACTTCCCAGGTGAGGAAGTTAAGGTCCTTTAAGGGACTTTAACCATGCATCCTGGGATGTTTGTGTGGTAGTACGGTCATGCATTTCATGCATGTGCAGCACGGGGGAATCCCCTCCTTCTGGGTCCGTGCAGAGTCAGCTGCATTGGCAATGAACAATGCTCTGTACTGCATGTATGACTACGTGATAGACTTGGCCAATTGTGTATTTGGTTTATTCTGCATCTCTGATAAGTACTGATATATTCTAACTGTGTATTATGTCATGTGTGAGCTTCAATAGCATAATAAGAAATAGGAGAGTGCAATATCATCAGTTTCTGTTTTCCACGATGCTGCATGTGAGAAATGCTTATTCTGTCATGGTCAGATTTGCTGCTGCTCATATACAGAAAGATCCTGCTTTTTGGAATCTGTGTGATGAGCTCATGTTGGCCAGCAGCTCTGATCAACTTAAATGGAGTAATTGTATCCATTGAACTCCTGATTTTGTAAAGTCTTATGCAGCTTTCCAGTCTTCTGATGTACAGCTTCCCTAAATTTTTGGTGTGATGTAAGAAATCTTGGGTGAAATTCCCTGCTCTGTTATGTATGAGGTCAGCCTATGTGATCTGTCTTGGCCTTGAAAAGAAAACAAATCCTATCACCCATGCTTGCCAGCATCTGGACATATTGCTGCTCTACGCTGTGTGGAGGTCGTGATTTTGTGGACTCTGGAAAACTTTACTTAAAAATCCATTTGCAAGTCCATAAGGAAATGTGTGACTGGGGGCTTAGGTAGTCACAGCTGGAGTGTCATGCTTGCTAGAGACAGCAGTGTGTATCCTCTAGCTTGGGGGAAGCATGGTAATTTTAGTGTATAGCATTTAAAAAGAAATCCATATCTGCTGCCTTCTTTGATGCAACATAAACTCTTCAAGCAAAAGCTTTTCAGTGCTGCATCTTTAGAGAAGCACTTCCTATCATTCAGATATATTTGATGTTGTTCACTGCATTACATATAGAAAGCTTTGTAATTTAGCACCCGAAACACGTGTCTCGCTCTTCAAAGAACTACTTGGAGAGAAAGAAATTCAGGCATAGCCTGAAGGGGTTGAAGAAAATGAGCTCCTGCTGCAGTTGCACACTTGCACACATCTGGTGCAATTGAAATTTAAGAGCTGAATACATCCACATCTGACCATGGTAGGGTCCAAACATTACCGTTGACACTGGTTTTCTTTTTGGATAGGCACACTGGCAGAGTCACTAGCGTGTGGAGCCTTGTCAGCTCTCTAATCTAATAGACTGTTCTTGCCCAGACCACTGTGTGTCAGTTTTTTATGTACCAAATGTAGCCAGGTTTAATAATCGACCATTTTCCCACCTTCTGCCAAACTTCTTCCCTTTTTGTCACAATTCAATGTTTGAGTCAAAATCTGCTATGGTAACAAATTGTATACATATTAAAAAATGAAAATAAAGATGGAAAGCAGAGTCACAAAAGGTAACAAGAGTTCAAAGTAATGTCATGAGTTTTTTTCTTTTTAAAGACTTGAATTCAACCCTGGTTTAAAATTGATTTTATTTCTTTTATGTATTGTGAAAAGATTACAAAGAAATGGGTACTGCTTGAAAGCATGATTGTAGCTCTGTATATGTAAAATTGGGAAAGTCTTCCCTGTACAGGACTGATTTGATCTATTTGCTTTTTAGTTACTAAACAATAATTTGTGGAGCTTTTTGGATTGCATTTCTCTTAGTTGGAATGGTCGCCGCCAGCTAGGACCTGTTGAGGCTATTTATGCTTATTTCTAGTGACTCTATCTATCATATAAAGTATGTTACCAGAAAGGGGGTGTTTCTATTGCATTTTTTAAAGGGCCCTTCACTTGCCTTGCTGGTGGCATGAGTTGCTGCTGTCATGTACGGGTTCAGCGATGCTTAGGACTGGGGTGCCCATTGATAGGACGAGGGGTAATGGGCACAAACTTGAACATAGGAAGTTCCATCTTAACATGAGGAGGAACTTCTTTACTTTGAGGGTGGTGGAGCACTGGAACAGGCTGCCCAGAGAGGTTGTGGAGTCTCCCACTGTGGAGACATTCAAAACCCGCCTGGACGCTGTCCTGTGCAACCTGTTGTAGGTGACCCTGCTCTGGCGGGGGGGTTGGACTAGATGATCTCCAGAGGTCCCTTCCAACCCTGACGATTCTGTGATTCTGTGGGGGCCTTGGAGGAGCATCTCCAGGGAGTTACCTGCCTGGTGAACACCAGCACCAGCTGGAGAGGGGCTCAGTCGCTGAGAGGGCATTGGAATGTGGTCACACAGTTTCTTTGTGATTTTGATGTTTAGTAGGTTATTTCTTATTCCATGCTGATCTGAATCTCAAACAGAAGTCCCTCAGCTTGAGTGAAACTTAAACACTTTTGAAACGAAAACCTGGATCTAGGTTTCAGGGTCAGGTGGGTGCTTGCAGCTCGCTGTTGGTTGTGGGAAGGATGCTAGTAAGGGCGTATGAGTCCAAGGTATGAACCATTTTTGGTCATTATAACCCGAGATGGAGCAGTTCCTGCCTCTGTCACACGCGATGCAGGTCTAGTGTCTCCTTTACCGGGACCCAGTGTTCTTCGTGATTTTGTTTGACACGATTACACATATGGTTTCTCCCCCGCCGTGCCATCGTTGCGCTAAAGTGGGGACAAATCTGTAGCAATGGCCAGAGTTACTTATCTCAGTTATCAGTTAGTTAATGGTTAAGTAATTTGTACTCTAATTGAGTTCATTCCTCTCAGTAATTGAATTCGGAGATTTGTATAGGTAACAGCAATAATTGAGTGCCTTTAACAAAACGTCTGGAGCCTGAAATAAATACAGAGCTTGGTGCCTTACCAAGCTGCCACACTCCAGTTCCTCCGCAGGTCACAGGGCACCGTGTTCTCGGGTCTGTACTTTTTCAGTCTGTTCTTAATGGTGTGTTGGGGAGCTCTCCCAGAGATGTGCTTTGACATGGTCCCAGCATTCACTGGAAATGCCTGAGTTTTGGGACTTCACAGGATGATTAGTGTATCTTGGTGAACAATGGTCTAAGCAACTCGTTAAATTGCAGTGTATCCTCTTCCCTCTCTGTGCTTACTCCCGACTTCTGGAGAGCCGATTAGAGGCTTGGCAGGAACTGCATGGTTATGCTCTAGATACGCTTTGGATACATTATTGTCACAGTTGAGGTATTGCAAAAGCCATGCCGTTCTGTCTTTATCCTAGTGAGGTACCTCTTTGGATTGTGCAATATCTGTGGCTAATTACACGGCAATTGCAGTGTGCCACCAGCCACCCACAATTCATTGTCAGCTCCTTGGGGATGCAGATGAAAAAGGAAAGATAATGTTTTCTTTCTTTGGTCCAGTGATTTAGCTTGCCTCTTTTTTTTTAATCCCTTGCTCCTTCAGGTAATAAAGCCAGATGGTAGTGACAAAGAAACAGAAGCCACGCATGAATCAGATGTCCCTGAGGATATGCTGGGGACTTGCATTCCTCAAGAGACAGCGAAAGGCGATGCTAAAAGTCCGGATGTCATTATAGAAGCTCAGTTTGATGATAATGATGCAGAGCATGGACAAGACCACTTGCAGGATACGTTGGCTGACGACATTAAGAAACTTTCCCTGGATACTGGTGAAAAGGGTGAGTAGATCAGATTGCTGATTTAAGCCTTTATTTGTGCAAACTGTCGAAGTATTACTTTGTTGCCTTGCTTTGCTGCAAGATATAAAATACAGGCATAAAAGCTTAATGCCTTATCACTTCTATCCCTTTCTGCTAAACTGCCTTCGTAGTTTTGAATGGATATTAGGGACTGGGTTTTATGTAGTTTTGATTGATGCAAAGTAAATCTGTGAAACAGAAGTCACACCTTTAGATTTGCAGTTCTCAGGGCTGTCTGGGGATTGCTGGTTGCTGTTTAATTCAAGGCGCTGCTGTAGCAGTTTCCTTCATCGCAGCTTGGCTGGGCAATCTGTGTCTCATTTTGGGGATAAGAATATATTTCCTTGGGGGCAGTTAGGTTTGTTGCTGTTTTCAAACAGTTGAGTTATGAGCAACTTAAAGATTTGGTCCATTTAAGAAGAACATTGCACTAAAACCTAAAGCCAATTATGCGATCTGTTTTGAAGGCAAACCTATTTTATTCTGAATCTGAATTCCATCCAAACCATCAAGTGTTGCTTAGGGCAAAATAAAATAGGCTCCCCTGTCCCAAACTATGCTTATGCTGCTCTTTGCATGTCCTTTCTAGTACTAAATCCCCTCCTGAAGAGCTGTGTGTTGAAAGGATACTGACAATTAGCACATTTAATGTGTGCCTTCAGCTGCCAGTGAAAAAATTGCCGGGACAGATATTCTGGTGCATTCCTGATGCGTGCCCCAGCTGTCCAGAAAAAGATGGCAGTAACTTAGGACATAAGTAGCTGTTGGTCTCTGACACATCTTGGTGGTGGTTTTAAAGCTGTTCTTTTTAATAACTCGTGTTTTCCTGAGAGATTGCATTTGAAGATGCACATACCTCTGCCTGTCCTATTGGTAGACTTCCATTTTTCACACCCATCTGCTAATAAAACTGGAAATAACATTTCAGTGGAAGTGTTGTAGTTTTTATGACAAAACGTTGGTTTCAGCTCATGAATGGAGCTGCCACCTCACCAGTTTGTGATGCTATTTCCTTTTGGGTACGTCCACTGTCTTTGAGTTACTGCCAAAGTATGTGAACCAACTTCCGTCTTGTTCTGTTACTTTCCAGCATAGGGGTTGAGTTGGGAGTTACTCGTCTTGTCTGCAGATGTTTTACACAGCTAGTTATTAACCCTATCTTTTTTGCAGTCTTGGACACTGTGTTATAGCTGCACACCGTTGAGCTGCCACTTTGACTCTGACTCGACAATTCTAAATCTCCTAAAATCCTCCTGAGTCACATGTCGTGTCTGTTGCACCTCTGTTGCTTCTGATAGCAATGCCAAATTAAAATTCAGAGAAATACATTCTAGTTTGACACCAGCACCTAAAATCAATACAGACTTGAGCCAATATTTTACTTTACCTGCATAACTGTGCTTTATTGTACAGGCTTGATGAGGCTTTTCTTGATGCATCATAGTTCCTGGAGATGCTCTGGAGTGACCTGTGTTGGAGGTTATCAAGTCATCTCTTAAAATCTGTGCCGTCTGAGTAGGTTTTGTGATTTAATTCTATCTTTGGAGAATACTTGTAGGGCAGATGTTAGATCAGCTTATTGTCTACACAGTTGAAATCCAACTTACTTTTCCATTGCAGTTGCCTAAGCCAGCTGTTTTCTTTTGTTTTCAAGGCCTTTCTGTGTTCATCCTTAAGAAGCCTTGTGGCTGATGTGGATGTGCCAGTTAGATTTCTGCTGAGTTTGTATTTTGCTATCACCTCTTTTAATAGTTGCTTCAGCTTCTTTGGCCATATAACCCATACGGATTTTTCTCTAGTTTCTTCTTGCTCTCTTTTTTAATGCCCCCCTTTTTTTATACATATAAAGTTTACGATGCTGCTTTTTCTGAAGGTGTTTTTGAGCAGTTGATGATTGCTTTGGCTTGTTTCCTGTCCTTCATGCAATTTCTCATATCATCACTTATCCAGATTTTAAGTCTTGCCTGGAAAACAGCTATAGTTATTCTAGCATCAGTGATAACTGTCACAAAAAAAGAAAAGATCCTGCCAAATTCAGCCTTCACAGGTGTGGCTCAAAATGCTTTTTTTAAAAGGATGAAACATACACTTCTTCAAGGCAGAACTTAGCCAAGGCCACCCACTGGAACGTGGGACTGGCACTGGGAGGCAGAGTGCTTTGCAGGGTTGGACTGTAGTGAGTGGAAGTGCCCTTCCCAGTGTAACGTGGGCCTCCCCTGGGAGGGCTGCTGGGCTGATGCTGCCCGTTGAACTTTCCTTTCAAGCTAACTGCATGAGTCTTTCCTTTTATGTTACATCCCTTCTGCTGGCAACACCTACTGCAGCAAAACACAGAGGTGTGGATGGGAGATGAGATCCCATGGGGGGGTTTCTTCCTGACCCCACCAAGACTGGTGCTTTGTTTAGTTTCCCTGAGAGCATTGCTTTGTAGGGTTTGTTACGCAGATTCATTGTGTGGCCTTATGCACAGGAGGGAGCAGATGAAATAATTTGTGGCCAGTGCAACTCTTAAATGAACACTTGTAGTGGACTTTCTTTTATTTTTCCCTAACATAGGGCAGTCTGAAGGTTTCAAGCTGGACAAAGATGCCATCAAGGGAAGAAACAGTCTATCATGTTCTCATGTGCACTTTATGTATGTATGTATATGCATACATATATGTGTGTGTATATATATAAAAAGATGCATTTACATATGACCTAAACAAACTAAGCAAAAAACCCCACCAGATTTCTGGGGGTGAAAAATATCCATAGCTACCTTAATAGAATCAAAAGTAAATTTTACTCATTCTGGGGTGACAAAACAGAGCCATGTTGCTCTAGACATTACCAGACGGTAATGTCAAATCTTTGTGCATGTACAGAAGCTCTGCAGATTGCTGCCTCTCAGTTGCAAGATGACTTTAGTCTGTTCTGACGGAGAAGTAGAATTACGCAATATCTTTGCTGCTGGGTCATTTGTTCTGCTGCTGATGGTCAGAATGAACCATGAAGAATAAAAGTAGATGTGTCATTCGAATAAGAGCACTCTGGGTCACACTGGGAGTGCAGGCTGTTTTGATATCTTTTCTATCCTGGCCTGTGTCCCATCCCTCATTGTGGGTCTGTTCCTCTTGAGAGCACTAGTCACCCCCTCCATCTCTAGTTACACGCTGGGGCAACGAATTGTAGATTGGCCCTTGCTGTCAGAAGCTCTGAAGCATGAAACATTGTGTACACTGATTATGGCCCGGATTTGAGTGGACTGAATTTCCCTGAAGTCATTGTACTTTGGGCTTCCTATGCCTCTGGGGGGCTTAAAGGAAACTGATAGAAATTGTTATGCATGGGGCTGCAGGCTGAGACTCAGATGTTGGATCTGTCCTCGCTAAGTGCTGCAGTTATGAGAGCTGTGCCTCCTGCCCTTTTCTTCCTAAGACCCTAGAAGGGATGGGATAAGCAAGAGGGAAGTCCACAGAAGTGAGGAGACCATCACATGCAGCCTAATTCTCAGCCCATGTACTTTCTGAAAGTTCTGGAGCTCATAAAAGTGCGTCAGTCTTGCTTTGCTCAAGGATGTTTAAATAAAAGTTCATAACTGGTGTCACTATGCCAGAAGCTGTCCTGGTCAAACGAGTTTGGTCCGCTTTTTTGAACTCTTCTTGAAAAGAAGTTGGGTTAAAGATTACCTTCAGAAAAGTCCCTGATCTAGAAAGTGATGAGCCATTTTCCTCTCCAGCACGCTGTTCTATATGAAGGGCAACATTATCCTGTTCCCAAAGTTAGATTTTCTTAATGTTAAGTTTTGGTCATTGGAGGTAAGTCTTTTTTAGCAAAGTTGGAAATCTCTTCATGCGTTTTCAGCTGTATTTCCAAGATGTAAATATCTCTACATTCTGAAGCAACTTTCTGTTTTTTTTCTTTTTTTTTTTTTCTTTACAAAACCAGTAAGAATGAGCACCTTGAAGAAAGTTTCTCAGCTCCCTTGCTAGTCTCCTTCAAACCCTCTCTGGGGTTTCTGTGCCCAGTTGAAATACAGGCAAAGAACAAGGCAATAGCATCCTGGCACTAGTCTGAACAATATTGCGTACACAGAAAAGATTAATTCTCTGTAGTGCTTGGTATTGATGTGCAACTCCTGTGTTTTACCCTGACACCTCAGCTTATTCTGTGTCACTGCTGTCCAGAGAAGTCATCCGCCAGTGGACATGACCTTTGCCAGGTCTGTAATTCTTTTCCTTAATCCTCATTCACATCAACTACTGCAACAGAGGTAATGTAAGTTATCTTATCACTTAGTACTGAGCTGGAATACATTATTTCTGTGACTTGTCACTGCAGTAGAAGGATTTTCGTTACACTCCATTTCGATATGTAATAAAAACCAGAAACTTCCCTGTATGCTTCTATCCCAGGAAAAGTGCAAAATGTTCTGTACAGAGTACTTTACGATGCTGTATCCCTACACAGACTTGCATGTCACATGGGTTTCATACAAATGTGAGCTGTCTCTTGTTAAATATTGGAATCAGATTACTCTGATAAAGAAACATCAGCAATTGAACAGTAGCAGCTACTTGTACTCTTGAGAATGGCAGCTGTGCTCATAAAAGTTCCTCGGCCTTTCTTAGCAAAAGGGTATTCAAATAAAAGTTTGTAAAACTGTGTCACTATGCCAAAAGCTATCCTTGTCAAACTAGTTTGCTCAGCTTTTTTCAACTCTTGTCACGAGAGATCTTACTTTACCAGATATGCAGAATATCCTGCTTCCCACGGGGTGACTTGCAGAAGTCATCGAGTTGGTGGACTGGCTGCCCTGGCAGCAATCAGATAGTTGTGTTTGTTCAGGATTTCCACTTACACCTACACTTCTGCAAATCAGAGTTTGAATATGTGAATGTCCGAGGCTTGCTCACTGCCTTGACGTAATGAAGTTTGAATAGAAATAGCTAATTTACAGGCAGAGTAAACTGACAGCTAACTCAGCCAATTGTGTGATGGAAAATTGAATTGAATAGCTGATAGTTAATAGGTAGAGTCAGAATTTGGGTTGGAGCTGCTGCAGAACTTGCTTCTGTCTGCCTGTCTGTCCAGCATTGGCCAGGTGGACACTGGTAGGTCTCTTTTCAAGTCAAATGTGACTGTCAGTCTCTAATAGCCCTGGTAAGGTCAGAAATTATAATCTACAATTGCTTGGTGTTCACACTACTACTGACTGGAGGCTGTTACTGAGTATTTCAGGGTTACTTGGCTCAACGGAAGTGGTGGCATTTGGGACCTTCACAGTATGGTTGTGTGATAATGCATTATGCCATTCTTTTCTCAAGATAGTGATCTGGAATCAGTGCTTAGAAGAGGTTTTGGGACCCTTCTAGCAAAGGAGAAAAATGTATTTATAATCTAGAGTTTAATCTCTCTTTTGCACTTCTGCACCTTCTCATGTGCTTCTATGCTCCCTCTTGTGCCTTTGTGTGCTCTCTCTCTCCTTTGAAGCTTGACCAGGTGCCTACCTGCCTTTTGTGTCTTCCTTTGGCACCTGGAGCCTTTCTGTAGTTAGCAGGGTCTTGTATTGGCATAGGCAGAGTTTAGGGAGATACTACTATTCCTCTCCTTCAAGGTTGGTAGGGAAAGGATGATGGTGACGAGAATCTGGATCCCATGTCGTCCCTCTGCTCTGCTCAGGTCCCCCCTTCTTTCAGTTTAGCTGTCATGAAATCTCTGACAAATTTGGAGCCCACCAATGTCACTGGCTGCTAGAAGGAATAAATGTTCTCCCTCCTTTTCAGAAGGAAGTGTGTTCACTCCGAGTGCTTTTAAGGAGTCTTCATGCTTCTTTCCTAGCCTGCGGCTTTCTGGAGATGGATCGTCTCCACTGCATAACTCTTAACATTTCTAGGCCACAGCAGAGTGAAAGCTCACCAGGAAATCTTCTCAGTTACACGGCTTTTAATAGAAATCCTTGAGGTGGAACTGTCAAAAATCAGATCAGTTTCACTCTGCTGAAGCCTGGAAAACCAGCAGAGAAGCTGGAGCCGTTTCAGCTGCTCGAGACAGCTCTGTATTAGTTTATCCTAAGTTCATGTTTGCGGGTCTCTGGATCTAGCTCTTTTGGTTGTTGCTATAACTTTTCTTAAATGAGAGCATAGATTTCTTGAAGAATAAACAGTGTAGCAACTTAAGCAAAATGTTCTACTGGTATTGAACAAATTGGGCTTTACAGTTGCATTGATTAAATGCTATGGGCTGAATAAGCTCCAGTTATTCTTTTGATGCACAGCTAAAGCCTGCAATGAAAGATAGCGTCGGGAGAGCTTCTTATGCTGTTCTTCCCTAGTAAGTTATCTTGACCCTCAAATGACTTAAGTGAGGCAAAAAAAAAACCCAAACCCAAAACCCTTATGCAATTAGGTAACAGGAATTAGATTAAGTTCAGTGTATTACCATATGTTCCTGAATTCACCTGTGTTCCTCCTTTGAGTTACAAGTTTAGGTCAAGTAAGTGAGAGGGCATGATACTGAGAATGAATGGTGGGTGTGGAGATAAACATATTAGAGTATGGTCATTGTTAGCAGCAAGGTTTCCAGGATGAATCAGATTAGGATTCATTCAGCTAACACATTTTTCCATGCAATAGTAAAATTGGACACACACACACAATGAACAAATGCACATACAGGAAGGAAGAACATTAAGTAGATAGGCAAAATACTCAATGGAAATGTTGTTGTAACGTTTTAATTTTACTTGCCGTTAATGTAATAAAACTGTATTTATGTAGACTGCGACACTACCTGATTTTTTGAGCTTTAATTCCTTTGCAATAAAGCTTTCAACCCCGCTGTTGACTGGCAGCTCCTCAAGGATGTGCGAGGGCCAGGAGGCCTGAGTACCCGTGCTGTGGTTGTCGTAATGTTACGTGGCTACTGAGACAGCTACAATTTGATCTCTCGGGCTAGATGGCAGCTTCCCAAAATGATGTTGAATCTTTGTTGTGGATCAGGCTTGGAGGGTTCTAGGGAAAAGTGACACTCCTGTCTCATCATTCTGCCGTCTCCTCCATAATTCCTCGTGGAGGTGGCTAAATATAACTAAATAATTATATGCTTGGCTGCGTTGTGTGTGTAAGGAAGCCAGCTATACTCACCTCTTTGTATTGCCTCTGCTCTGTGTTATTGCAGATGCTCGTCTCTCTGCTGTACGCATCTGTTATTATGCCTTTCTTCTCCCTCTCTGAGGGTCTCCTCCTGCCTGTACATCTTCAAAAATCTTCTCGCTAATCGTCTGAGTCTCCTGGTCCTCTTCTTCAGTGTGCCGTTGGGCACACAGGTGTGTGAGTTCAGGTATTTAGACAGGAGCAGCTGTGGCAGGTTGAGTCTGCTTAAATGAGTATTCGAAATAGACATCTCAAAGGACGTTAGTCCTGTGCATTAGACACACAGCTCTTTGTTGAGACAACTTGGGAGTGCTGCATGGTTTGGAGCCGCTTTGCTTCTTACCTGCAGAGCCCTCTTGCATTGCACGCGGGAGCTGTTAGGCTGGTTTTGGACAGGCTGCACGTGTTAAATTCCAAAGCTGTTGGTTTAACAGTCTCATCACAGTGAACTACCTGTCTTCCCTCCATCATGGGTGGAAAGTTCTGTGTGCGGAGATATAAATACTCATGAAATACTACCTTTTGGGTAGGGTGAAGAGGCTCTTCAGCCTGCTCGGTGAGACTTCAGAGAGAGCTCACTTGGACCTCTGTACTGCATACTCCATGGGGGAGAAATCTGCAAAGGTCAGGAGAAGCTCAGAGCTCCTACTTCTGTAGGTACCGAAATAACTTTTTAGGAACTGAAATCATCCAGCTAGGGGCAGGTGTTTCAAAAAAAACCCAGATCCCTTTGATCCTCAAAAAATTATGTTTTAGTTTACTCGGTGAAGGGAGGACCAAGTATGATGTGAACCGCTGGTTCCTACCATCAGTTTTGTGCTCTGGAAGAAAAACCTGTTCTGTGTCAGTAAGCACTGGTGACAAGAGTGTGAAGAGCTCTTGTCCTGTCTTCTAAACAGCAGTACGTTTCCTTCTCGTTGTCCCTAAAAATGAAGATTGTAGCACAATAGGGTAATCCAGGACAAATCTGTGCATGCATTTGAATGTACTGCTTTTTGGTTGAAGGGAGTTTTCATTTCCATATCTCTTGTGTTGATAACAGACAGAACTCCCCAAAAGACATCCTTTTTGAGTGTGACACACAATCCTTGAAATATTTATAATAAATTGGTTTGTTTTACACTACTTTCCTTCTGTATTTGGTACTAAAACATACTGAAAACTGTTTATTGAAACAGACGTCAGAGAACCTAAGTGTTGCTATTCATTAGTAAGTCTACTACTTACTGCTACTGAGAGGTTTACAGATGTGCTGGTATCTGAGCACTAAGCTGAGAAGCAATATTTTCTTTTTTTAAAAGCTTCATAGCAGTAATGCCTTCTGAGGGGATTCTTAGATATGCCCATGTAGAGTGAGCCAAGTAACTGCTCAAGTAGATTTTTTTTTTTTCTCTAGCTGAAGTAGCAAACATTGAACTAATTTTTTTTTAAAACTTGTTTCTTTCCATGCAGGGAGGGAGATTTTTTTTTTTTTCCAGTGAGTTGTTTTTCAGATCTGAAACTATGATATATTTTCATTTGCAAGTGGATATTGCATCTTTAATTGTATTCTTTTTGGACAGAATTGCAAATTTCCACAGTGACCAATGCAAAACTAGTGAAAATAATTTTTGGATCTGTCACAAGTAATCAGAATTCTAGTCTGATGACTTTTGGTCCACTTTGGCCACCTTTTAATGTCATGGTAATTTAATTGTAAAAGGGAATTTGGGGGGCTTTAAAAAAAAAAAAAAATTGACCTAGGAATGCCTGTCAGGCAAATCTAAGTGTGTATTGAAGCTGCCTAAACTGATCTCTTACAGAAGGAGGCAAATTCCAAGTGTCCTGGATCTACTTTGTTGGTAATAACATAACTAATTTGAGTTGCTTTTTGTATCTAGTGCCTAATTTTTTTTTTAAAGTAAGACTGTTACAGTTTTGGTTTGTCAGATAATCGCTGAAAGGAAAACACTGAGATTATAATGCAGTTTCACTGGATCCTGGTTGCTGAAGTGTGTTTTCACTGTAAGATAAGCTTATGAAGTATTGCCCAAGCTAACATAGTAAATCTTTCTCAGAAAACATGTCTTTGCCCAGGGTGGAAATATTGAATGGTCATTGGATAACCACTGCAGTAAAGGGGTCAGAATAATTCATTTTTAGTTTGGCATAATGCAAAGAGTTTCTTCCCACCTCCTCTGCTCAAAATCCTTCTCCTCTCCCAAGTTAACTCTCCTTGAGGAATGCCTCCGTGGCTCTGCCCTGTTGTGGGAGATGTTTGTGTCTCTCAGCTCAGATCTTCTAGACCACCAGTCTCCAGTGGGGCCCCGATGCTTCTCCACCCGCCCACCCACCTAGTTCCAGCTTCACTGGAGGGAAGGGGGATGTGCACCGAAAGGCAGGGACTGTCAGAAGTGTATTTAGGGGACGCAGGTACCAGGCTCTTGTGGCAGCTTACTTTTTTCTTGATGTTTCAGTTGATTCTGAGGTCTGTGTGCAGCAATTTCACAACAGAGCAAGGTGGTCATTGGATCTGGGTAATTCGCCTTTCTGGGCAGAGAGGTTTGTCACAGGGAGCCCTCATTGCTGGTGCTCTGCTATTGTAGACCTCCAAGCACTAGATGCAGCCCTGGTACTGGCAGTGTTTTGACTTCAAAAGGAGCAACTACAAGCTACGGAGGAGTCCCCATCTCTTGGCCCCAAGAGTGCAGATTTCCTCATGAGTCTTCTTCCCCGACCCTTGTTTCAGGAGCGCTGCCCATCAGTAAATGACCTGATGACCTTTTAGATGCTGAAGTTGATTAAGAAAGATGGGTAGAAATAAGTAGATGGCTGGGACTTGCTTCCTTCTTTCTTTCTGTTGATGGTATAATTGTAGATCCCACCCTCTGTCTGCCGGAGTCTCAAATAATCCCAGGATTTTTTGGGAGGGATACTGAAATTTGAGAGACCCCTGTGGAAGAAGGTGCTCTCCAGCCAGCCAAAGGCCCCATGTTGATGTTGGCTGTGAAGGAAAAAGGCAGGTTCTACCGTGTGCCGGAGTGAGAAATTAGAGGCTTTCTGGTACCTGTACTGAATTTGCATGGGGGTTCAGCTTCGGCAGGATGGGGGGCAGTGCCCCAGCCCTGCCTGTTCTTTGTCCCAGGCAAAGGACACTGTAGTGACCCATTTGCTGTGCTCTCCATGAGAGGTCTGTCCTGGTGCTTCTATGCTTTTGCATGCGTGTATGCGATACCTCCCAAGGACACCACTGCTGGATCCTTTTCTAACAGGGAAACCCGCTTCAGTGAAAAAACGCAAGTGACATTTTGGAGAAATGGGAGCTGGAAGGAGAAGTGGAAAGAAGGCAGTGCTAATAAGGGCATGTTCCTTGTGTGGCTCCTGGTGCTTTTCTCATTCTTGCCTGCTGGACCTTGAGTTGCTGCTGTCGTTCTGCTATGCTGGGAAAGCAGCGAATGCAGCTCTTCGTTTTTTCCCCAGACATTTAGATTTGGTTTCTCGTCCAACCAGCATGTGCTGTTCCATGGGGAGAGCTGACTCCAGTAAAGCCCTGGGCTTGTAGCAGGTGTGCCTGAGCGTATGGCCTTCGGAAGGCTACCACCCTCCCCTTGCCCTCTGCCCCTGCCAGTGGTTCATTGTCCCAGATCGTCCTGTTCTTTGTCCTAACTGTCTTTATGGTTGGCACACCATAAACCCATGGTTATTAACTGATGGCTTGAAAATTTTTAAGAAAACAAAACGGCTCCTTGCTTTTATACTTTACTAACTGATTGCTTGGTATGACCTTTAGCTGTCAGAGGTCTTAGAAGAGGTAAGAAAATGAGGTGTGTAACTTGGGTATCCCCACTTTTTACACTGTTTAGAATTTTCCAAGCAATTTTTTTCCTCAGCTTGTTTATCTCCGTGAAACTCGGGGGTGTTTTATCCCTTAGTAACCCCGGCTGTGGCACATCTGAGTTTATTTCAGTAGGAGAAGTAAAAGAGAAAGGGGTTTGCTGCTGCTACTGCTGCTGCTTTTTGAAGGAAAGTAGATTTTTTTATTTAAACCCCTGAATATCTGTTTATTCACCTCTTGCCCTTGTTGCAAGTCAGTAAAGATAAAATAAAATTAAAGTCACTTAGATTCTTCTGAAGAAGATAATCTCTGGGGAGAGGCAAAGTCTGAAGAGCTTTCTCTGAGAAGGCAAAGCTGGGGATAATTAGCGGCACGGGAGAACCAGAGTTTATCATTAGAGCGATAGCCGTCATTGTCAAACGACTGCTGGGGTGACGTTGCCCGAAGGCAACCCAGGCCGTCCTCGGTGGCAGGACCATCTGTGAACTTGCCCTCGTGATGGTGGTGCACAGCCATTCCCCTCGGGGCAAGCTGCTGCCACCCTGGCTCCCCCTGAGCGCCAGCCCCCAGCGCCCCGGCACTGCTCAGCGCTGCCGGCAGCTGCAGCCTTCCCTCCTGCAGCCTGGCCCCCTTCATCTGTCTTGTCACCAGCAGCCTCCATCGAGGTTCCCTGCGGGACAGATGGGTGTCATCTGGGGGCCAGGGTCTGCATGTCACCGCTGTTCTCCTCGAGGCTTTCTGGCGTGCGTGAGTGCCATTCGCTTGCTGGAGCACAGTCTTCAGTGAAACACTGCTTTATCTCATGTCTTCTAAGGGAAAACGGTGACAGCTACGTCCCTTGAAACTTGCAGTTGGTGCCACGGTCTCTCTTTAAGAAAGCAAAATTTCTTTTGAACTCTCAGGGCTTGATTTTAGCACATGTGCTTGAGATGGATGTGATTGCCGTAGAAGTGGAAAAAGTCATCCATCCTCCATGAGCACTCTGGAGAAGAGCGTGTGGATGTTTCCATCTGAAAAACGCTGTCAGATCAGTAACCATGGGCTCTCAGCAGGGATGCAGCTCAAGAAGGGACCGGTCCCAGCCTTCTCTATGGCAAAGATCACTTTGGATGTCTGTAAACACTAAATGCATTCGGTGTGCCAGCCACCTGTAGCAGATGCTTTCAAACTCAGATACTCGAATATTTGAAAATGGCAAACTAGAAATTAGTTGACTGTTGATTTAAATATTCTCAGTATCTGGTGAAGAGATTTCAGGGGGAGGGAGGTGTTTGTCCTCTATAGTGATTACTTTCATAAGACTTTTTCATAATGCTGGTCTGCAGCCAAAGAGGGTCAGCTTAGTAGATACGGTTTCAAAGATAAACATGCATTTTACAACCTTGCATAACATTTTTAAAGGAAATTAAATATTAAATGAATGTATGTACTTAACAGACTAGTTGTATAATGTTAATGACTCCAATTAAGAAATGCCAGGAAATTCATGTAGCTCTTCGTATTTAATAAACAGAATGTGTTTTTCACCATTTTGTTTATTATGACGGGTATAGTTGTACTTGTAAAGTTTGGATTTATTTTCATTTTTGCTGGTTTTTCAGCAGATCTGCATAGTAAATAAACAAATATCTGATCTCTAGTAGTCTGGAGAAAGAATAATTGCTTCATGCTTGGCTATTCTAACATTTAAGAGAACTTTTAACTTTCAAATGAGTCTACTTACACGCACCTTGTATTGTAGTTTACAGCAAAGGCCCAACACAACTTTGTGACAGAAATGGGCTACGGTAACTGTTGTGTTTGTGTTGTTTGATGCAGTGAAGGCTGTTGGGATCAGCGGTGTGCACAGAACAAAGCAAGATGATGGACCCAAGGTGAATGATCCCAGGCTCCTCCCAGATATGTTTCTTCAAAGGACAGCCAAGGTAACTCTGTGGAGAGTGACAAGCAAGCACGTGTGTGCTCCCAAAGGCTGAAGGAGACCAGCTCTGGCCTCCTTGTAGTCTCCATTTGTTGATCTTCCAATCTCATTCCCCGTTTCAAAGAGAGTAATTGTCCAATCTGATAAAAATCAAGTGTCTTGTTATTTTTACCAATTATCCTAGTTAGATTCCCATTGTTTGTTATGCAAAATTACTTAGCAGGATTCAGAAAAAAGACTGGATACTAATATGAATGTCAGGATATCCAAAGTTGTCAGAATTAATTCTTAAAGACCCTGGAAAGGCTGTTAGTGCTGTTGGTTTAAGATTTGAGTCAATCTCTGAATGTTAAGAGACCAGAAAAGGACTACTGGGTCAGGACTCTTCCACGTGTTGTGCCTTTCCTTGCAGCTTCTGATTCTGGTCCCTCTTCTGGGCTGGTCTGCCCTCTGGTCTCATCCAGCGTGGCAATTCCAGTGCTCAGAATTGCACAGAGGTGCAGCTCCTGAAACCTTCTGGAAGGACTCGTCTGTGTAAGCTTAGGAAATCGGCTATAATATTTCTGTTATCCAGTGATTTATTATGGTCTACAAAAATATAGCCTGGATGAACACCTCTCTGGAACAATTATTTAGTGATATTGTAATTTATTATTCTTTTCAAAGCCATCTTGTATAAAGGTAAAATAACCCTTAACTTCAGAAAGCACAGAGAGGAGGAGAGAACTGCCAAATTCCCCACAGCACATCCTTTCCTGTGGTTAGCGTTGGATCCGCCAGCGGCACCGTTTTTGGACTGGCCTGTTCTGCGCTGAATGTCGAAATCACAGGCTGAGGATACAAATGAAAGATTTTACAGGAGTTGCTTGTATGTTGTGGCTAATTCCCCGCATTTGGAAGCATCTGCTTCTTGTCTGGTTTTGTTCTGTAATCAAGAAAATTGCTGTAGAGAGCTAGCACTTGGAAGGCACTTAGCTCTTCTATAGCCATGAGCAAGATGGCAAGGAAAATACATTGTAAATAGGTATTCAGTTTAAAAATGCACACACAGATAACAAACACAGGGAAAACATGATATAGGCCTTGTGATTTTTCCAGGTATTCTGCTAAGCCTCTGTGTATCCCTATTCTGTTAAAGGAAATAAGTTTCTCTGAAGATATTAACTGTAGAAACCTTTGCCTCTTCCAGGTGGTCTATATTTTGGAAAAGAAACATTCTCGAGCAGCTACAGGCTTCATCAAGCTGCTGGCAGACAAGAACAGTGAACTCTACAGGAGGTGTGCCATGTTCTCACCTGTGGACCACAGAGTGCCCAGAGCCTACGTGTCCTTGGCTGATTGCCCTCCAGACTTTGCAACCAGGCCTGAGGACTATTCAAATATACTCTTCATCTGTCGCATAGTGGACTGGAAAGAAGACAGCAACTTTGCAACAGGGTGTGTGGCTGCCACTGGAAGTAGAGTTGACTCAGATTTCTAGTCGGAGTTCTTGGTTTCACTTAGTTTGATAAATGCATTAGAGACAGCAATCTGCTAACAAGATACTTGTCTTGTAGGCCTCTGGTATTTGGTGAATAAATTGTGATGAGGCTAAGGTCAGCTCATCACTAGTTAATCGTACAGCTACATATATTAGTTTCTTGTGGTGCTTGCTTCATTGTGCTGGCACATCACAGCATTAAAGACCATATGGTCTTTGCTCAGAAGAGCTTGCAGTCTAGAAGGAACACACACAGGTACTTAGCCTGACCAGCACAAGCACCATGGCGTGCTGGCAGCCTTTCAGTCTTTCCTCCCTTTGTGTAAGAGTAGTACACAGTGTGTAGGCATTTCACTTCTGCCAGAGGCGGATCAGTAGCTGTGAGGCTCGTCTTAAAAACCAAAGCCTTTATTGGTAAGAAGTAGAGAGGAGTCACAGATTTTTGTGGTTTTGCATTTGCATTGCTTCATGGAAGGACACTAGAAATCAAGAGAAGATTCATTCACTCCTGAAGGAGATGAGAAGGGTGTTGCATGCTGTGCATTTCAGGAGGCACAGTAAAGCCATAGCTGTCCAGAGTTCAAATTGCAGGCACTACTATGAAGGACGAGATTTTAAACCAGGGCTACGCAAATGACCTATGCTGGGCTGGATCCAGTTCGCAAGTTCGTTTTGCCTCTCTTTCAGGAATATCTTGTATTTCTCGACATTTTCACTCTTTTCTTGGGAGCAGCTGCAGTGTGCCAAGCTCCCACCTGGAGTGGCCCTGCTGTTTCCTATTAAGTGGGTCTCAATAAGAAATGGTGGACATCTATTCAGTTATCTTGGGGAAGAACTGAGTAGTCCTGGTTTAGTTGGTGATCCAGAGTAGGTAACTCTGACCTATGGCAATGCTGTGGTTAAATTTTACAGGTGATAGGGATCTGGATGTAATCTGGAGAATGCCTGATAGTGGGAGTTGGGCGTAAAGCCCAACTTTTCCCCTTGCAAAGCTGTTCTGATGGGGTAGCCCAGCTGACATACAGTGTCAGCACCGTGGGTTTTGGAGTCCTCAGCTCAAACTCCTGCTAAAGCTTAAAACTTACATAAAACTGCTGTGCGGGGTTTTTTGTTTTTTTTTTTTGTTAAAAGTATGTTGGCACAGATCTATCAGCCCTAGAACTAAAAGTAAACTAAACTGAAGTCCCTATTTCTCTGAGTTTAAGTTCATTATCAGTTGTGGCTGCTTCGTGTGCCTAGTAATAGCAAGTTTCACGTGTAGTCCTTGAGAGCCACACGAGTCGTTAAGTCACTCGGTATTTCTTAGCTAAACTGCAGTGCATGAACTGAAGTGGCCTCCCTTTGAGCCCCACTTAACTAGGGGCTGGCTGTGCTGTGAACTTCACTGTGACTAAATTTCTTATTGGCAGAGATTTTCTTTGTCTTTTTTGACTCCAACAGAGAAAAGACTGGAGGGTGATTGTACTGCTTGGCTTCTTGTCATGAACAACCCCCCTTTTCAGTTGAAACAGGGGAAATCAGGAGAATGGGGTAATGTCTTTTTTCATTGGCTAATGTGTGTGTCTTTAATCTGTGCTTCTGACAGCATTGTATATTCTCATCTGGCTGTTTAGGTAGTTTCCAAGATGTAAGGGTGTTGTCAGGAAAGAAAACGTCCATGATTGTCTTCAGACGTAGCCATTTCCTCTGGGACTCAGTTGCACTTCACTAAGTGCCTTGTGGAGATGGGAGCATAAAACCTTGGTGACCCATTTTGTTTTGAACTCTAAATACATGCCTGTTTAAACACTGGAAGGCAAGGAAACCTCTTGAAGGTCCCAAAAGTTTCCTGTTTGCTTTTGGGCCGGTTTATAAGCTTGTTTATAAGCCATGTTGCTAGTCATAGCCCACCTGAAGGAGAGAAGAGCGGGTGATCTGCAGCTCATTGCATGCTTGGTTTTTTGAGCTTTCTTGTGCACCCCTTAGTTCTGCCCGCAGACTTCATGATACCCCTTTGGCAGCACCACCATGGTTTTGAAGGTTTCTGGACTAAAGAGCCTGTAGGTCATCACTCTGCACCCTGTCTGCTGGAAGTACGACAGGGGAAACTCCCCCCATAGTTGCTGTCATTTCCCCCTTGATGCCCTGGGTGTTTCCAGGTACTCTCCATCCTGCAGCTGAACTCTCCCAGGCTGGTTATGCATCTTCCTCCTCTTTCCTTTTCCCTTGGGAATTTCACTGCCAGGTTTCCAAGCACAGTTAATAGCATAGTCTGGTCTTCATAGTGACCACGTGTGGCTGGAACAGTGGTGTGCCCTGGCCAAGAGTGGTGGCACTGGCCGTCCAGGGTGGTCGCCTGTACCGGGGCAACCTGACAGTCCCTGGAGGTCCCCTTGGGGAGGGGGGTGAGTTTCTGTGTCGTGATTGCCACCTGGTGGTCACCAGTGAGACACTGTCCCCTCTGAAGGCCACTCTGTCACCCCGACTGCACTGGGATGGAGCAGGGAGGAACCAATGGCTCCATGTACCGCTGGCATTGCCCTGAGAGTGTGCTGCTGTGCTCCCTCCTGCATGTAAAGTGATTTTACCGTGGCAGTGAAATGCCATTTTACTGCACCTGCTTCAGGTAGCAGGTAAAGCAAAATAGCTCCAAAATATTCTCCTTTTCCAGATAAATATTACAAGTTCTGCCATGTACAGTTATTTTCTGGGGACCTTTGTTCAGTGTTGGAGTCCAGGGCTGTTTGGAGAATTAGTCCAGACATCTCTGTGCTTTTGGAGATGCTTAAAGTGGAATCTTTCTTTTTTTGCCCCCACACATGATGATGGATGAGATTGGTAAAAAAGAATCCAAACTAGTAGTAAAATGTCAAATCACTGATTCCCTCTGTGTCACACAGGGCTTGTGGCTATTCTTGCTCAAGAGCTTAGATATTGGTCTCTCAAGGTGATGAGATTTGTCATGGCATTTGCAATAAAATGAAACATTGCAGGATATTCTTGACGCTCTTTCCAAAGCCATCCAAGTGCCTTGAATTCCTTTAATCTCTGGCATTTTTTTCTGTTTTTTTTTTTTAATTCACAGATGTATTTGGTGCAAGGGGAAATGACTAGATACCTTGGGTAGCTCAGTGTAAGGCTTTGAGGGGAGGTCTGATCCTCAAGCAGTGTAGCTTTGTTCGAAAAACACCTTCTTGCAGATGGGACTGTCTCTCAGAAGGGTTGCATTCCCTCGGCACAGCTAATCACCATACTGCTCTGAAGTGTGGGATGGCCCCACCTTCATGGGGAGCACCATGCTGCTCCTGCACTTTGGTGGTGGGTGGCCCAGCAGCTGAAGGGAGGCAGCTCCTTTGTGGGAGCGAGGCTGGACTGCGCTCTTGGGCGCTGGGGGTTCCCGTGACACGGCTCTCTCTCTCCACGATGCTCAGTCCTGCCTACATCTCGCCATTTCCACTGGGACCTTTGGGTTTTATCAAGCCTGTGCAGCTCTGCCTGCAAGCTCTGGGCCCTGGGTGGTGGGAGCAGCTGCGTGGCCTTCCTTGCTGTCTCCTCTCCTGCTGCTGTACGAGCTTTCTGTAGGAGCAGTGGCCTGTTGATGTGTAGCATGTTCTCCTGCTGGAAGAAACCCTCCATGTAGGATGACTGGACAAGTCTGCTCCAGGACAGACTGAGTAAGATTGTTAGGTCCCTGTGGAAGTTATTCGCTCCCATTTGGGAGCCTGCCCAGCTTTCCAAAGGAAACAAGCCTTATGCAATTATGTTTTGTCTTTTTGGAGGGTTCTTATCATATAACCTTTGAACACGTTGGCCAGTTTCAGCTGAGTCCGAGGAATGGAGAGGGCTCGAATATTTGGTGGCCAAATAGATGCGATCAATGTCGCCGTGAAGGGGAAGATGGCAGCAGGAGTGTGGCTCTGTCCCAGGCAGACACGCATGGGAGGTAAAGCTCCAGTGAATCTGCAGCTCAGAGCAGTTCAATGATCTCGCAGCTACAGCTGTTTTGGAGGAATACCCTGTGCTGCGTGCTGCCCAGCACCCTGACCACAGCACGTTCCCGTCAATGCGTGCTGCCACCGTCTCTGACATCAGTCCAAGGGCATTCACAAAACCCTCCGGCATGCTCTAATGCTCCCCCATCAACGTCACAGAAAAGAAATGTTTACGTCTGTAACCGTTATAATTTTTTTTTTACCTTTTAACATTAAAAAAAAAAAAGACACACGCAAGCCTGGGGTGTCACAGACACCGTGACTCCTGGGGAGTGAACGTCTGACTGCCGCTGGGCCCTGTGCCTGTTGTTGTTTATAAGCCTCTTGAACTATTCTTGCTACCCTCGGTGGCTGCGGAGCCCCATGAGTGATTTTACAGCCTGGCTGTTACTCCGGGGCCATCGGTGATCCTATATGTGTTACCTTTGATCACATGCTGTCCTGTCAGATTTTGCTCTGATGCAAGTCATCATGTCTGCGTGACTGTAACATGGCCCCAATTAAAGTCAGTTGTACACTTTTTATTTCAAGGTACTTGGGAAATGTTCCCTGGAACACTGTAAATCAAATGTTAATTACTATTAAAAAAATATTAGTCCTATATCAAACCTCTGGGTAAACCCCTTATGGTTTGTAATCTAATTTCAGTAAACGGATCAAGAGAACATGGGTTTCAGGACTGAGCTGGAAAGCACTCTGGCATTCAGAGGTGCTTTCCATGACTTGTTGTGCAGACGTCCAGCTGCCCTCCCGGTGCACTTCCCAGCTTTGCCCTTCCAAGAGAAGGGGCACCTGAGACTCAAGCCCTGGCCACTTCTTTTTGGTAGAGCAACGTGTCCTCTCTTTTCCTCTTTTTTTTTTTTTCTTTCAATCCATCCTTGGTGGTGCTGGTGGGCCTGTGGACCCACAGGCTCGTCCTTGCTCAGTCTCCCAGCTCTGCACTAGACATTGGAAATGAAGTGGTGATTTCTCTGGTTTATTGTTACTGCTTAGAGAGAGGGAGATAAAACTGATACCTCATTTATTTACATTAAAATAAGGATCAGGCTGGGACCAAGCTGCAGGAACAGAGAACTCAGCCACGATGCCAAACGCACACGTATTTCTGCCATACAGTTTGTACATAAAATTGAAACAATGGGGGGAAATATCTTTTATCCTTGTTTTCATTTTTATGTTAAAGCTATGCAATGTGAACTCTACAATTTACCATGCCACGAAGCGTGCAGTCCTTTCCAGCATATTACACAATGTGACAGGTTTATTGCACAGCCCTTCCTGTTGTGAGGAGAGATAGCTTTGGTCCCATAAAGAAGATGGGCTTGCTTGCGCGGCGTGGATGGGGTTTGTTCTGTGGGTTTATGGCACTTTTGAAGCCCTGAGAGCATCTTGCTCGTCCAAATGACAAGAGCACTGTTTTGGCCCCAATTTAGGAAAGCAATTAGTGCCTGTTCTCACTCATTGGAATTAAAGCAGAAGGATCAATATAATGATTGTGTATTTTATGCAGTGGAAAAACACTTATTAGAGTGGCTGGTTTTGCACTATGTTATTACCCCTCTCTTTTGTGTCATATTTTGATGGATTTGCCTTAATTTCAGTCATAATTTTCTTGGGTCGGGAGCATTATCTCTATTGGCTGTAATGTCCCATTTGCCCTAATGGCAGTGTATTAAAAAAAAAAAAAATTACCTCTGTGTACTGTAGAGCAATCTGGGGGTGAGAAAGGGGACAAGGGGAGCCACCATGGGACATAGGTTCTCGTGTAGTATTTGTAACCAGGTAGGGAGGGAGCAAACGTCCCGCTCCTTTGGAGTCCCGGTTTGCACGCTGTGTCCAGACCCGAATGTTTGTTTGACACCAAAGCGCTCAGACAAATGCATGCTGGGGTTTGCACTGGAGCAGATGGAAACTTTCTCTAAGCATAATAGAGCAGCAGCCTCACCCACACATGTGCAGAATACTTCATCAAAGACTATTAGCGTGTGGGGGACAGTTTCCCCTGTCTATGGCTTGCTTCTAGATTGTTGGCTGCTCTCCAGTTGGCTCCTGGTTCAGAGGCTTCTGCTTAGCTAGGAGATGAGGGACAAACTACTGGGAATGTTTAGGTCCTGGAAAGAGCCTGGAAAATGGTTGGAAAGATGATCTGTGGGCCTGCCTGTGTGTGTGACTCCTGTAAGGCAGGCAGTAAGGGTTCTTCACATCCCTGTCTTCATAGGGCGTCAGTTTGCCCAGGCAGAGGTGCATATCCTTTGGGATGGAGAGCAGTGTGCTGCGCTCCCTGGGAGCTGTCTTCCGTGGAGCTGTTTGGGATCTGGTGGGAATCTGTTCTCCATTTCGAGTAGTAGGGGTGAGTCACCTTTTTCAGTGGTGAGGAGTGGAAGGAGGATCTCAAGGGAACCAGCCATGTGTAAAGCTACAGCTGCCGGTGTGGAGGGCTGTGCTTTTCTTACCAAGGTTGGCTGCATTTTTTTCTAAAATTTGACACTTTCTTACCTCTGCAAAAACCTAATAATATAAAGCGTCTCCTTAAAATGAGATGCACAAAACACCCCAGCGTACTGTCTGGCTAGCGTTTTGCATTGCCAGCAGACAGAAGTCATGGTATGGTCTGAATTCCTGCTAAGTCCTCTGCCAAAACTCAAGGAGAAGTGAATGGGTGAAAGAGTACGTTTGAGGCCTCAGCAGCCTCTCTGCGGGGACGGTAACACGACAGTAGTGATTATACACTTTCAAAAAGCATCCCTTTCTTTCTTCCTTTCTGCAGGCAGTTGTCCAAAAGTCTTGGGCAAGCTGGGGAGATTGAGCCGGAAACGGAAGGGATCCTGACGGAATATGGTGTAGATTTCTCTGATTTTTCCCCCGAAGCCCTGGAATGTCTTCCCCAGAGCCTGCCCTGGGTTATCTCACCGGGAGAGCTGGCCAAAAGAAGAGATTTAAGGTAACAACAAAAAGCACAGACTGACACTGTTTCTTGGGTTAGTGCTGGGTTGTGCTATTTTGTTTTGCTTTCATCACCCTTTGAAAAGGCACTGACTTTATTACATGTACTGTATTGCACATTACCTGTGCTAGCACAGAAAGAAACTGCTTTTGAAAGTACCTGCAAACCCAAAAGATCAGTTATTTGGAGAAGTATTTTGTGAGACAAAGAGGCTTTTTCTCAAAAGAACTATTGAAAACTGAAAATTTGGTGTTTGGCACCTAATCTGAAAGCTTTATGTTTTTGTCTGGAATGTATTACGTATTTTAGTGGTAGTTTTATAGCAGAGATTTTCTGAATGCCTGGCAGATCAAATGATCTTGGACATTGTTACTCTGAAACTTAAGCACAGGTAGAGACTGTCCTGTGTTTTCCTGTCTAGTCTCAACATTTTTCTCTGTTTCAAAGAACCGGTGTCGTGTGGAGTTTATGACGGCTCTTGATCAGGTTAGCAGTTGGCAAATGCAGTCCCTCCCTGCAGCCTGGCAACTTTGTGCTGTCCACCTACCTCACATTACACATCCCTGTAACTTAGTGATGCTCCCACCAGCTTTGGGGAACTCCATGGTCTGTTGGGTGGTAGACACTTTGACATTGCTCATCTGCCCAAAACTAGTGGATTCGCTATGCTTCAAAGTGACGGATTTCAGAGACGTCTTTACTAGAAAAGATTTAAAGACAAGAGAGAAGTAATTTGTTTAGAACCTCACTTTGCAATAAAGGAAGGCGCAAGAAATCGAAACAATAAATGCATTACTAGGATGATACAGTGTGTTCCACTCCCATCCTTGCTTATGCTAGAGCATCCTGTCTCGACTGGCAGATTCATTGCTTTCTTGCATATTGCTGAGGTGAAACAGTGCCATGAGCCTGATTCCTCAAGACGCTGCACTGGTACAAGCACCTGCATGTATGTAGTAAGCTCCTCTCCCTCTTAGTATCTGTGTTACTGGCATGAATGTTAGCAATTTGAGTGTATAAGCTGATAAACTGCAGCTATTTGTATCTGTACCTGGACTCCAGATGTTACTTTGGACCTAATCCTGCACTGTAGCCTGCGACCTCCTTACTGCTTCAGCTTTACTGGTTTCCGTTGCCATACAATGGAATAATTCAGGAGAGAATCACGCTCCTGATTGACTAATGGTAACACTCATAACAGATCCAGACTGTAGACTTCAAGTGGCTTTAAAAAAAAAAACCCAGATACTGAAAGCTGCAGTTCAGAAGTCACTGGAAAGTGCTTATTTTTATATTCTTGACTACATTTCAGTAGCATTTTCTGTTTCTTCTGACCAAGTTCTTTCAAGCAAATAAAGAGCTTGACTTGTCTCCAGTCAGACAATCAGTTTTGGAAACAAATTCCAAGTGCATTTCTTGCTTTTATTGCTGAATTGTTACACTGGGACTTATCAAGGTGATAACAGTTTTGCAGTTAAGCCATTTAAATCCCTCTCTGCCCCTTCCCAACCACAGTGCACACTACAAAGTAGATTTCCTTTTGATCCTCTCAAATATAAACATTTAACGGTCAAGGTTTTTAAGACAATTATTTGAGCTTAATTTACTAATCCTTTTAATGTCAACTGCCACACCACTGACTAACTAGTCTGTGGTCTAAACACATATGGAGATAGCATGAGACTTCTAGTTATGGAAAGTAAAATACAGATGAGTCTTCTTTTTTGTTTCCTCACAGTGAGAGGTTTGTCTACCCAGAAAAAAGATGCGTTCTATAAGTAAATGTAGCATGGATTGTGGTGGAGTTGGGTGCCTGTGGGTGGAGACCTGGCCGCCATCTCTTCTGGGTCTGGTCTCACCCATCAGAACTTGAGAGACTGTTCCTGACAAGTCCAGAGGTGGTTTGTCTTTAGCATGGTATTAAACATTAGCTTTCATACTGTCAGCAGTAAGTGTGTTGCGGTGTGCAGCGTGGTGCAAATAGCCAGGACACACTGGCCCAGGCTGGCATCTAGAGGAAGGCACCTGGACCTGGGTGTCTGCTCTGGATGCACACGGGAGCTGTGCCTTGTTTTCCAGGGGAGCTCACACTGTGTTCAATGAGGCCTTCCCCTGTGAGTGTCCATCTCTGCTGCACTGCATGCACGTTGATCTGTCAGGCTCCCCAGGTACTGTACAGTACTCTGAGAGTACAATATAAGATAAATCACAGTGAAATAAAGGCTCATGCAGCAGTCATGTTAACACTTCTAAATAGCTCATCCTAATTCAGTATACACATTGCTCATCTGACAAGAGTAAACATAAATTAGAGTCTGGCTTAAAAATACTTTCATCTATAGTAAATCTCCAGTTCTGTAACACAGAGCTGTAAATTTTCTAGGGTCATGCATTAAGCCTTCAGGATTTGGAACTGAGATCTGAGCAAAGTCTTGGGTTTTCTGGTGTTTCCTCTTCCTGAGATAACTTCTCCTTGTTTCCTTTCACCATGGGAAACGACCCTTTCCTCCTCAAAAGGTAACCTGTGTTCTGCTAACCAGAGTCCCGAGTGTGGTCGGGTCTGTTTGTGAGTCAGTGTATAGAACACAGAGGTAGAGGTTCTGCACTGGAGGCATTTGTGAGTGTGGTTTTAGAGGAAAGTGAGACAATGTGTTTCACCAAGCTGCTGAGGCTGGGCAAGAGGAGGGAAGGATATTTTGTCCATGCCATCTTGTAAATGTATTCCTTGATCTTCCTGCAAGTCTTTCAGTTTTACAGGAAGCCTGTTCTTGCCATGCATAGTCTGTTTGGATAGCAACTGTGATCTCACCTACATAGCCTGTGCAGAATTGTTGCCAAGAGATCTTTTTTTTTTCCTCGTTTCTCCAGTAATGGCTCACAAAGAAAGGTTTACATAATATTTTAATATTACTTAAGGCAGAAAAGATCCAAACCTCGTGGATGGCTTTGCAGTATTTCAGCTGATTTAACACTCTGCTCTGCTGCTGGTGCACAGTTTTGCTGCGGACATCTGCTTTTTACCTGCATGGGTGTATCTATTTGTAAAATTAGGCAAGTGTTTTACGGGCACTCCCAGCTTACTTGTTTGTAAAGAGCACCAAAAACTTTTAATGAAAAGCGCTAGGCAAGTATTAGGTGTTGGCACTGCATACTGCAGTTGTATTTTATAGAGAGCATGAAGTTTCATAAAATATCAGAATAGCGTGGTTGAGGAGACTTCTCTTCCAGAGACTTTAAATGTGATAATACAGATAGGACCAGAGTTCTCATTTTATTATTCAGGTTGACTGGAATTGGTATTTTTTCATTAGAAGTTTAAGAAGTGTTTGGTTTCTGCTTTCAGAGAAACATTGGAGGATTAGTGTCATGGAGACAAATTTTGATGGGTGCAAAATTTCAACCGTTTTCCGGTCTTTTCCAGTGTTTCAACATGTAATTTTCTTTTCCTTGTTTGCTTTGCTTTGCACTTAGTGTTTCAATGGTGTGGGACAAAATATAGCCCCTGAACAGAAGAGGGGTCAGGGCAAAGGAGGAAATGCAAATTTCAAAGGTGGGTGCAGGAGACGGGGGCTGGAGGAGGAGGCTGTTTGAAGAGGTGTAGCCAGGAATCTAAGAAACCCAAAAGCTATTTCTAAGACTCATTCCAAATGTTTCTAATTTCATTCATATCTTTTTGTTTCCTTTACTGCTTAACTGGGACAAGAAACTAAAGCCAGGAAAGTCCGATCATAGTGGGAAACAAAAACCTAAATATTGGAGAGAGAAAAAAGGCCGTTCTTTGCAAAGCAGTTCTGCCTTTTGCTTGTCTCCCATTGTTGGTGTTACTGTGGAAAATGTATAACATCACTCTTTTGGAAAGCGCTAGAGCCTGTTCAAGTAGAGATGGTTTATATAGTCTAACATGGAAGAAGTTGAGGATATCTATTTCTTTACCATTTGCCTAATAATAAGTGAGCCTGTTGACCTCCGCTGGACTATTACAAATGTGAAACTTGGCACTCAAAATTGCTTGCTCTAAATTTTCCAGTTGCTTTCTCTTTTTCCATTTGATGTCATCCTGCCAACTAGTGATTTTATTATTATAAACAGGACATTGTATTCACTTTTAAGAAGAAATATGAAGCTGAAGGTAAAATTACAAACTGCAGTTTCTCAGCTGGCAAAATACAAAACAATGAGCTAAAAATACTGAGCAGAGAAAGGGTGCTGTGGCAAGAAACTCTGAAATATCTACAAGATGGATGTGGTCTGAGGAGCAGAAACTGACTGACTTCAACTGAGCAGCTCTGAACGCCTGAGAACTGCCAAATGGTTGGGGTTGGAAGGCAGCTCTGGAGATCATCTACTCCAACCCCCTTGCTCAAAGCAAGGTCAACTAGAGCAGGCTGCTCAGGGCTGTGGCCATTTGGGATTTGGATATCTCCAAAGATGGAGATTCCACAAACCCTCTGAGGAACTGGTGTTCTGGGGTTCAGTTGCCCTTACAGTAAAAACATGGGTGTTTTTCACCTTTAAATGGAATCTCCTGTATTTTGTGCCCATTGCCTTTTGTCCTGCTCCTGGATACCACAGACAAAGAGTCTGTCTCTGTCATCTTTACTCGCTACCATCAGGTGTACTTTTCACATTGGTAAGATCTCCCTGCCTGAGCCTTGTCTTCTCAAAGCTGAACAGTCCCGGCTCTCTCAGCCTCTCCTTGTAGGTTAGGTGCTTCGATTCCTTAATCATCTCATCGAGGCCCTTCAGCAAACTTGCACCGGTATGTTGATGTCTTCCTGGTACTGGGGAGCCCAGAACTGGACACAGCACTAAAGCTGTGGTCTCAGCAGTGCCAAGTAGAGGGGAAGAATTTAAGGACTGCGTCTCTTGACCTGCTGGCAACACTCTTCCTAATGCAGCCCAGGAGACTGTTGGGAGCCTCTGCAACAGTGGCACGTTGCTGGTTCATGTTCAACTTGTCCATCAGGACCCCAGGTCCATTTCTGTCAAGCTGCTTTCCAGCTGGTTAGTCCGCAGCCTGTACTGATGCATGGGGTTATTCCTCCCCATCTGCAGGATTTTGCTTTTGCCTTTGAGCTTCATGAGATTCCCATCAGCCCATTTCTGTGCTGAGGTCCCTCTGAATGCCAGCATAACTGTCCATTCCTCCCACGAGGCTAAAAGGCCTGGAGAGCATCAGACTGGGGAACAGCAAGGATCCACTGCATTGACAGGAGACAATTAATCCTCGCTTGCTTCCCTTGCAGGGCAGAGTTAATGAACTTTGCTCTTGCAGGCAAAGAGCTCTAATGCAACGAAGCTTTCGGTTAAAATTTGCATCTTGGTATTTCAACATGTGACCTCAATTGCAACTGACCTAAAGCTATCCAAGTTATTGAAGGCTAAATTGTAATTTTGGCTGCCCATTCAAAAATGTAGCATCCTCCTTTGGTTGCTAAGGGAGGAAGAGTGGAGGTGCTCTGCTGTGGCTCTGTGTCCACTGTGGAGGAAAGCTCTGTAGCGCTGTTTGTCACTGGAAAGCACTGGCAGCAGGAGAGTACCCATACTGCAGTTCTACCCGCTATTTATTTCTTTCTTGAGGAGCGTTACAGCTGGTAACAGGGATTAGCAGTGCTTATAGTAAAGGTTTGACAGCGTGCTCTTTGCTGTAGATGCCCGAGGAGATTATTGGCTGATAAAATTAGAGGTGATGGTAAAAATGGCAGCCTTGAGCTGTGCAAGGGGTGTTGGAGGAAAGCAGTCAGTCTCGGAAACAGATGTCTTTTCAAGGCAGGTGGACGACTTTAGTTAGAAATGAGTGCAAGTCAGATAAAACATCATTAAACAGTTTGTTTCCTGGAGATTTTCCACTACAAAAAGCTAGTGTTAAGTAGAGCAAGACTTACTCAGCTATAGTAGGATATGTAAAAATGCTCTTGTTTCTGATGGAAACTGAGAAATGACTTGTTTAGCAAATGTATAAGCAACATCGCTACAGACCTCACTGTTATCTTGGCGTGAAGAGGAGACACAAACAGAGCCAGATTATGATCTCTGCCCTCTCACTGAGCTGTTCTGTGACTAATTTAATGTTCTCCTTAGGGAGGTACAAGGCATACAAAGGATTACAGGATTACTCAGTGGTGTCTAAGGATATCAGATCTAGTCCCTCTCTAACAGGATTGATTCCAGAAGATGGTGATGATGGCTGTACCTCCTCTGGGTACTTCTGCTGTCCAGGAAGTCTGGGGGACAGTACCCTTCTTGGTTCGGTGAGGAGAGCTCACGTTAGCTCCATCCTCACCCATTACCTGAGTAAGTAAAACTGAGTAAATACGGTGCTGCTGTCAGAGTGATGTGATTCAGCCCCTTGCTTCTGGTTGGCTTCTTTGGGTCCTCCTCTCTGTTTTCATAACATTTGCTACTACACTATAGCTACAGCAGTTGTGGTGACACTGTTTTGTACAGAATGATACATGGTCCTTGCTCTCGGATGCTGTTGCTACCAGCGGCTGGTGTACATAGACACACTGGCAACTTCGCTGGTGTTTTTCCTTACAGGAAGGTGCGTGTGGTCGTTGGAAGTGCAGCTTCAAGCGGAATCGGTGGTGTGTAGTTGGACAGGATTATTGCATTCTCATCTTGTAGGCCATGAAAACTAAGCTTGCTTAGTTAAGAATCTGTTTAGTTGTGGAAAACAGTAATAACTTTTGCAACTAGTTTGTTATACATACAGTCTTGTTCCTGCCTGACTGACTATTTTATGGAGAGAATAACAGAGGGAGATGAGGGTAAAATATTAAATCAGTTTGAGAACACGTCTCTCTCTTACTGGATTCTACCGGATCACAAGCTGGGCTTTTGATGAGCAGAAGAAAGTGTCCTGTCCTGTCCTCTCATGTTTATATATGTTAAGTGGCCCAGTTCAAGTGTGCCAAATTATACTGCCACTTTCCTTGATTTCACGGTGCTTTGCAGGTGCCCTTCTCTCACTACAGGTCAGATAGCAGAGGGCTAGATAGGAGATGAAGGATGCAAGTCCTGGGGTCAACCCAGGTATTTGTCTGTGATGCTGTGGATGAAGAAACCCAGAACTTCTTCAGTAGATGAGGCGGTATATCCCCGCTGTGGTATTCCAGGGCCGATCACTTGGACAGGCTGGTCATTACAAGGAACAACATCTTCCTTGTGGCTCCGTTCTGATGGAGTGGTCTGAAGCATGCTTTGACCTGTCCATCTGCCCTCAAGTTTTTGGGTGGTTGGATCCTTGTTCCCAGGTTATGCTCAGAATCCTCACTCTCTAAAAAGAAAAAAAAATAAATCATCATATAGATGACACACATGCAGGTGTATGAGGCAGAGTTGTACTGGAGGTATCACAGCATGGATTAGAAGTGGGGCAGTCTGGAAAAGACTAACAAAAATATTCTGGGAGATGAGGGATTGATTTACAAAGAAGGATTAACTGTTCAATGGGTATTTGCCAACACCGAAGCTAGAAGTTTGTGAAAAATATAGTAGTTGATAGTTAAAATATGTGGACCAAAATAAAAAAATGAGAATCATTTAAGGTGGTGGGAGGATAGAAAGGGGTGTTATGAGGACAAGTAAGGTAAAACAAAGAGGAAACCTTTCCTGTCCAACCTAAAATAGACTGTAGCGTAGACTGCTAAAGAAAGTATTGGAAACTCCATCACTAAAGATGCTTAATACTACACTGGAGAAAGTCCTTGCAAATGTATTGTCATGAGTAGTCTGGCTCTGACCTATGGGGGTTGGATGACCTAATGTCTCTTCCATTTCTAGCTCTGTGCATCTATGATTAGAGTAGTTTATATAATGCAAGTGCATTTTCAATTACACTCCACCTTCTTGCGTGGGATAGTGGTGGTGCAGAGACCTCATTATATTTGTGGCACAATTACAGCATAACTTGTAGGAAATACTGCTGGTACTTGGTCTCTCAGAGAAACTGATCTCGTTTATATATATGTTGGCTTTTCAAGCTGGTTAGGTATGTTACAAGACTGCAGTGCTCTTTTTTCCATCTTCTTCCTTACTCGGAGGCCATGAACATATAGAAGGAATAATTGATTCTGGTTCGGCAATCCAGTGAGCAGTCCTTAGTGAAAATGTAAATGTTTATTGTTGTAGATGTGTAATACATCAAGATTCATTGTCAGCCGCTCTCTTGGACCAAGATCTGTTTTCTGAACCAGAACAAGACATTAGCTAAAATGTAAACACAGAGAAATTAAAAAGAACAGTACTGGCTTGATGTAGAAAGTTGGGCTTTCAGTGCATTTTATGCTGTGCTGGATTTTTGTGAGGCTTATAACAATTAGTGTTTGGAGGGGGAAGGTTTTGCTTCCAATTATTTTATAATTTCATTTCATTTTGAAATTTATGCACCATGCAAAAAGAGTTTTGTGACGTGTCAAGTATCTTTCTTGGTGTGTTACAGGGCATTCAGAGTGCCTTCAGAGATTTGTCAGGGTACTTCTATTGCATGCATTTTTTTTAATATATTCCTTTTAAGAATCTGTCTTGGAAGGAGCCACTCTGGGGTTCTAACTAAAATCTGCCAGCATCAAGTGTGACAAATGTGGTAGACACTACGTGTAATAGACGTCTTTAGGAGTGGGATGTGGAAGTCTCTAAAATGTTCAAGCACTGATTGTTCTGTGAAATTTCTCTTGGCAAAAGAGTACTTCATCCCCATTTGAGTGATGAACATCAGTGGAATTGGTCCCATGCTTATTGGCACTTTATAACAAATCTGCGCAGACACCATGGTCGAGCTGGGTTTACTTGTGATTGAAGAACGAGATTGATTTTTGTCGTTGCCATAACAATTGGACTGTTGTGTGAAAAAATGTTAGTAGCGTTCGCTGGAGTGAGTTGACAGCTCTAGGATGCCTGTTCCCAAATTAAAACAACTGTTCCTAGCTCTGAGAAATGATGTCTGTTTAACTTTTGCAAGAGGGAGCTCAGCAGGGTCTTAGAAATGACCTGAAGAGCTTAAAGATTCTGAAAGTGCCTTTGCTGTACTTAATTTTAAAATGCCAGCTTTGAGCTGGCGTTAATAAGGGCAAACCAGGAGGCTGAGCTTTCACTCCCACCAGGCTATTGTATGTGCTCACAGAGTGAAGAGAACAGGACAATCTAAGGAGTCTCTAGAAGAATGTAAATGCATTGCAAGTGTCTAGACATGCAGTCACTCGTACTGTAAATGTCTTAGCACTGACATACTCAAGTTTAAAGAAGGCTTGCACTGCCTAAACTTTAATAACAAAATGATGGTCATTACTGTCTCACCTCCAGCTGCAGCAGTCTGGTCTTTGGAAATAGGTTAATGCTTCTGCAAAAGATTTAACTTTGTGCTTCAGGAGCCGTTGGATGACTGGAGGGACTGTGGGCTGTGAGCACTGAGCCTGGGGTAGGGCAGGATGGTCAGCGTGTGGGTGGCCACTGAGCTGCTTGAATCTTCAGTCGCGCAGTGTTTGCGTGCTGGGAATTCACAGGCAGCAGGTTTTGGCTACCTTTTCCAGGCTAGTGGGTGCTGTGGCTTCTGGTGGGTTCTTTGTTCTCTTTTGTAGTTGTTTTGAATGTGTTGGTTTTCATGAATGACCAGTAAACGTTGCAGCAGACTGCTTCAGTCTGAGAGTTGTCCTTGGGAAAGAGTCAGGATGGGGAGGCAAACAAGGTAATGAAGTTCAGGCACGTTAATTCTGTCAGCTTCCTGAGAAGGGGAAGCAAAGAGGGAGATGCTGATCTCTTCTCCCTGGTATCCAGTGATAGGACACATGGGAATGGTTCAAAGCTGCACCAAGGGAAGTTTAGACTGGACATTAGGAAGTATTTCTTTACCGAAAGGGTGGTCAAACACTGGAACAGGCTTCCTAGAGAGGTGGTCGATGCCCCAAGCCTGTCGGTGTTACAGAGGCATTTGGACAATGCCCTTAACAACATACTTTAACTTGGTCAGCCCTCAGCTGGTCAGGCAGTTGGACTAGATGATCATTGTTGGTCCACTGAAATAGTCTAGTCTAGTCTATTCTATTCTATCTAAGCCCCTGTGTCTGGGTTTCCTTTGAGAGACCCTTGGTGGTTCCCTGCTCAGCCCCTTCCTTAGATGCTCTGGTTTGCTTGCAGAGGTGCCCAGTTCTCTCCTCTCTCGTGAGACTTGGCAGTCTAAATTCTGCCCGCAACCTTGGCTCTGAGCGGTGCAAGTTCAGGTAAATGGCAAAGTTGGGGCTTCAATCTGAGTGCCTTGAGTTGATGGTGGCTGCAGCCAGGGCCAGGAGGGGTGGTGATCTGCGGCACGAAGGAGCGTGATCTCGATTAGGCTGCACAGCTGACTTGTGCTCGTGGTGCCTGGGATGTCTTTCCTCCATCCTCTGCTTTCCCTGGTTCCTGAATAGCTGGTTCATACTTGCTTCTTTAGGACTCTGCCTCCCATGACTGGTCACTTCAGCTGGTGAGAACAACATCTGACTTCACGGAGGGTTTTCTGATGCTCTAGTGCATACATGCAGTTCTCTGAACTGTTCTTTCACGGTTGTTGGCATTTGTTAGAGTGCTGAAAGTCTGGGCTCCGTGTCTCCACTGGCGAGTTGACTCATCTGCGTGATGCTGGCTGGGAAGGCTATCCAGTTGCCTTAGGAGGATTTGCATGACTGCAGGGCGCTGCTTTGTCTACTGTGTACAAACTGGCACTTTTCTCCATTAGCAGCACCAAGCTGCTATTACAGAAAATCACACTGGTAACACCCAAACTTTGCCCACCAACTGGCTGTGCCAGAAATCTTGCCTCTAGCACAGCCTGAGCCCATGGCTTACAAATGCAATGCATCTGGATCCAAGTAGCCTTCCACTTGAGTGAAGATGGAGCCCTGACCACTGGGACTTGCAATCTCCTTGTGTCGTAGGTGTTTATGTTTTATGGCTAAACTAACTGATTTGTTGAATTCTAAACAGTTTAGCTGGCAAAATTTGATATATTGTACCAAACCTTGCAGCACCAACCGTACAGTATTTTCTCTGCTGATTCTTGCAAATACCTTTGCGTAGATGATGTATTTGCACAAAGAAAAACAAACTGCCGTTGCAGTCCTGGGATCTGTGAACATTTTAATTACCATGACGGTAATTCCAGCTCACCAACAGACTACTTATCTTACCTCTGCTGCTGCACTAGCTGTTTATTTTAGCTCCTGTTAAAGGTAAAAAGACTAACTGCCCTGCAGATACGCTTGTCCGCTTTAATTAGTCTTCCTTAAGCTGTGCAAAGAGAAACTGCACTTAATTAGCTTTCCTTAAATTAGGATTGATATACCAGCCCGTATATGTGCACGATGTCGTTACTGTCTAATAAACTAAGTGCTCTATTCTGCAATTTTTTATTTTTTATTTGCCCCAGATGGTTGGTTTGCAAGATGGCAGATGGAGCCAGTGTGTGAGCTTTGGCTTTAGCAGTGCTCTTGTCACTGCCTCGGGGCTCAAGGTGGCTGGATCAGCGCACCCGGGCACTGCCTGGGGCTGGCAGGGTCTGGGCACTCTGTGTGCAGCACGTGCTTTCCTGAGTCTTGCTTGCAGGTACACCACGCTTAGTGCGAGCCATTCCCGAGATGCTCCAAAACTCTTGTAGGTGTTGCCCCACTCTGGAGCATGAAACCTCTGGCCACGAGGAGGAGGGAGAAAAGATTTTATTCTTCCATCAACAGAAACTCCGTGCTAGAGCAGGTCTGCCTCTGCAAACTTGCGTTAAACATATGTTTGGGACGAAGAGTGTCCTGTAAAAAGTGGAAGTTTCCACACCAAAATGTTTGTTTTCGATCAGTGTGAGGTGGTTGGGGGATTCTTACAGGCACATGTTTATCTGGTCCTTTCCAGCATGAAAACCAGAAAAATCTCTTTAACTCTGTGTGTGTCTGTATCCCCTAAACCAGTTTCCTTTAACTAACCAAGTTGTGTGTATGTTGGAACAAGTGGGCTTGGAACATCTCATTACTTTTACAAAGTCTGTTTTGACAATTTTAAATGAATAAAACAGATTTTTATTAGGTGTAATGACAATGAGAGATGGCTCTTTTGGGGCTTGTGAAGAAGGGGGGGAGAGAGGATGATCAAGCTCCTTAACCCACAAGGTCACCTTGGCGGCCCTCCAGAAGCTGGAGGCAGCTGCCAATTTGTATTTACCTGTGGTCAATGCAAATGTGCATACATGTAGCCGCGATATTTGCTTGTGCTTAAGCAACGTCTTTGTTAGCAGGTGCATAAAAAATACTGTTGCCTTGAGGTTTAGTCATACAACCCACTGCAGGTTGGTTTTGTTATCGGTTACTGTCAGAAATGTGGTCTGATCTCTGCGAGATCCTTTGTGCCACAGCCTTTGGGGTATTGTACAGCCAGACAGTATGGTCAGGGGAGGAATTTGAACGGCTCCTTCCTCTTCATGGGGTGGACTTTCCGCATAGCTGGGAGCAATGTTATTTCTTCACCCAGATGGTTTTTGTCAGCTGCCTCCAGGGTCCTCCCTGGGGGTTTGTACAGGAGTGGCCAGCGTAGGTGCCAAGGGAGGGGACGGCTTGCAGAGCAGCCTTTCCTCCCCTTGCTTTCCACTGCCTTGCCCCGATTCTCTCCGGGAGGAGAGGCGGCTTCTGCAGCCTGCTGGAGATAAAAGGTGATACTGGTAGGGCTGGAGGAAAAGCAGGAGGAGATAGCTGAGAACATGCCTACCTTGGAGACCTTGCCCCGGAGGAGCATGTGTGCGGGGTGCTGCCCTCAGGCTCAGCGTCGCCGTCCCATCACTCGGTGGATTGTTTTCTTTCCCACATGCCAGCCCTGGTTCCTATAGCCATCTGAAACTTCTCCAGTAATAAAAACTGAAAACCAGAAATATAATTCATCACACTTAATAATGCAATTACTGGTGAGCAGAATTTGCTTAACAAACTTCAGCTAGGTGTACTGCTGTGTACCAGGATTATCTCACCGCTATGAGCTTTGAGCTCTGCTCGCACATGGGCTTCTCTCATCCCATTGATTTACCTGGCCATCGGCTCTGCAACGCTTCGGCAGGCTCCTTATGCCAGGGAGTACCATTCCCTGTGTTACTTGCTCAGTGACTTTCTTACCTCACCTTGCAGTCTGTGCCCAGAATCAACTGCCTGTGACAAGCTACAAGTCCAAGTCCCTTGAGTAGTTTTAAAAGAGGAGCAGATCTGAGCCGGGTGGTAAAACATATCCCAGCTGTGCTGCACATAGAAATGCTGGTGAGAAATGTTAAATCAGTATTTGTCTGGACCCCTCTTCAGCTTTGCATCTGTGAGTTTACGTATCTCGGACAGCAAGCTGTGTCTGTGCCTGCAGTTTGCATGCTAAGAGGCTGCTTGGAGCCCGGCCAGCGCGTCCCGACGGGCAGTGAGCTGTGCACGAAGCGCTGCCCGGAGGAGCTGGGGGCTGCCCTGCCGGCCCCGCAGTTTGGGCTTTCTGAACTGGGGCCACCGCTGACCTCTGCAGTAGATTTGACTGGCCAAATACATCTCAGCAAAGCAGCCCGTTAGTTGCTACCCTTGTGTAAATGTGTTCAGAATTTGGCACCCGTGTATTTACGCTCGCTTCTTTCCAGGGCAGACTGCAAATATGCACTTCGCTGAAACCAATCTGCTAATTTTTGAACTGCCTGGAGCTACAATCCACAATGGGTGGCAGATGCTTGTGGTTGCAGGCCCTGAACATCTGGGATAAGCTATCTGTTCCCCTGACACAGGAACCCACATTCTCTTTGAAGAAGCTCTTAAACCCTTTTCTTGGTTGTTTGGCAGATAAAGCAACCCATTAGTTCAGTGCTGTTTGCTCTTTTAAATGAAGTAACTTAAAGGAAGATTTACTAGATGTGGTTGGGGGGGGTGGGGGGCAGTCGCAGTGCCGATGCTGTTGCCTTTATATGCTGTGAGTTAGTGGGACCTGGTGTACTGATACGTGCAGGCTGCCACAGTTGCATGTCCTCATACTGCGTGTAGTATAGGTGTCTGCGTGTCTGCATATGCGTGGCTCCCTAAAGGAAATTGCACGGTATGGAGGTATCCTGAAATTCCATCCGTAGGTGGAATTTTAAGGAATACATATTTATGGAAGAGAGGTTGTTTGCAAGCCTTTAAAAGTTGGTTGATTCCCAGTGTAGGATAGCTAGGCAGGAACAGATCAAAGTCCCGGTGTAGTTGAAAAGATTTTACATCTTTCAGTGTCATGATCTCTAATTTGTTTAGATGCATGCGAAGGATCAGAAACTAACGTGCATCTGGGGATTAAGGCAGCTTTGCTATCCAATCTGAAAGCTAGCATATTCTAAAGACTTTCAAAGTCTCGGAAGGCAGTGAAGTGCTTTACTGATTTTTATGTCTTTGAAAATCTCTATTTAGTGTGCCTGGTGGAATTATATAAATACATGCTGCCAGCTGTTCGACACCAACAGATACCACCCAGAGCATTTAAGTTCCAAAGTGATAGGCCTGCGAAGAGAGAGACATTGCTCTCACTGTGCAAGCACCCATGCAAAGAGACCAAGACTTGCTAATTCCACGTGACACTTGCTCCTGTAAAAGTTCGCTGTAATTTTTCTCCTCCCACCTCTCCTACCCCAGGAGTGTATCGGTGGTTATGCTGTAAGAGAAATAATATGTGTTTTCATTATACGTCTCTAGAAGGGAGTTGCCATCATGATATGAGTTTTTCTGCAGCAAAGAGAAAAGAAGAAAAGAAGCAGTCTGATCTCTTCCTTGGCAGCCTTAGTCTATACCATTGTGTTGGGGGATCTTTTAAGGAGGGGCTGAACTTATTCTAAAGGTTAAGATAAAAGCAAAATAAACCAGCAAGCCCATTTCTTTACTGTCTTCTCTGCTTTTCAGCTCCAGTCCCACATTCCAGACATCGCTTGGGTGAACCCTGCTGTAGTGCAGGGCCCAGGGCAATAAGTTGCTGTAGGGCAGCACAGGATGAAGGGATGCCCTAAAGCAGGACTTTAGAAAGTTTTATTTGTTGAATGCTTCAGGTTTTGGGTCTCGCAGGTGCCAGGCATCTATTAAACCCTGACTATTCTGTGATTCTGTGATTCTGTGTTCCTGAGTCAGATGCTCTATTTTGTCTCATCTACGTGGCCCTAGACTGTATCTGTGGTACTCTTGGTGTGTTCCCAGTGTTCCTGCCACCTACTGCTACAGGACATACATATGTAAGCCTTCTAGGGCACCGTTGCATATTCCAGGTACCACCTAGTACAGCATATGTGAAAGGGTGTTCAGCTTTTCCTAAGCAACAAATTGATTTGCTAGATCTAATTAGCTGATTTGGAGCTCTTTCATTCTACAACTTTCATGGTGCTTCCTATTGAACCTGCTTTTCCCTTTGGTGCACGATAGGCAACGTGGATGTTATAAAGTACTGCACCCCTTGGGTGTCTTTACTGAGACCAAAACTCTCAATAATTTCTGCTATCTTTGAGTTTGGTTTGTAGATGTTTCACTGCCTCTGCTTCATGCTAGCTGTGCTCGTGGAGTTTCAGGTGCTGCGATATCTGCTCTTATGCATGGGGATGGGGGTTATTTGTGTTCCATTTAGCTTTGCAATTAGGCACAATCTATTTTTACTCTAGCTGCAAGGCATCAAGGCTTTTTCCTGCTTGTTTCTTTGGAGTGAACTTGATGGGCTAAATTGTTTAGTTTTTGCAGAGGAAAATCAGTAACGAGATGAAAGCTGTTAAGAGCAAGCAGGAAAATCAAAAAGAAAAATAAAAAAAAAGCCAAGGAGATTCACTTGTCTAAACTGCTTTTTGTTTTCAGATTAGATTTAGACTTTCAGATTAGATTAGAAGAAGTTTCAACAGACAGTGTCTTCTGAAAACATGGTTGTTGTTGTCTGGATGTCTCTGATGGACTCTGTGTTTTGATACTTTCTTCATGACTGGAAGATAAATTTTTCTTTTCTTTTTTCCTTGGATAGGAAAGAATGCATTTTCACCATCGACCCATCAACTGCCAAGGATCTTGATGATGCTTTGTCCTGTAAACAACTCCCTGACGGTATGAGATATATTTTACAAAATACTTCTCAGTGTTTATATTCAGCCGTTGACACATTCGTGTATATATAATTTGTCATGAAGTATTCTTTACCAAATATGAGTAGAGTAATAAACTAGGTTTTTGCTTGTTGTTTTAATTGCCTGTTTTCAGAAATCTTACAGCAGATATCTTCAAGCTGCACTCTGAAGTAGTCTTGGTGTCAGGAAATGCAGAACCATAGTGTTTTGCATAATCAGAGTTGTAATTTGATTTGAGCAGATCTCAGCTGTCTCCTGTCATTATAGGAGTTACAGCTGAATAGCTAATATGCCACTCTTGCAGACTGAAGTCTAGTGAAACTTTGACCTTGAATACACAGTCCCTGGATAAAGGAATCCAGTTTTTTGAAGGTCACTGGCTGAATTGCTTTTTGGTGTTTATGGGATGCTGGGAATTGTCAAATGAGCAGAGTGTGCCTTATAAGTTGTGTTATTCTTCTCATTGCCTTTTAAGCTCCAAGTTCTGCCTTATTTATACTTTTACTATGCTGCAAGCCAACAGAACAGAAAGTAAAGCTCCAGAAGCCAAATCTTGATGATTCTGACTTAAGGAACTTCCCTGTTGTAAGCTTACTTTGCCATCCAAGTTCTGCTCGTTTATTTTGATGAGATCCAGTAACACGCTTGGTTAAAAATATTGCATGATTTGATTAGCCCATTCACCACTAATGAAGAAGATAAAGTGATTTTTTTTTAATGTGTGTTTAGTTTTTCTTGCTTTTGTTAATCATCACAATATGATGACATCAAAGACATCATTCCCTGTTTTTTGGGTTGATTTCATTCAGTGCAATGTGGCCGATTCCAATTCTGGAATTGTCATGTGATTTAGACCTAGGCACAGAATATTATTATAGGGCTACAAAACTGATAAAAAAAATCAGATAGAAAATTTGAGGACAATAAAATTATTTCTAATTATACTGTACAATAGCAGTTTTGAGGCAAGATTAAGGAAAAATTGCTGTTCTATTTCACAGAAAATTTAAACAGTCTTCTTAAGAGATCCTAAGATGAACTTTGTTCTTTTTTCTACTTTGTCACTTGAATTATCTGTAAATTTATGGCAGTGTTGTGATCCCACAGCCCCTCAGATCTGAGGTGTTGGCTTCTGAGCCTCTACTGCTAACATACGTGTGGGTTTTAGATGCTGCATGAAACCATTCACTGCGCTGGTTTGTGGTGCATACATCTACATTTTTCTCTTATCCATAAGCCATTTGGAGAAAGCGTTCAAGGAAAATATCTGTTTGAACAAGAATTCTTCTGTCCCAGAAAGTCTGCAAAGCCACTGCAGGGCTGTCACTCATACTCGGGACTTGTTGATATATCTGCTGATCAGGGCCACACTTTGAAGTCTGTCTTGTCTCTCCATCGCCAACTGCAGAACATGCTGTATGAGGCCTCTTGCTCCCATCTATAAGGAAGGAGATGTACCAGTGCAGAGAGGATCCTCTACTTGTAAGGAATAGCCAAGAGGGTTCTAGGTGTTACAGGGACTTTACTCGATTGTGGGAGCTCTAGCACTGCTGAAAATCCCCTTGTGATGCAACAATGGGTGGTCGCAGCACGTCCCATGCCCTGATCAAGCCTCTTTGGAGCAAGTCCTTCTCATGCAATCTGACTGAGAAAAAAAAAAACAAACAACTTTTAAAAAGTTGCCTTCTGAGTGGGCTGCATTCGTGTGCTTGGCCAGTCTTCCCTGATTTCTTCCCTTTTGCTCTTCTCTGTACCGGCATGAGGCAGACGGAGATGCCTACATGTCGGGGAGAAAGAAAACACCTAAGTCCTCTTGGCCTGTTTATTTCTGACTCGTCCTTCTCCCAGGGGCTGTGGCAGGCCTGTGCTGGCTTCCTGGAGCCTCCAGATGAAGGTTTTCCCTGCCCTTCCCTGATCTTCTGTGAAGGCTAAGGAATATGTGAAAAGGTCCTGTCAAAGCCATGCTTTCAGGGATTGTCTTTACCTGTATACAACACAGGAGCAGGCACAGTTCTGTCTCCCGGGATACCCTGTTATTTCAATAATACTTACTTTTCCCAGCAAAACCAGTCAGTTGGGAAAGAAAGGTAAAATGGATCAGACTACAGGGTCACTCTGCACAGGGAAAGTTTGCAAAGCTCTATTTTTCAAATAAAACAAAAATGGAAGGTGCAGGAAACTTTCTCCTTTTTCAGTTCCTGAAACTAAACTTTACCAGTGAGTTTTCTTTAGAAGAGACATGCAGAAACTGGGAAAGAATAGGGGATGGGGCACGTCTGTCTTCCTGAGAGTAAAAGTAAAGATTTCCTTGCCTTGTATTCAGAAGTTGTAGAATGGGAAATCCAGTGTGCATTTACTGCTTTCAAAAGTTTCACATCTTTCTCAGGATCATTGTGTACACTCCTCTCTCATCCAGATAAGCCACAGAGGAGACAATCCAAGAAGCGCAGGGGTGAGCGTACCCGTTGGTGGCTGTCCCAGCCCGAAGGCCTTTGTCCACCCCCATGTCTCGTTTTCCATGAACCGTTAAGTGGGAGACTGCTTGCAGCAGCCCTTTGAGTGCCAGATCTCTGCCTTTTGGCTGGAGCTGTGCATCTTCCCACAGGCTTGTTCCACCCTGGACTTCTCTCAGTGAGAAGATGCTCTGAACTTCAGCCTTCTTTAAGAGCCATCTTATCCGTGCCCATCCTGGGCATCGTGCCGTCTGCCTCTCCTTTCAGTCTCCGATCCACCACGAGAGTGGTGCCCACGCTCCATCACAGCACTACCGCAGCAGTCAGCCTCTGGAAAAGCCAGTTTTGATGCTATTGAATGTCCCAGGGACTAGATTTTAAATCAGTGTGGAAAGAACCACCATGGAAATACCCTTTCTTTTATTTTGAAATCTGTGGTGTTTATTCTGAGGAGACCTTGTGGCTCAGAAGGAAGTACAGACAGGAAGCCAGGTCCCGATGGTCTTGGATGCAGTTATGATCAGTTAGGGAGGGAGCTGAGGAGCTGAGTGGGAGCAAGTGGCATAAAAAGGCTGCAGGAAACCCCTCTGCATCCTTTCAGCAGGTGTGATGGCTGGCCGGCCAACTCAGCGTGGGTCCCCAAGCGGGCAGAGGAAGGAAATCTCAGCATTGTGTCTATGCTGCAGTGTTTATTTAAAACATGAGATATCTCTGAAGCAGGCATGTCCAGTCTGATAGCTGGAATCATCTCCATTTTTAAGGCTCCTGATGTTGTGCAAGGAGATCCTTGTAGAATCTTTTTAGTGAAGATGAGTAGCTAAAGCAACTCAGACCCTTACTGATGGACTCTTGTCCATCAGGGAGGTGATTCTTCCCCTCTGCTCTGGGAGACCCCACCTGGAGTACTGCATCCAGCTGTGGGGCTGCCAGCATAGGAAAGATGTGGACCTGTTGGAGTGAGTCCAGAGGAAGGCCACAAAGATGATCAGAGGGCTGGAGCACCTCTCCTATTAGGAAAGAGAGAGTTGGGGTTGTTCAGCCTGGAGAAGAGAAGGCTCCAGGGAGACCTTATTAGCAGCCTTCAGTACCTAAAGGGGGCCTACGGGAGAGCTGGGGAAGGACTTTTTACAAGGGCATGTAGGACAAGGGGCAATGGCTTCAAACTGGAAGAGGAGAGATTTAGATCAGATATTAGGAAGAAATTTTTCACTTTGAGGGTGGTGAGGCACTGGAACAGGTTGCCCAGAGAAGCTGTGGATGCCCCATCCCTGGCGGTGTTCAAGGCCAGGCTGGGTGGGGCTTTGAGCAAGCTGGTCTGGTGGGAGGTGTCCCTGCCCATGGCAGGGGAGTTGGAACTAGATGATCTTTAAGGTCCTTTCCAACCTAAACCATTCTATGATTCTATCATTATCCTCCCAATGTGCTGCTCTGTGAGGCACAAACTTGATCCAGCATTTCATGAACCTTTTCTTCTGACAACTGTGGTTCAGTATTGAAATGCTAAATTCCAAAGGTTAAACTTTTCAAATACTTCCTGATCTGAAGAACCCAATCAAAACATTATTTTGTGAGCCTTCTGTAAGGGTTATCTGCTTCATGTGCAGTGGGCAATATAAGCTATATTCTGCACCCCTTTCTAAGGTGTCACCTCAGAAATACAGCTGCAGAGATTGTTGCCCAAGAGAAAAGGTGCTAGATCCTCGACCAGGGTATGAGCATCACATAGTCTCTGTTCTTAGCAGGAGAAAGTAACAGAAATGCGTGTATTTATATTACCAGACATATGCAGTCTTCACTGCAGTCCTTATTTTACATCCTGATGGGGAATTGGCATTTAGAGCTAGTTCATTACCATCAACCTGGACGGACTGGACTCAACCCACCTGGGAAGACTCTTCAGCTTCCAGCATTGGCAACTTCAGCCCTCAGACATGTTATTTGCAGTTGGCAGGAGACTTTCAGATCCATTGTGTATCACAAGTACCTGGGACATTTTCTTGCATGCAAATGGAATCTCTCTGGATTTGTTACCTTTTTGGCCCACTGTGAGCTGATAGCCTTTCTCAATGATTTTTCAGCCTGTGGTCCACTGACTACTGTAGCTCTACGTGGATTACTATTATAGGTCCATGAAACGTGGCTGGAAAAAGCAGGGCTATAAATCCATCAGCATATGTGAAATTTTAAGGTATCTGTAGTTAAAATTTTTCAGGAATTCGAAAATTTAGAAAGGCCAAAACCAGTGCCAGGAGTCCTTTGGGTTCAATTCTTTGTGTTCGCTTGCTTGCAAAGCTATGGCCATTCCCGACTCTTCGGTGTTAAGGAGAGCCCCTATGGGAACCTCAATCTTGTGCTTAATAGAGCCTCTTGATATGTTTTGGAGGTAGCCTGAGGATTTTTGGCTTTAAAAGTTGCTATGCTAGCTGCAATTATTATGACAAAGAGTTGTTTTAGAGGTTAAGAGCTTATCCAGAGCTGGCAAGGCTGCATCTCTCATAAGGGCAAAGTTGTGTTAAGAGTTAACACGGCTTTTATTCCAAATGTAAACGTGGTTACAAAAAATTATTAGTTTTTCCATCTTTTTTGCCCGTATGTAAAACACTTTAAAAAAAAAACACCACCAAAAAACCCCAACATGAGCAAACCACATATCTGGCATCCTCATGATGTCAGGAGATCTCCAAAAATCAACAGAGAATGCAGAACCCAGTTCAGAAACTGTCTCACTCTGTTGGTGTATAGCACCCGTAAAAACTACAAGAAAAAAGAATCCACTCATTACCCACACTTCTTCTGTCAGACAACTAAATCAGTGCATTTCAGAAGATTTTGAAGAATGAAATTGTCTTTGTCCTCAAGCATTTGTTGCTAACTTATTCAAGACTGAGGGGTTTTCTTTGACTTCAAGGATCTTAGGCAACAAGCAGAGAGATAAGGGACTGTTTTTGCACCTTTGCTTTGTTTTAAAAAGTATCAGTGCCTCTTTGTTTTAAAAAGTCTCACCTTATCTGTTCCAGTCACTGGATGGAGGACTCGCCCGTGCTACCTACTCAGTAAAAGATGGAAAGGAATTTTTTGCAGAAGTAATCCACGTGAAGAACTACCCGGTAGCAAAGTGTCACTAGCAAAGGAAGCATGGAATGGTTGTGGGAATAGCTGTATTTTTAATGGAGCTCGCAGTAGGATATTGCAGCAGTTGGAAACTTTTCAGGGATATATGTCTTAAGTGGGCCAGTCTGGTTTTGAGAGGATTTTATATTGGAGTCTGCTTTTGATTAACAGTCGTGCTCCTCGTTATTGTTTAATGATAGCAGTAGGGAGGTAAGCTTGCTGTTCGCATTTGTGAGTGTATATTTTAAAAGAGATCAGCTCCAATAAAGAAGGGAAATAGGGTTATTTATGTAACAGCTTCAGAAGTATGAACGAACTATACTCCATTTAGATGACTCAGCATAATCTTGGAGTAAAAGATGGATTTGGACTGCACCTAGTTTCTACAGCCTTTGTAGAGCTGTTTCAGGGTAGCTTGAGGTTTTAAGCAAGTTCATTTCAGTCAATACTCTTTTGTGATCCTTTCTGCACGTATTCTAGCAAGTTACTGCAGCCAGGAGCGTACAACAGAGCCGTTCTCCGATCGTATGGATGTTGCAGACATTTGCAGAAAAGAACAGTACCACTTTCAAGCTTGAATGTTTTCACCCAGGGTGCAGCCACTGAAAGATTTATTCTGATCTCATCATGTAAGAGCACACCAGGTGACCTGCATGTCCCAGTGCGGCCAGGCAAGTTTCCCACACTTGCCAAACCTCTTCTGGGAATCTGCAAGTTGTGTTTGCATTTCTGGTAATGTGCACAACTGATGCAGTTGTGTTTGAAGGCTGCTTACTGCTAGGAGCAGAAATGAAATTTGACAAATCTCAAGGCAAACAATTCCGTCTAGTGAAATGTCAGGCTGTGATGGGAAAGGTTGCAGCAGAAATGATTGGGGTGAGTTTCTGGGGGTCGTCTTACCCATGTGCAGATCTACTGATGCCGATTTCAAAGCAGTACTTTGGCCCATACTGACAGAGCATCTGTATGTCTTTTTGTGTGTTTATTGATGACTAACATGGTTCTCACTGTTGTTCTTTCATTCATGTATCCCTACAATCCTTCAAAAAGTAATTCAAGTTTAAGTAATTTAAATCTTATTCTAGGAGGAATTGTTGTACTGCAGAATAGAAACATTCTACAGGCTGTTTGCCCTGTTTTTTATGTCCTTAGTGACATTGGTTGTCTGCATTTTGGAGCAAGGTCACATATAGATACATTTATTGAATCGTCTTAGTATTTACGTGGTGACACAAGCAAATGAGTCTTCTGCAGTGTGCTGCTCCCTGTTTTTCCATTCCTTTTAAATCTATTCACCCTGTTGGTGAATTGAAATCAAATGCACATAGGGGAACTGGGATAAAAACCTCAAACACATTGTGTTTCTATAAGTGTCATGAAAATGGTGTATAAACAAAGAAGAGAGCATCTCTTAGTGACCCAAATCTGAGAAGAGTGGAGCATGACCACTCTCCTTAGCGGACACCAGTCAATTCACTCTGGGCTACAGTTTTTGGAAACAGATCTGCAGAGTGAAGACTTACATCTCTGTTCAAGGAGCCTATGTTTTGCCAAATGCTGGTAAAATTATCCCTTGTCTACTGCAGGCCTACGAATACTGGGGCTGCTTTTCTTAGACCTCATGGACACCTTAGTTGACATCCCTGGTGTGTGAGCTCCAGCACCTTGTGCCTGAAAAACACCTGTAGAGCATTGGTAGCCCTGAGGTGTTCTCTGCTAACTCAGCTGACTGCCTGGTCTTCCTCTCCTTCCATCCTTGTTCTTTCCTGATGTAGGTTGAAAACATTTGGGTTCTTTTAATTTTGCAAAGTTTTGCTTTTTAAGACATAAATATTCCATCTCCTATTCAGCCATGTCCCTCTGGCCACTTAAGGACTGTAGGATGAAATTTGCTCTGGCAACACATGGTACAGGACCTTTCAGCTAATCCATTTGGTTCCTGCAGCACAGAGTGTAGGAAGAGTTTGTAATTAGAGTCATGTTGGGCTGACTTGCTGAAGGTAAACACTGAAGAATGAAGTAGCATTGAATCAAAAGTTACATTATGAAATTACAATGCTTCTTTCTTTGTAAGATGTTTAAGATGAACTCAGCTTAGAGAAAACATGACAGAAACACCACATTGATATATGAGTCAAATGTAAAATGACCATAAACCGCAATTTACTTAAATTTACTGCAGGAGTCAGATACGGGGAAAAATAAAGAAGACCTACAAGGAGTGGGATTGTGCATAACATTTGGCCAGTTTTTCCTTTGGTATCGGACATAATTAGCTCAGCTCTCCTGTTACCTACTGATTAGTCTGGTGGGTTTTTGTTGTGTCACTAGGAAAGTGAAAAAGACGTATTGCAGTGATTAGAAACAGGTACGTAGTCTTTCTATCGAGGGCTTGTGGTTGCAGATTCTTTGAAATATGCAAAATACACTCAGGTCTGTGCCAAATCCAGATCCCTGCTGTGTCCCATAATGTAATCCCGTGTAACGCTGGGGAACTGCAGCATGTGTAGTATATTTTGCGTCTTCTTTTAAAGTAAGATGGGGTTGTGTGCGGAAACGCACATCACTTCCAATTTCCTAGTGCTGGGTTGAATGGAGTCAGAGGGCTGTATTGCGTCACCTTTCCTCCACTGAACATCTCTCTTGAAATCAGTGAGACAACTTGATGATGTAGGGCTCCCCTCAGCTTGAGCGGAAATAGGGCAGCTTGCTCCAAACTGATGGTGGTTGAAAGGGAAATAGACTGAGCCTAATCCCCAGACAAGTGCATTAAACTGGATGATAAGGTATTGGGGCGGAGATTAAGAAAGTTTGGATTTGGTTGGAGCATTGATTGCTGGAACAGAATTTGTTAAAACATTTTTTGCGTATATTTGAAAGCTACGTGTAAGAAGATTGGTTAAAAGCTTGGATAAGCAAAAATGGGCAGCATTTATTATTGGCAGTTCATATTTATTGCACTGGTTCTTTGTATCAATTACAGATATTTTATAAAGACTCCATCCTTATCCCAAAAGCTTATTTTTTTGGCAGTACAGAAAGAAAGCTGTAGGGGAAAAAGACACAGGATTGAAACAAAATAAAATGTAGATTGTCTGTGAAGGACTAACCTGATGAAGACCATGGCTGCAGAACATGCAAACAGATGTGCAAATACCAGTAGAATTACTCATAAAAGTGAATTTACTTTCCTGCAGGGAGGAGAGATGCTCTGGGTGAAGTCGCCTTCCGGACTGTTTCAGTTCATAAATTCAGGACCTGGGACAATTCCCCAAAGATTCAGAGGCGCAGGATTTTGTGTCCCAGCGGATGTTGTGGATACAGCCGCCATGGAAACAATACTGTCCGATTGTATATTGAAAAAAAAACCCACAAATGCCATTAAGGAGCTGGGTAATGGGGAGAAGGTCTAGAAATTCCTGTACAAAGAGATCTAAAAGCACTTTGTTTAGGATTTCTGTTCACTAAAGAGGACCTCAGGGACCAGGAGAGTCTTTAGAGAAGAACTGCAAATGATAGGTGATGACCAGACAGAGCTAGAGAAAACAGCATTTTTCAGTAAATTTAGCAGATAAGAATCAGAAGATATGTGAGGAAGATAAATTTTAAAAGGGTACAAATAGCTAGGAATAAATTCCCACATGGTTAACTTCAGTCATATGCTCTGTTGCATGCAGGCAGCAAAGAAGCTACTGTTGTATATATTTTTTATTATCAACTTTCTCACGTGGCAGGATCCCTCAGAATCACTAGGCTATTGTTTTAACTTTTAATTTATTGCAATGCAGGGGTTTCAGAACCCAGCTGAACAGGAAAAACATCTTCTTTCAGTGCAATTCACAACAGTACTTCTTGATTGTTGAATATTATGCTAGTTACATAGAAAGAACAAAACCAGGTGCAGATGGAATATTTTGGAAATCTTTCCAAAAATAAACAAAAAAGTTGGATAGCTAAAAGTGAGAACTCAACTGCTGTCTTCTCAAAGAAGCTGAAATGTCAAGGCTGTTCAGTGGAAGTACTTTATATGTGTTTGGCCTAGCACTAAATCCCAAGGTCTCTTTGAACGCCTCAGAACACTCGCTCAGCCTTGGATTACTGTGTTCAGTAGAGATATCACAAAAGGGACTGACCTAGCAGTAGAGAGAGGCTGGTCCCTCCCCGCTCTAAACCTTCATTTCAGGAACAGGATGACATCCTACACCCAAAATTATTGTAATGCATCTTGAAAGCTGCTGGGTGCCACTACCTATCTCTTTAAATTCAAAGACTACTGATTTCCTGATAGTTAGCATCTTGAATGGGTCCTGGAATAGTGATAAAAACTATTCATAAAGTAAATACCAGAAATTGTCCTTTTACCTTCATCATGTTGGCTGGAAACCTCACTGTTAAGAGACTGCAAGGAGTCTCCTTTGGATACTTGTCCCTACCAGCAAGGAGTACTTTCTGAGCAGGGAATCTGAGTTCACAGCAGCACAGTCATTGCGTAGGTGTCCTGCTTGACATCTCATCTTGGTCAAGGGTTGAAGATCCACCTGTCAAGTGCTTGGGATAGACTCTGAGTAGCAAAGATTCATCTTGGGTCTAAGTTGCAAGCAGTCATCTGGAGGTTCTCCCAGGGATGACCATATGGTGAGTACTGGCATTCAGTAGATAAATCTGATGTATTTGAGGTTTGTAACTCCTTTTCATTTTGCTCATTAAACTTGAATCTTGCAAAGAAATCAATACAATTTACAAAACCCCTAAGTGGAACTTGCTGTTTTGGCACCTCACAAAGTCTGCACACTTGTGCAGGCACAGAGGAAACCAGCTTACCCATGACCTTCTTCAGTGTAAACAGGTACCAGCATAGGAATGGGGAGAAAACCTGCATGGGCAGAGGGTGGGACATAGGCATCACTGCGTAAGGAACCATCGTGTTTGGTCTCAGTCTGCCAGTGCTGGACACATTTGATGTATCAAAGAAATTGCACATTCTCTTAATTTTCCATCATTATACTGTCTGTCCCAACTGTCCTGTGCTCTGGCCGGACTTCTACTATTAAAATACTTGTACCCTGCTTTCATCTGTATTTTCCTGCTTGTTTCTTGCTCATCAGTCTGAACAAATCTTTATGCAGTGTACTTATTCTGTTGGGTATCATTCCCCATGTCCTTCAGTCTGCAATTAAATGTTTTATCTTCTACATGCTGTGTAAATTCTGCCCTCCTGAGTATTTAGTGTTTTTCCCTCAGGAGAATTCCTTCCTTGTGTAAGTATCCAACTTAATGGTGCAGCGGTACCACTTGCGCAGAAGAGCTATTTCATTCTCCTCTGGAGTTATTACATCAGGCTTGAAGGTAGTTTTCAGGAACGGTGTAGGCATTGGGTGCATTCTGGATGGCAGCATTTCCTGTCACAAGGTGATGAAGACCTGACCTGGGTTCACAGGCCACTCACAGGACAGGACACTCTTGCGTTGTGTTTCTCTGCCTCGTTAACGTGATATAATCTGTGAGGTCTGGAGACCTGACTTCTGATTGATCATCAGCTTAGATGTTTCTAGCTCATGGGAGCTGGAGGTTGGCAGAACACCGCCAGCACGAAGATCTACCCTGTGTTCCCATGGGAGGATCAACCTTCCCGCTCTCCTGAGAGCCTGGGAATGCCTCGTGCTGACCAAGAGCCATCTCTGAGCATACCCTTCAGAGCCAGGCAGCGTGGGGGGAGCGCCTTCCTCGTGGGGGCTTTAAACACTAACCTTCGCCAAAATATTTGAAACAGTGCTTGACTGATTTGGCTTGTGCTGGTTTGTGTATAAAACTCAGGGCTCTGTAATGCAGGACGCATGAAGTGCCACGTTATAGAGGTGTCCTGGCTTTGTTTTGAGGTATAAAAGGTAGCTTTTAATTTCTATTAAGTGGTTTTAGGACATTGCTGAATTTATTAGCTGCTACAGGCAAAAACTATGCAATTCACACAGAAGACCTGCTCCCAGCATTTAATTTAGTAATAGATAAAGTCTCTTCATAATTCTGAAACTATTTAAAGAATTGCTGATGGCTCATGGAAAATTCTGTGAAGTATTCTATGTAGGAAGGGTTCCTTTCCTAGTATGTTTTTCTGCTTTTCATCTTCACTTGTCCTTCATTGTACTTAATGAACACATGAGTTTTGTTTTGTACCTTACCTGGAGCCAATCCCAAAATGTTTTGTAAAATCGTAGTTGTCTCTACAACATTCAGTTGATGTCAGAGACAAAATGGCCGAAGGTCAGAGTAGTTGAGACCTGAGCAAAACAGTGCTTTAAAAGTAAGTACAAAGGAGGTAGGAGTTATTCTGGATTTTAGACTGATTGATGTCCCACATTGACCTTTTAACTTAAAGAAGAAAAAAAGAAAATAACAGAAAACCTGTTATGCTTTATTTTTATGAAATGCTCTGACTATTTCCTGGTTCTCTCAGGATCGCTGAAAACATGACTTTGCAACATCACCATTCCCATCACTCATTCCTCAGATACTTCCAGAAATCCAGGAAGTGCCATGACTTTCAGTATGGGAAGAGTTAACATTTGAAGATGTTTTTATTTTTATTTTTTTCCCTTACCCTGTGGTCTCACCCTGTTTCTCACTTTGGAATAACTGGGGCCGGTCTCGGTTCTGCTGATGTTGAGGATTCAGTCCATCTCACAGCTCCTGAGTTAGTGCAGTTAAATAAAAGTCGCAGCTTTTATTGTCTCTACATCAGCCCAGCTCCTGAAGGAAAGGATGTAAATGCGATCTGTAAAGGCTAAAGAGTTAAAAGGTTGAAAGGAAGCAATGGTTTTAATTGTGATTGAAGAAGCAAAGCAAAAGCCGGGACCCACCCAGCCCTTTTGCTGTTCCCCGTTTGATGCAGACACTTGAAGTGGCCGTGCTGACGTGCTGCGTGTGCCGACTCCCTCTTTCTTTGCCCTGTGGAAGTCGGGGGCCTGACCTTGACTGCCTCTCCAGGTGCTACAAACCCAGAAAGAAGTGACTAAGCATATTTCAGAGAAGAGTTTGAATATTTTGAAACCTTGGCCAGGCTGTTCCTGATGGTCTCAAAGTCTCTCTGTGGCTGGTGGGTGACGGGGGCTGTTTCTGTGGGACATTTCTCCTGCAAACTAGTGGCAGATGGGCTTGGATAGGGAAATCTCCTAGAGGTAATGCCTGGTAGTACGTAGTATTTTGTGGATTGTTACCCTTTAGAGGTGCTTGTTTGTTTGGGCAGAAAGTTTTTCCTCTTTTTAAGTTGTTGCAACATTTACTAATGTCGTATTTCTGCTTGGATGGAAAAGTTGCTGCTGTGTGCCCCGGGGACTTGTCCTGCTCTCTTGAGGTACAGGATTCTGACTCCTTTTGCCAGAGTCTTTTCATGAGGTTACGTCAAGGAAGAGACCTTTAGAGAAGGAAAAAGCTATTACTTGCTTAAAGAAAGGTGTAATTAGTTGCATTTCGGTTGGCTAAAGGACCATCATGTGATAATTTAAAAAAATTTGGTTTCTTGGTAAACAAGTTAATGGATTTATGCTCAGTTGCACTGCGCTTTCAAAAAGCAAAATGGCCCTAGGGCACACAAGTAAAATTTAAGCACTTTCCTTGTTGTTTTAAAATAAGTAAAATAAAACACACTGTCTGATTTTCTGAACAATAGCTTGGCTTCCTGCAGTGGAAAAATAACCTCAGCTAGAATTAAAGCCACCCACCTTTGTCTTCAGGCTCCAGAGCAGAAAAATAACTTGCGCTTTCCATGGTTCCACTTTTATTTTTATATTAAACTCTTCTCCATCTTGCTCTTTTTAATGCTTTCCTACTTGCTCTTTTCTCCCACTCAATCATTCTCTTTTCTCTCTTCCTTTTTCCCTCCCTCTATCCCAAGAGGGACACTTCTGTAACACTTGAGCCGTGGATGTACATACACGTGCCAAAAAGAAACAGAAATGTTTGAGTTTGGATCAAGTCCTTCATTTAAAGGCATGCGTTAAAGATCTGTGATGGCCTCTAGCTACTTCCAGCAGCTTCCCCAAGTCTCAGTGCCATCCTCTGCCTCGGTGCAACTTATATTTGTTTTGTGTCCACCCCTGTTACTGTCTGCAGCCCCTCTGGCTGGCCCTTCTGTAACTGAGACCCTTCGTTGTAGACACTGTCCTTGCTCGTTTGCCCAGGATCACACATGAGAACCTCAGCCTTGATGAAGGCCCGTGTTCTACTGTAGCACTGCTAATAGCAACAAAACGTGCATGTAGGCTAAAGGCCTCATTTGTCTCTCTTTATGCAAGTTTTTCATACTTTTGCAAGGTGCTAAATACTGCTTTTCAGATAAGACAGCAGCATGGTACCCCCAGGGCAGGGGAATGGGAAAGAGCTGTAATTATTTGCCCCAAGAGTTTGGTCTAGCCAGGGAACAGCCAACTACCTTGAATTGCTGGCAGCAGGTAGGTAGTTGGCTGTTTTCTGGCCAAAGAATACACTTTGCAATCTGCTTTGAAGTCTTCTGTATCTCCCTCACTGAGGGGGTGAAGACAGTGTGAGAAATAGTGGTTAATACAAAAAACTTGGTATTAGATTTTAATTTAACTTAACACTCTTGGGTAGTGTTTGTCTTCTCTCCTGAAAATGATGATGCTTGAAGGTGAGATGGAAATAAAGGGGAGTGTGTATGCATGCTAGAGAGTTACCTTCTGCTGTTTTATCCTTGAAGGGTTGCGTTTTTAAGTTGCATGGTCCTAAAATTCGCACATGCTAAGGTATGAAGTGAACTTGCTGGGTCTGTCTCGCTGCATTTGTGCCAGGACTGACTAGGGTTACTAAAGACAGAGAAGAGGGATTTGCTGGCAGTGTGTTCCCTTGCATACTGTTCAAATACATTCAACTCAACTCTCTAATTCCTGGGGCAAATACTTGATACGACTTGCTGGGTTGGCAGTTTTTATGGAGCATTTACAGGCTGAAAGGGCCTTTTCCTTCTCTTCCAGCTCTTTCTTGCTAATCCCTTTTTGTTTATAATTTTCCTCAATAAAGAAGCAAAAAAGTTCTTTGAACTGTTTTGTTGTGGAGAATGTGATCATCAGTGAAAAAAAAAAAAAGAACAGCTTGTTCTTTGTTCTCCTGTGAGGTGCCACCAGTTCTGCTTTGATTTTAGCATCATGTCAGTCTTATACACACACGGTTTTGGAGTGGGTTGAAACAGACCAGATTCTCAGATCAGTAAGCCGAACCTTCTCTAAAACCGCTGTGTGCCTGGTGCAGCATCATGCTGGAGAGACCTGCCTCTTGTAGTTCTCTCACTTGATAAGCTTCGAGAGGAGATCCAGGCTTCTAGAAACTTGGAGAAGTACAGGTCCATTATGTTCTGCCATTCTAGCAGGCAAAAAGGGAAATTGTCTTCTCTGTGTGCAGTGCCCCAAAGGCATCAAACTGTATTGTTTGCAGTAAGGTAGCAACAAATCGTATCCCTCTTGCACAGAGCACTGGACCAAGAGGAGCTTTGGTGGCCGAGTGCCCAGCCCTAGCCCTGTTTCTACTTGCAGACCTTGGGAAGAGAGCTCCTCTTTGCAAGGGGCCTCATTACTGGGTTTTGCAATGCCATAGTGTAATTTTGAATAACACTCCTGTCTCACATCCATCTCTGTATTTGCAACGTGTCTCTGTATTTGCAGAGAGGGGCTAATAGGGTACAGCTGGTTAATAAAACACGCGTTGCTTGGTTCTAAACTGCATTCCCTGTTGCTAAATGTTTCCCATGTAGCAGCTCTGTAGTGGTGGAGTTTGAATGGGATGACAGTTTTGCACCCACTTTCAGATGAAATGATTTTAAATGAAAAAAAAACTGAGATTCGGAGTGAAAGAAGCCATCCAAATGCCTTCAGCAATTTTTATTGCAATAGATGCTCCCTTCAGCTCTTACTTTGATATCAGCATATGAAGTGTCTGGCTTAATCTCCTGTACATTCTTATGTAAATTCCTTGTTTTAAAAAATATGTCCTTAAACTGGTAGCGTATACCTAGCTTTAGGGGTTGTTGTGCAGCTTTAGCTTCACTGTAGGAGGATTTTAAATTGGGGGTGAAGCAAGCCTGTGGTTTGCAAAGTACTTGCTTCTGTAAGAAATTTAGGCTATAAAGCCTATCACGATGGAGAGCTACATGCCAAGACTTGAAGCCTCTATTTGCTGGAAAAGTAGATTTCTTCATCAAGATGAAGGTGGAGTAGACCATGTGTAGCAGTCTGTGGTGTGTGGTCCATGTGGTGTCCCTCTTTCCCCCTTTTCTTTCTCTCTGACAAGACTTTTTCGATCAATGACTGCTGGTTTAACTCTCTTCCTTTCATTCAGGCCACATTTTCTTTTTTCCTTGGGAAATAACACAAGACTTACAATGTGAAATGTTCCTTTTGTGACTTTGTCATAAAAATTAATGAGACTAGAAAAACTGTTTGTGGACCTGGAAGAGAATCCTAGTGAATAGTATTTCTCTATCCACAAAGCTCTTTCATTTTAATTAGCAAATAAACCAGGAGAGCGCAGCAGGCAGGTATTTCTGTGCAGGCTTAGGCTGGTATTTTGTCTAACGCATTCAAAGGCAGTGATTTGAGAGAAATCAGATTGGTTGATTGTTGTGCTGTGTCTTCAAGTTCTCTTGGTCTGAATTTTTTTGGGGTGAGGGAGATAGGGTGATTCATACTTGAGCAAGACAAACCCAAGAGCTGCCAGTTTGCATTATGTCAATGTATGTAAGAAAATATTTAGATAGAATTTCCATTAAAAGTTCAAAAGCAGGGGGCTCATGCTGACCCCGTCTTTTAGAAGCTCTGGTGGGAAACCTGAATGAAATTTAACTCTGCTCAATGTGTTTTCGTTGGCTAACTCCATGTTTTATTATCTCATGCAATGAGATCTTTCTTGGTTTGTCGATTTTCTACTGAGGACAAAAAGTTCATGTATGTAACAGTGCACATATTGAATTAAAGCACGATTAAAGCCATGATGTAATGACCCCCTCTCCTTTTCCTTTCATCAATATTTGCCTGCAGGGTCAATACATTACAATATTGACTTCAAAGTATTCAATATTTTTTTACCTTCTGAGTGTGTTGGCTTCGAGCGCGTGTAATATTAAACCTGTTGGTTGAACTGTTGGTCTAAGACTTACTGTCTAAGTAGTTTCAGGCTTGGATGCCTAATCCATGTCGAGCGGCTTTCAAGGCATGTGATAATATCACAACACAGCTGTAGGCAGCTTTCTGAGGTGAACCATTTAATCTGCAGTATTTTCTCCCGGCTTCCTAATGAGTGGTGGAATTTGTCCCTTGGTGTGCGGTGGGATTATTGCCCTCTCCTCCTGCTGCCATTGTATTTACTCTCTGCAGGACCGTCCAGTGACTATAGGTTATGTGGACAAATCTAAACCCCGGCACTCCCATCTTCCATGTGCTTTTCTGCTGCCTTCACATCTGTGCTCTGTTGAGTGTACAAAAGCAGCGCAAAAAGCAAGATAACGCTTTCCGTACTCACAGTGCTGTGCAAACATGGCTTAATAAAGTTAAGTTAAAATTGTTACGAATTCAAACAGTCGCACAGGATGGGTTGGTGCTCACTTACCCGAACTCCCAGCTGGGGGCACAGTGGGCTGGGCGGCTCTCCTAATATGAGCTTGAACCTTCTCACACTTCCTCTTCGCCTGCATACGTTTTCATTCCCACTCTGCTGAAATCTAGCACTGGTACCCATCAGAAGGGCACATGGGCAGATGTACTGTATAGTGACAGCAGCTATGAACCATTTATCCTTCAAAAACGTGACACTCTAGAGAAAGGCTTTGATAAGATTCTTTGCAAGGTGTATAAACAAACAGGATTGTCACCAGTGTGGTATCTTATTACGTTGTCTTTTTAAAAAAAAATAAGTAAAGAAAAAATATTTATAGATACCAAGAAGTTAGTGAATTCCTCTAAAGAACCAAATGTTATAATTAGGAACCCAATGCACTTAGAACTATTCTACAAATAAGCACCTCAAATCTAGCCTAGTCCTTCCAGAGAAAATAAAGGTCAATGGGCTTCTTTGAGGATTAGCAAACCAGAATTTCTTGGACCAAGGTACTAATTACTTCCAAATCCAAATTATTGCCAAAACCTCATGATAAACCTCAGTAGTACTCCTCTCTAGCCTAACTTTTGAGTCAAGACACTTCTAGACTGGAGTCTAATTAAAGGATAAAAAGCCTAATCTGAAGGGAAGGGAGGATAACAGTGGGAATATTCTGCTTGTGAAAAGCTGCGATTCTACGTAGCCTGATCCGCAGTCGTTGAAGACTTTCCAGGTCACCTGCAGCAATTTGGGCTCAGCCAGGGTGAAGTGGAAACAAGTGCAGGTCTGAGAACCCAGAAGCATGTGTGACGGGCTGCTCCATGCCTGGGAAATGGTGTCCTGCATTGCCTGTGTGGTTGTAAGGTGGGATCCTGTATTTCTTGCTTACTGTTGTCTCATGGCAAAGGGATGAAGACGGGGCTCACTATTACAAGCTCCTAGTTGGAAAGACTTATCCACATGTTTTTTAAGGTTTTTCACATATCCACCGCTGTGCTTGAAGATTCACTTGTATGTTGTAGCCACAGTGGCTGTGAATTTGGTAGTGTCCTGAGAGACAAAGGTTTTCATCTCAGATGGAAGAGGTGGAAAGAAGTATCATTTTATGAGGTCTAGGCATGAGGCTAAAAGTTTACGTTAGCACTGGGAGAGCAGGGAGAGGGGTCAGAGTTAAATATGTCAGCAGTTATATGGAATGAGTCAAAGGAATCTATACACAGAATCACAAAGACCTATCAGTGAAAAATTTGTGAAAATTGCATGTTGTCACTTACTTGTCCTTCTCTTTGCTGTCTCCCTAACTGCAGCTCTGGGATAGTTCACAGGACTTACCCACCACAGATAATTGCTGTGTCAGAAGTGACCCAGCAGAAAATGCAGAGATCATAAAATTGTTATTTTTTTTTTCTTCTTCTTGCAAAACTGACTTCTGGATGCGATTTGTTAATTCTTCCCCAGTCCCCTAAAATCCTTCATTTCTACCTGCAGCCTGCTGACTTGCTTGTGCAATTTCAGGAAACTTCGAAGTGGGTGTTCACATCGCGGATGTAAGCTACTTTGTACTGGAAGAAACAGCACTGGATAAAGTAGCGAGCGAAAGAGCAACGAGTGTCTATCTGGTGCAAAAGGTAAGGATGACTTTGCCTTTTTTCTTCTGACAACTGTGTCTTCCGTTGACAGTAAATTAATTTTAAAGGTTCATCTTCAGATGCCCGCAATCGACATCTGGCTGCTATTGCAGCAAACCTACAAAAATGAGCAAACTGATGTAAACACAAGAGCTAACATAGGTGAATACCTCGGAGACTACAAAGAGAGTAGAGGGTGAAGCAGCAGTTTGTGAGCCTGTATCTGTGGGCAGAGACCCAGGTGTGCCGGGGCTTGCTGGCCCAGGAGCCCCTCCGTGTGAAGGGGACTGCAAATCTGGAGGTAGTTTGGGACCCAGAGCTGCCCAGCTGCGTTTGCACCGTGCTGACCTGAGATAAGCCTGGCAGACCTGAGCTGGCTAATCAGCTTTGCTTTTGCGGGCTTGAAATTTGCAGATGTGGTGGTGGAGAGCTTTACCTTGGTCTTCAGTGCAGTAATAGTAACTAATCCTGCCCAGAAGTGGACGTGTAGCAGAGTAGGGTGTAAAACACTGTGCAATGTCATGTCTTGAGATACAACAGAAGGTTCACACTCTTCTGTCTCCCAAATACTGCAGAAATGGTGTTCTTTCATCATGCAATGAAAAGATATTTGAAATTGTACAGATTTTAGTGTAACAGAATCAAATGTTAAACTCAAGTTTAAAGTTGACTTGTAAGCTTTAAAAATGAACAGGTTCAAGTTTAACGTTATCAGAAAGGAAACATCCAGGTTTTGTCTGTGCCTGTCTCATTTTCGGTTCAATGTGCAGAAATATTTCCTAGCTCATCAGATACTGCGTGTGCAGGGAAGCCGGGAAGCTTGGCTGTTAGCATCCTGTGTCAACTGTAGGCATCAGCTTCATGAAGAAAAGTGTTGAGACAATGTCGTAGAAACAGATTATTCTGCCTGTCCTCACACTCCCATTCAGTCAGGCTGAAGTCCTTGTCTCTGCAGCCCTTTCCGGGATGACAGGCTATCTTTTGTATAGTAAATAAACATATCCTACTTGCTACTTAGGATTAGGAGTGATTCTTCCCCTCCCTTCCTGGATGTGCGCAGGGTTACTCTCCGGGGAGGATCTTCTAATGATGCTTGTTCCAGTAGCATACTGTATCCTCTCCACACTTTCCAGATGATAAAATGATTTATTTTACACTATTGAAATAAAATCAGTGGTTTGATATCAAGCTGTTAAGCTTTTGTAGCTGTTCCATAACTTTCCTTGGGTAGAAATAGCAAGGCACAGCTTCAGGGGGTCTGAGCGAATGGCTGGGTTTTACGTCTCTGTGGGTATGGGTTGTGTGGAATAGCCACGATAGCAATGCAGAAGTGACCCAGCTGGGTTGGTGGTAGCGGGGCCAACAGCACACAGGTGCTGCAGTGCGGGACCAAGTTACCAGTGACTTGCTCTTTTCTGGGAATGGGAAGCAATACGTATCTCATGGAAACGGCAGTTCTGGCACCAGAGTCTACCCAATCCTACAGTCTCCCCAGTGATAAGCGCTTGGCTTCTGCCATGCTCTGCTTCCCCCTCTGATGGAAGACGCAACGGCCGTAGCTCACTATGGGAGATGTGGGCTAGCCCATGGGGGATGTCACTGCAGGGCAGCAAAGCTGTAGTCCAGGAAGATGTTGTGGCAGTATTTCCAAGTCAAAATACTGTGGTTGGAGGCACGTGATTTTTTTTTAAAGGGAGAAGGAAAATTTTTGTATAGAAAGGGGAGAAATTTTTCATTAAAATCTAGTTGAATTCAAAAGCTAATTGAATTTTCTTTCAAAGCGCTTTTCCCCCCCCAGCACTACCAGTTAGTCATGTGCGATGCCGACATAAATTATCTGTTGCCCATAATCTTCAATTGCTCTTCAACTGCCTTGGCCCAGCAGTCAGGGTTAGTGTTTTACCCACACTTCTGTCCTGCAGAAAATATGTTTCTAAGAGCGCAAACTAGGTTGGATGATGAAATGGTCAATATTTTAATTGCAAGAGATGAAAAGGAGAGAGGGGATGGGCAGAGGAAAGCAGCCAGGCTCTCTGAAACAAGATGGTAGCATGACTCTTGAAGAAAATATGCTTTCCTTTGATGGAACTGTTTCCTAAGACAGCTGTGATTCTGCTAGAGGTTAGCACCATGCTAATCCTCCCAAGGAAGTTAAATAAAGCCACATATTTAATTTTCCTGAACCATGTATCCAGAAGGGGAGTTATTGTGTAATTGCTAGCAGTCTTTTTAATAAAAGTCAAAAGTTTTTGAAATAAGAGTGTATCAGGTTTTAAGAACTAAGAAAACCTAAACAGTTTCCTCTTTTTTGGCACATCTTATAGTGTTATTTTAGGTGTGAAGCAGCTCGAGTGAGAGGTCAGCCATAAATCCCTATAATATTTTATTGGTCCTATTTTATACTGGAGATCAAAGATCAGAACTGTAAGCCTATCTTCACATTGAGTCCAAAGACTTTGAGACATCCACTTTTGACACCAGCGGGTTGTCAGGGTGTTGATATTTTGATAATCTCAGGCTGAGTAACAAAGAGTTGCTCGAAATCTGAATTCATGGAAGTGTTGATACAAGGCTTGAGCAGAAATCTTGGCTCATAAACAAATTGCCTATTTCCTTTGAGTGTCTTTCAGTGTGTAAGCAAGAGGCTTGCTGAGCCCACCCCATTGTTGGACCTCAGCGTCCTCCTCCTGGCTCTGGGGATAGCAGCTGATGGAAACTCTGGGTTAATACAATCCCTCCCCATCAGACCAGCGGTGGGAGAAGGGCTCACCCCTGGAGTCAGCGGGGGTCATAACTGACTGAACCAAAAGCCTGAGCGGGCAGCCAAAGCAGGGCGCCAGCAGAATGGGGTCATTTGAAGGGAGCAAAGCTGTCCGTGCGACTTTGTGAAAATAAGGGGTTTGTTCCCTTTTCCTTTCGGTTGACTGATCGATTTTCCCATCCATTCCTTGAAAAGCTGCTACAGCGGGTCCATTGATGAGAGCTGCCTGCTCGGAACCTGGCCGGTGAGTCAGTCCTGGCTGCAGCAGATGTTTCTGATTTTTAAGGGAACGGTGAATTTTATCATCCCAGTATGCTCCCTCCCACTGCCCAGCTCCCTAGGAATGAGTTTGAGGCTGGAAACTCGCGCTTGGTTTCTGGAAGCACTTTATTAGCTGAAGAGGCAAAACAAAACAAAACCAAGGGCTCTCACAAGCAGGTTAGATCTTCCTGTGTCCCAAGCAATTCCATCATGCAGAGGAGCCAGCTGCTCAGCGGTGAGGCCAGCCGTGGCTACAGGTCCATGTGTTTTATAACGCCGGGATGACAATGTGTAGGACAATTCCCAACCCCGGTGGTGTCTTCTCTTTCTTTGGTTTCCCCTTGCTGCCCATGGCTCCGGTGTGCCGGGACGTGCAGCAGCCTGCGGGGAGAGCCGATCGCTTGGAGGGGGCTGTCAGGCAGTGCTGGAGCACTAAGTCTCAAGCTGCATACAGTAGCGCTGGAGATTTTGCATGTACGACTTGGAAATAGGGAGGGAGAAATCCTCTGTCTGTGATTTGATTTGAAATGCAGACCCACAGCTGCGAGCATTGTGGATATCAGGCCTTTCACTCAAAGGAGTGCCCTTTGCAGTATCTCTTGGGCCCTGCTAGGCTTGTGGGGAGAGATGATGTCTTTTATTAGTCTGACTGATAGAGGGGGATGAAAACCAGACAAGCTCTCACCACCCAAGCCTTTCTTCAGCCCTGGTTTCTGTGATACGTTCATTAGAAAGGATTTCCTGGGGGCTGTAGGTCCTTTTTTTTCATTCTGAAAGTTTTTTCCCCTAGCCCTGCTGGGTCTCTCCAATTGTATTTCTGGATTCGACTGCATTTATACACCCCCCTGTTCCAGCTTTATGATCCCTGTATAAGCCCAGGTGAGTTTATTTCCACCTGCAGTAAAATGAAGCTGAATGATGTGATCCCCAACATAGGCACATCCTTAGCAATTTGCTAGGGAAACCACTTCACGCTGGAGGTGGTATCCCTCGGCAGCGTTTCAGCTAGCCGGATTTCTGCGTGCCGTGGCACTCCACAGGGCAGCTGGCAGACGCCACTGTCTCTTGGCAGACAGTCACAGGAAGGGCAAAGCATTTAAAAGATGCCGGGCAACCTCTGGATTATTTGAGGTGATGCTATGCAACCCTGATATTTTGCAAATCTGGGCATTAAAGACGTACTTAGGGAAATCTCCTCTCAGCCTGCGTCTCCTTCAGAAAGAGATGGAGATAATCCTATTGCAAAAGTTCCTTGTGGGCAGCCCCTGGGATAACTCCTGAAACATCTTGCTCCCCGAGTGTGACACAATTGTGACATCTTTGTACGTTAAATGCTGGCCTTGCAACTACTAAGGATCCTTCCAGCCTGTGACCATATCATGTTAAGGAAAAAGGAAATGTGTATTTATAAGTTAAAGTCTGTGCTTCGTGACAGTTGGTTTATTCTCTGTAGAGTGTGAAGAGGAATCGTGATGTTAAAGCAGAGGAAGGCAGTTAGCCGAGACTGTCATGATGTTTCTTCTTCTTCTTCGTGAGGTTTCTTCTCTTAATTCAGTAAGGGAAATAAAATTGAAATACTTCAATGCAAGGTCACATTGTCTTATGTTATGTACGTATTTGCTGAACCCAGAAAAAGGCTGATTGAATTCTTGCTCTCCTGTGAGACTTCCTCTGTGGCTTGGGTTAAGTTACTTTGCCTAAAGTTTCTCTCCTGTAAAACGAGGGTAACGTGGGTTGATGCTTCCCTATTTAACAGTAGGTTTGTTACAGCTAATTGCTTGGTGAGTGTTTAGTGCTGTAATTATGATCTGAGTTAAAGCTTTGCTTGTGTTTCACATCATTGAAAGCCCTTCCATGGAATTATAGCCTCTTAAATCGGATATTAATCCTGCTCAAGTACACTTAAAACAAGCATCCTGTTGTGTTGTTTGGGCTATTCTTTGTGGATGGGCTTTCATGTTTCACGTAGTGATTTTTCTAGCAGACTGTTACTGCTGCAGGAGATGTGAAGGGAAAGAGGATGTGCTAAGGCACAGAAATATTCAGTAAGTACTGCAGCTTTTAATTTGGGTGGAATAGAGCATGGGAGCTTTTATTAAATTACTAGCACTTTGTTCACTGTGACCTGAACTTCAGGGTCTCACAGTGGTCATGGCCGATCTTAGACAGGGAGAGATTTCCGATAGTCTATAAAACTATTTTCTCTCCTTTCTGGTATGGGTTGGCACCGCTCGTGCTAAATTTATAACCCTGTGGTGTGGGTCCTTCCAGGCAGCATGGCAGAGCTCACGTACTGGATCTGTGAGTTATGAACGTACCAGTATTGTTAATGTACTGTTCACAACTGGAATAACAGAGTTGACGGCCTTTGTGTTGCGGGAAACAGCTTATCATAATCTGTGCCCTTGTGACCTTCCAGCTCAACCAGTGCTGCTGATTCATGTTGCAAGTGACTCCTTGACAGTCACAGACCGTACGGTTAACCTTTTGGCATTAATATGCACTGCAATTAGAATGGATTTATAGCCATCGTCTGGTGCCAAACTGCAAATGTGATTAAATATTTTAAGAGTCTTTCCTTCAAAACAAAAGGTAAATACAAAGTATGTGCACTTGAGGAGAAAATGGACATCTGAGACTGTTTTTTTTTCTTACTGTTTTGAAGAACAGTTGTTCCCCTGGCATCCAGGTAGAAAAAGTTATCTCTGAAATCACCAAATTGGTGGCACAGAGTTCGGAAGAGCTGGGGTTTGCATGCCAGGTGGCTTGCTGCTGGTCCTATAATTACAGGGTGGCAGACAGAGCAATCAAAATGGAAACTAAATTAAATAGCTAAAATATTTTATGTCAACCAAGTAGAGCATTTCCTCTCTGTGTTTTTCTGGAATGCACCAGCCCACATTGCCACTCAAAATAAACATGAGAAGTAATGTGGTTCTTCTTTGAGGGCAGTTACTGCTTCTTCACAAAGGTAAATAATGAGAAAGGAAATAAGAATGTGAAACTCTAATAATTAGGTTTGCTTCATTAAACAGCTGCTACATATGATCTTCACTGCAGACTTCACCTGGGAAATAGCTCAGGGATAGTGGAAACACTTGGAGATGCTCAGGTTTGCTCTAGTGTGAATACGCTCCAGAGCTTTTGCTTTGTTGCTGTAGTCAGGTGAGTAATTCATAGTTTGGTAATTCAGTGTTCAGCAGCAGAAATATTGATTAGTTGTAGGGAATTAGGATACAGGTTAAAAAATCCCTGCCAGAAATTTCTGTTGGCTGACATTTTGTTCAGAGTTGAGTATAGTCAAATAATAATTGTTCTCCCTCTGTTTGCAAACACCATGTTCAATGATCATAAAACAGGTGTTTTTGTTTATCTCACCAACATCTACATGTTCCTCTCTGTGCTACAAAGCATGGCTCATTCTTTATTAAAGCCATGCACCACTTCTGTGATGCATGGGAGAAGTTTTATTTATGCTTTGCAGGGAGCAGACTTGCATTACTTGCTTGGTTACACAGTCTTCAGTGGCAAAGCAGGAAACACAGTTCCCAAATCCAAGCTCTTCAGCTCCTAACTGCCAGGACCATGTGTCTTCAACATCGTTTCCTGATGTGCTGAGTCTTCCTCATGGCAGTGGAAAAGAAGTGGAAAACAGAGCAAATGTTGCGACCTTAAAAGCTGTGGAGTGAAGTGTTTGCCCAGCTGAGGATGCAGGATGCTCCAGGGTGTTTAATCCATTCCTTGGAGGGGAGTGCTGGGAATGATTCCCAGGTTGGAGGCTGACAGCTCCCTCTGGTCTTATTGACGGGTGGGGCTGATGTGAGTGTTGGTGGCCTCAGCCATGCCTGACTTCCTCTCATTTCAGAGGATTTGGGTTACTTACTCAGTGCCAGCATGATGTTCACCATGTAATGTAGCTCTGGCATGTGTGATGCATCCCAGGGCTATGATGTAGCCACTTCTGTTACAGAAAATATGATCCTGAAGGTTTAATGCATTTTCTCATTTTGTGCATTGTTGAGCCCCTCTTTTACCAACTGGGCAGGGAAGCTTGGCCACAGACAGGTCTCTACTAAAAGCCCATATCTCACCAAGGCTCTCTTCTCTTCTCTTCCAGGTGATCCCGATGCTTCCCAAGCTGCTCTGTGAGGAGTTATGCAGTCTCAATCCCATGCGAGATAGGCTGACGTTCTCTGTGATGTGGAAGGTGACTCCGGAAGGCAAGGTACCTCAAGTAGCAGGCAGTCATCCTGCTCATCAGTCCTCCTTTGGTGGCCAGCCCCTGCTCTTGCAAACAGAGTGGTGAAAATGCCATCCCTTAACACCCAGGTGGATAGTAAAGGACTTGTCGGTGAACAATATTGGAGGATGTAGGACTGTCCCTGTATCTTGTTTTACCAATGAGATACTGTGGAATTTCCAACCGGAATAATCTCACAACACGCTGGGGAAAGGAAGAATATTGGTGTGAATCTCAGGAACGGAGCATTTCCTGCTCCGTGCCAGGTCACCCATTCATTTAATGTCTTACCTCCTGCAGCACCTCACAGCGAATGCTTTGGGTGGGCTAGAAGTTCCCCCCTTACTCCAAGCCTGCCTCGTGCTCGTAGGCAGTTGTGCAACACAGTGGATGCGGGCAGTATCTCTCTGTGGCCTCTCTGGTAAACAGACTATTTCATTCTTCTTCAGAGCTGCAAATTACATCGATCCAAGTAAAGCGTGATAGCTCTTCTGCAAAGGCACAGCTCCATCCTCTGCATGTGTTATCTCCAGGGAGCAGTGGTGAAGGCTGTGGATCAGTGCAGCGAGCTGCCTTCTGCTGCCTACCAGCTCTCCCCAGGTCTTCATTTCTCTCTCTGTTCTTCTCTCACACTCTTTGTGACTCTAAGAATCTCTTTGATGACCACAGGGTCCCCTTGCTAATTGAGCAGGTCTAAAGACTGCCACTACCAGAGGACTCTCCAATTTATGCAAAGTGCACTTTTTGTACTCAGAATTATTTTTTAACAGTATTGTGCTCATGCACAACTCTTTCTGTGGAGAGTATTTCTGGTGCCAATTTGGTAATTTTTCACAAAGAATAACTTTACATCCTTATTATTGTCCATGCTGCTCTACAGGATGCTGAATCTTGGTTTGTGCTTTAGTAAAATATAGTTGCAGTCCTATATCTGTATTTCTCCAATGCATCCCTGCTGTGGCACTGAAGTGGGTTTTATTTGTTCGCTGTGAAAAGTGTTCCACTTCCTATAGCGACAGCAAGATTACTCATGGGACCTTCTAATAGTAGCAACTTGGTGGGCCTTTTATTGGTGCTGAGTGGTCTTTGAACAGCTAATAGTCAAGTCTTAATTAATAAAAGCTTTCAATTAAATCTTGTCTCTTGTCCCCTGCAACATAGACATTATTTGCTTTTCAAACAGTGTTCAGACGAACCCTGTCTGAGCGGTGAGAAAACAGAGGAGCTGCAGCATCTGCCTTATGCCTGCTCAGGGAGCGGATCTCCGGAGGAGCAGTGGTCTGGGCCATGACCATGCTGCCCCTTGGAAAGCAGATTGCCTACGGCCCTCTCAACAAACTGGTTTCTCCTAGGAGGTCTTTCAGGTCTGCAATCTCAGTTGAGGTCACTTGCTTTAAATATAAGGTGGAGGCTGGAGAAGAGTTTACTCCTTCCAAGAGGAAAAGTGGTTGTAGGGCTTTTGCCCAGCAGGGCATTCTTGTAAGAGCTTATCTGTGAGTTGGGACAGAATGTGTCTCCTGTGTTTCTAGGTGTTACTATAGCCTCATCCCAGTATAAACAGGATCACATGCTCTCCCAGGCTCTGCTGGGTGAAAGGGAAGTGAGTCAAAGGTTCCAACACGGCCGTTGAACTTCAGCCGGTGGTGTAGAGCCGTGAGAACACTGATGCTGAGGACAGGACATTCCTCGGTGAGGGATGTGTGAGGCTGAAGAGCACTTTGTTGCACTGCGTGTGCTTGTAAAGCAGAGCCCGACAGCACTACTAGAGGTGAGAGCTGCTCTGAGCTCCCACTGTTACTGTTCCAAAGCAAATAACTCTAGAGCTAAGGCATCTTCCAAGGAAAAGCCACACATATTCCTCACTTGAATATGACTATTGATAAGTTGTTGGGGTTTTTAATTCTTGTTTCTTTTAGAAAAATAATGCCAGGGTCAGGCTGTTCTGGGATACAGGCACTTTCTTGTTTCTGTTGCCTTTGGGCTCTGGAGCTTTTATCTTCTAGTTTTCCATGAGTATAACAAAATGTTGCCTGAGCAGTGCTCCACATAGCTCCATGGACTCCAGTGGGATAGTGTGACATGATGTATCTGAGATGACTTTCCAGAGGCAAAGGCGTTAACCATATTGTTGCATCTGTGCTGTTCTTCAGGAGCAGAGCTGGGCGTTTATAGGAACAATGTAGCACGTTCTTGTTCAAATGCAGTCAACAGAAAGATATTTGAAAACAAACGATGCAACTCTTCTTTTTAAGTTATTGCCTGCTGATGTTTGAAGCACAGCCCTGCTGGTTCCTTCTACCAGTGAGGAAAAGAAATTGCTTCAGTCTGAAACAACCTATACAAACAATGTGTCTTCCAGGCTCAAAACTGTTGTCGTCAGCCAGGACGTGATACAGACACTGCCTTGCGTGGAGAAAGTCCTCAGCCTTAATGCATAGCTATGTCACACCCTCAAACAGACCCGTACCACCAGGGACTGTGCTAATGGGAGGGTTTCAGCTGAGCCACACTGGCTGCCATCACCTGATGTGCTGAGGACTACAGCTTTTTCTCAAAAGCAACCAGAGCTGAGGGAAGCCTTAACATAACCCTAGAAAGGTCTCAGGTACTGGTACTCTGCCTGGAGTCTGGATCCACCAGGTTTGCTGTGGTGGGGGGGACCTTTCAGATCAGTCTTGTGGGCTACTTGTCGTAATCTCCAAGTCCCAGCTCACAGCCCCCAGATGTTGCTCATCTGTACTGCTTCACCCATCCGTCAGCCATGGTATGTGGGCCAGCCAGCCTTGTGCGGCTTTCCCTGCAGAAGCAGACCTTGCCCCTTCCTCTGGTGGGGTTTCCAAATCAGGGACGCAAGGCTCTGGTTATCCTAAGTCTGCTTGAATGGCCACTGAAGGCAGAGACAGAGGGAATTTCCAGGAAATGCTTGGACAGTGAGTAGAGTTAAGTTAGCCTGCTGCAGCAAGGCTGAGGCTGGCAGCTCTGCTCACTATGCACAGGGATTAGTGGACTGCATGGGGCAAGATGCTTCCAAAACTCCATTTCTGGTCTGTGTGAAGTCTTTTTAATGCATCCAGGGAACACTGGTGAGAAGGTGTTCATTGGATATGTTAGTAAGAGACCTCTCAGGGTTGTCACTATCCGGTTTACACCTGTTAGAGCCATTACAGGAATGGAAATTTGGTGCTCTGCATCATGCTGCCTGGTTGCCTTTGAGAGACCGAGAACAGAAAAAGGAATTGAGGAAACAGAAATAAAAGGAATTTAATATCTGCTAGTAATGGGCTGCTTACCCTGACACTTTGTCCTGAATGTAGCCTGCCTGAGATTTGATGTTCTAGTTATATTATGGGGATCCAGTACGCTGCATCTCTCGCCTTACAAGGAAGTGAGTGGAGCTCTGAAATATTTGGCCTCTTCTAAGCAAGCAGAAAAATGAGATTTTGTTGAAAGCTTCAATTTCAGACAGCAAAGTGGAAATCCGGTCCATTGCCTCCTGCAACAGACAGAGAGACCTTTTGGAAGCCAGTGGCAGACAGCACCATGTAGCCTCAGAGATGGCTTTCAGCGCTAACCTGGGGATTGGGGAAAGTGCTCCTCTTCAGAATTATCCTTCTGGTTTGTGCCCAGTCGTTAACCCTTTTCAACACGCATGTACATGATGGAATTGACTCACGTGCTTTATCAAGCAAAATGAGAGTGCTTTCCAAACACAAAATATTTAGTGTGGGATAATATAACAGCAAGGGCCAGAATTGATAATGACCCCTGATGCAGAAATTAATAGCTGGAGATGGAGGGACTAGCAGGGAAATAGAAATAGTGTCTGAAAACATTTGAACAGCAAGTTGAAAGAGCTGCCTATTACAGGTGGAGGGTGTGTAAAAGTGGTTAGCTCAAATGAAGGCTGCTCAGCCTTGCTCTCAGATCATCTCAACAAGGAACACCACCTTTCTGGTGCCTGAGTACCATCCATGTCTTACTGAAGTCTGAAGTGTCTCTATTGCTAAGCGACTAATAGTCTTCAACTTGCTGGAAGTGCATTTTTTAAAGAGCAGAGCAGCCTCTTCCACACCAGGGATCGTTCTTGCTCAGTGTCAGGAGGATTTTTGGGTTCAGCAGATTTCATCAGATATCACTGACCTACCGGATATGGATCCCCCATCACCACAAGAACCTGGACCACATTTAACAGGATGCAACAGAGCAGGTGCTGCCAGCACTGTTGCAGCATCTCTGTCCAGCTTTGTGACTTTCTCTTCCTTTCTTTGTCCTTGTCATAGAGAAAGGAGCACACACAGAATAACTGAGTTGATGGCCAGAGCACTTTGCAGTGCAAGACATCACTTGCTGCATCTCTGCTATTAGGACACTTTCTAATTAGAAATGAGCTTAAATGCCCTGTGACTTTCAGAGCTCTGAGCTGCTGAGTTATACTGCACATATGTTCTGTGGGGCATAAGGGAGGGAGGCAGCAAAGGTATCTTGGGGATCAATCCTTTCCTGTTGACAAGAGGGTTTTCCTTTCTGAAGCAATGTCCTTGACAGTCTGTCTTAGAGTGAGCTGCTTGTTCTCCCCGAACACTGTCGCTTGCAGAATTTACGTTGTCCTGTTGTGCTGATGAAGGGGTAAGGTGGCACTTGTAGCTGAGGCAGAATTACAACTCTCCATTCATTCTCTGAGCACTTATGCTTTGAATGGTTTATCACAGGCTGCATCCATCTCCAGAGCCCTCATGCCAATGCTCTTGAGCATCCTGAAGAGCCTTCTGCCCTTTGTCCCTCTGCACTTTCTCACTGGCTTCATGAGCTTTTGGAGTCTCTTCCATATCTCAGCTGAAAAAGGACTTTCTGCTTTAAGAAATAATTCTGAATTGCTACATCTACATTGGTATTCTGTTACAGAGTTTAAAATGGGAGTGGCTTCTGGTTTAAAATAAAAGAATTTTATACATGATTTATAGATTATTTTCCTCTAAATTCCAACATAGTTTGGAAGCCCTGAAAGGTTCCTGGCTTGAGTTTGTGCCTAGGACCATCGGCACGATCAGAGAAACAAGAGGTCAGTTTCAGTACTCCAAAACCAGAGTATTTTAGGGCCAGCCCCTGGTACCCTGCTGGCCACATATTAATCAAAGAGGTGGAATTCCGTCTGCTGTGGTTTAGATAGAAGATCCTTCTTTGCGTGTGTGTATCTGCCTGTTGCCACCCCTGCACCCAGTAACCTTTGAGTCAACTGACTGTTTTCAACTCACAGCTGGGCTGCAGCTCTTATGAGCTCTGTGAAGGAGGGAAGTCAGGTAGAAGAGAGAGGTCTGTGCTGTTGCTATGTGATGGAAATGCTTTATTATGCATATACACATTATTAGACACTAGATAATCTATATGGGCAGAAGGCCTTCTGGTGGCCTCAGTATGAGAAGGTCTTCACTTGAAGTTCACAGTCAGTGATAAGGTCTGGTGTCATTCCTTCCAGTGATGGTACAACTTCCCAAGCTTTTGTGCACTGGAAGAATAAGCCCTCAGATCTATTTACGCTTTCCAATTTTGCAGATCCTTGATGAATGGTTTGGGCGGACGGTCATCTGCTCCTGCGTGAAGTTAAGCTACGACCATGCACAGAGTATGATTGAAAGCCCTGGGAAGGTGTTCTCACCTGAAGAACTTCCCCCTGTCTCCCCTCAACACTCAGTGGCCGAGATCCAGCAAGCTGTGCTGAACCTGCATCGAATCGCCCAGCACCTCCGCAAACAGCGCTTCATCGATGGTGCTCTGCGCTTAGACCAGGTGAGTAAATCCAGCCCCTGTAAGGGGCTCCCACTCCAGGGAAGCAATTTCACATTGTACTCCCTAAGGATTTCCTGATCAGTCTGAAAGCTCGAAGGGGAGAGTCAAGGCTAGAATAGAAATGCAGGTTTGTGTGCCAACACCTTCCTAAAAGCGGCGTCAAATTATGTACTGAAAGCACTAAGTAAAGTAGGATCAAAAGAAAAAAGTTCCTGTTTTTTAAGGAGTGATCCATCTTCCAACATTTTTCAAAATCCTAAAACGCTGGTGGAGTGGGTAAGTAACTTACACAGTGAAACAAGCCATGATGGTGTCATTAATTATTAAGCAGTTCAGATATCCTTAGTGCACATTTCACTGTGAAAGACTCATCCTCCACATTTAGTTCTGTGCTTGCAATACTCACGTTTTCCACCACTTTCATAGCAGTTCTCTGAGCAGGGACTAAATGTTATCTAAGCTAATACTTATAAGTCTTGGCTGTGTTTCAGAGAAAGAAATACTAGTGAGGAGGTTTTCTGTCTGGGGTGATTTAAATAATCTCGTAGCAGTTGTGGTATGTGTCATTTCTAGTTTGCAAGTAGATCCAGATATTTTAGACTATCACAGCAAAAATACTTTTGCATTTGAGGTTCGGCTGCTCTGAGGTGGCTTTTGACAGGTTTTATGGATAGGAGGTTCCAGTAATTGATAGAACGCAGTGGCCTTCCTGAGCAGGAGACAAAATAATCTCTTAATATAAGGAAGCTCTATTGTTTCATTTTGCAAAATGAGCATGAGTCAACATAAGGATATTGCTGAGAAAGAGGCTGGTGTACTGAGATGTGTAAACAGGACTATTGTATGTAAGAGGTATGTTGTAACCCTTCCATTTCACTTGGTATTGTGATGTTGTCTCCACAGACAGAAAAGCCTAATTTTAGACAAATCATTGCAGAGCAAAAGAGCAACAAGTGGCTGTAATCTGTGACCTTCCACGACAGAGCATGTGGCTTAGTCTGGCAAAACTGTGAGGAGGAGGCAATGTTCTGTTCCCCATGTCTAAGATAGACAGGATGAGACATCTGTATCTTGAATTTCAGTAGAGGAGATTTGGGTTATACTTTAGGATAGCCTTTCTGGTGTGGGAACTGTGGTGTCTAAGGCTGTCTTGTCTACATCTGTTGTAGGGGGACTTAGAGGACTGGTTAGGCGCGCATAAGTGAGCCTGGAGCAAAGGCATTTCCCCAAGGTCCCTCCGTGCTCAAAGGAAATAATCATTCTTAAAACTGTATTCAAATAATTTTTGGAAATCAGACTCCAACTTTGAAGTCCCACAGAGTTTGCTTAAGCCTTTTTAGGAACAGAGGCTTCCCTCTGAGGTTTACTGTACAATGGCTAATAAGCTGGGCTTTTGTTCCCCAGCACACTCTGAGTGCTAGAGAAACATAAAAACCCCAGCCTTTGCACTTGATGAACTAACTGGGAAGCTTTGGAGATGTCTGGGTTGGAACAACAGTCCATGGTGACTGAGAGATGTGGCCCAGAAAGGTGACCAGCTGCATTCCACAAGTCACACTTACAGTGTAGTGCTAAGCAGTCACCGTATGTGCCCAATTTGAGTACCTGTTATCAATCTAACCTAGGGGAAAATATGTTTTAAAACGGTTGTGACATTTTCAATGGGAGGATTTGGCCAGGGAAGCATCCTGTTCCAGTGATACCCCATAAAAGATTAGTGGTGTTTTGTTTTCCTCTGTGCTGTTACAGAGGAGCCGTTAAAGAGAATGTATTGGAGCATCGTTTGTGAGATCGGGGTTAAAAGTCACTGCTAAGGGCACCAGACAGGGCTGATTCCTACTCAGCCTGGTTCCCCACCAATGTGATAAACCGAATTATATCTCACAAATGGCACTTTATGCTGTGCGGAATCTCTTTCCCCTGGCAAGAGTGTCAGAGCGAAAATAATGGTCTTGGAGAAGGGAGTGTATTTTAGTTCAAGGGACACTTTCACTGTATTTACTCTTTTCAAGTACTTCCTTTATAGTTGTATTTTGATAAAATACACCCTCCCCAGCGCATGGAGAAAGTGGTTACTGTAAGGCCTGAGTATGAACAGTACGGGAGCAGCGGGTGCGTGGACATGGCAGGTGGCATATGGCTGGATAAAGCAATCTGTAGCCTTTAATAGAAGGAGATGAGTCCCTCTGCCTTTGCTCGCTGACTTCTCTGAGTTCCCATGGATGCCATTGTATGCTGGGTCGGACTTCCAGTCCTGAGCGAGCAAGCAAGGGTGGGTCCAAATGGGAAACACACCTTTCTAATCGCTGTACCTCTCACTGATTTCCTGTTGAGTAATGTAAATCCTGAACAATGGAAGACAAACTCCAGCAGGAAACTAGGGGCAATGAATTATCAGATTCCAAATAAATATGTGAGCGAAGGAAATGATCATCCCACGGTCTTAAGGGAGGGGGTGGATGGGCATGGATGACTCCTGTGCTTTTTTTTCCAAGGGATGTGAGCCCTCTTCCTATACATTGCATTATGTTTGAGAGGTTCTACCTTGGGGTCACTCCTGATGGAACAGTGATGACTTTTTTTGCTTGCTTCCACCCTGCCATTTTTCAGTGTGACGTGCTGTTGGGCTTCCTGTTGGTATTAAGAAAATCATTGGGGGAAGAATCTCCCATCCTGCTTTGCCACTGGCCATGGCGGTCTTGGGCTGGTGGTCTCCCTGCCATCCTCAGTTTCCCCTTTGGAATGACATCAATATCCCCCATAACATCTGTAGAATTTGGGATTTATTCCCCAAAATGAAGAATATCTCTCAAATGAAGCTATTCCTGGGCATATCTTTATAATAGCAGAAATACTGGTTGGCCAGGGAACCCCTTAACACGCGACAGAAGATGGCTCCAGTAAGATACAGAGATGCGGCAGTGTCAGGCTGGCCATGCCATGCGGAGGGGAATGTTTCCCGTTTGAATGTCACTGCTGAATTTTTATGTCCTAATGTGAGAGCAGCATCTGCTTGCCCATGGTTTTATCTTTTAGCAGTAATTTTACAAGCAGGAATCTCTGTAGCTCAACATATATTTTATTTTTTTTTAATAACTTGGGAATTACATATCCGGGTCTCACGGAAGACCTTGAGACAAATTACAGAGATAGCACACAATCTCAAAAGCTTAGGATTTGTGGATTCAGTGTCAGTATTTTTGTGTCTCTCTGGGGCTGTGTAATTTTGAATTCCTGCCTCTGTTTGGTCCTGGCCATGGCAACCTACATACCTGCCACTCCTTCCCACCCCAGTTCCTTTCGTGGCTCTGCAGAGGTCTGTAGGGGAATCCTGCTGCTTTGGACTGTGGGTCTGAGGACCTTTTCTGCAACCAGAGCCACACATCTGTCACTCCGTGGGATCTTGCTGTCCCCATAGGCCCCTTCTGGGGCTTTTTCCTGAGAGTATGGTTTCCTGTGCTGCTTGCCAGCTTCCTAGCTCCAGAAGGCAGCTGAGCACTGAGTTTTAGAGGTTTAACGTCTTTGCATCTTCCGCGGCTAAGGAGCTTATGAAACTTTGTCCACGCAGACGGAGATTAATATATTTCTTTTCCTTCACATTTGGAGCTGCAGCTTTTAAATGTAAAGGCAAGAGGTGCCTTGTACTGTGGCTTTGAGAAAAAATGTTCAGATATTTACAGTATTTGCTTCCTCCCCTGGCCTCCTTCCTGCCCAGGACCATGAACTGCCACCCCTGTGCTGTCCTCTCACAGCTCTTGGTGCACCCGCACTGTAAATTGGAGCAGGGATCTGACCTGGTTTAAAAACCAAAGTGAGCACAACCCACAACTTTCCTTTTTTTTTCCTGGCCAGGTTACTTTGAAGCTGGATCACTTACCCAAACCACAGCTTTTAGAAACACTCACCAGAGAATCAGATAGAAACTTGCTTTCAACAAAAACCATCAAGTTTGCAGAAAAGCTCCTTAGCTCAAGCCTGCCTAGAGGAGACCTGCTGATAAATGGTTCTCCTTTTGGCCTCAACAGTTTATAAATGAATCACGAGGACAGATGCCTACAAGAAGACAGGTTAAAAAGGATTCCTCTGTGTATTTAAAATGAGAATACCCCAGGATGCTGATCTGTCTCTATGACAACTGTCTGTGAGCTGAGCGGTGGCTTTTGTTGTGCCGGTGATTCTGCCTTTGCCAGCACACTTACACCTGGGTGCTCAAAACGCTGGCATTGACCAAAGTTTATTGTGAGAACAGCCCAAAGTGCATTTGCGTTAGACCAGTTAATGGCATTGAATTGTTTGCTAGAATAGCTTCTCTCCCCCGTTTTCTGCGCAACAGACATTCAGCTTTGCAGGTGTGTGTGAAAAGGGAAGAAGAAAAGGATTAAAATGGCAAAGATGAGAATGTTACATAAATTTAGGGGTTGAATTGCTAGTGAAATGGTCTTGCTTCTGCTTGCTCCCAGCCTGTCTGCTGTGCCACTGTCTCGTCACCTGAGCAAGGGTTGCTTTTTCTTGTAGGTCTCTATTATTTTGAATAACTTAAAGATAGTAAAAATTGTATTGTTGTAGCTCTGTACCACATTGGAGACCTTACCTACGGTCCTGTCCAGTGACTGCTGGGGATAAGGAAGGAAGAGATCTTTGAGAATAGCTTTGTTTAATTGAGGTTGGTGGGACTCCTGAAGTAATAGAATATTGCTGCTACAGGAAACAAGCACAAAGACTCCAAACACCAGAATGTGTGCAGAATGTCTGCTCCGAAACACCCATACTGGATATATTAACCAGCTCTGTGTAGGTTTTGAAGCTCTCAGAACTGACTCTGCCTATTTGATGCAATCAGCTCTGAGAAGTTGACTCAAGCCATCCACACACGGAAAACGAGGAGGAAGGAGGACATTGTACGTGCAGGATGTGCCTTTGTATGCTGGGAAATTTCGTTATTTAGTTGTGGCAAATGGGATAGGACAGAAACACATATTTTTAGACAGTAGCTCCTGCTAATGCCATTTAATTGGAAATCTCAAGAGCCAGAGATTAATTACTATCACCATTAAAACTTTCCAATATGAATGACTACTGGAAATAATTATGGGAAATTGTTTTTTCTTATTTGCTGCATCATATCTTTATAGTAGGCATTCAGGTCTTCTTGCTATGTGGAAGTACGAAATGTTTCTACCCCCGTTAAACAGTCATTGCGTGCAAAATACAATATATTAATATAAAAATGGAAGACACTTTGGGTTGAAAGAACTGTTTAGATGGGACAGCAAAGGTCTATAATATTGTGTAGGCCTCAGTTAAATGAATGCACATATGTTTTTCCTACTAGCATGATCTGAATTTATGTCTTAAAATGCTGTTGGGGCAGGAAGGCCATCCTGGCTTGAGCACTCCCTGGTGTGATGCTTCGGTATTCTAGCCATGGCTGCTGTATGTGCTAGCCCTGCGCACTCTCAGTGCACGCACCTTACTGGGGAGGAGTAAATGACTTCGCTCCAACCCCTGACTCGAGGCTGTCCCTGCATCTCTCCGTGGAGCATTGCTTTGTTGGGTTATTGGCCAGTGTCAAAGAGAAAGTCCTGGTGCTCTCACCTACACTGTGACATTGGTACCAAATTCGTCTTGGATTTGATTCCCTCAAGGTAGGTTCAGGTGTGTACCCAGGCACTCGCTTTGGGCCAGGAGAAGACGCAAAAGGCGCATTTATAAAATCCTGAAAACTAACATGTTACCTCCCAAAAGAAGCCGTTACAACAACAGTGCATGAACGTGACAGCAGAAGCAGGGTGGGCTGTATGTATGGTGCTGTAAGATAAATGGAAATGCAGACTGACAAGGAGCTTTCACTATTCACTTCCTATCACAATTCCACCATTGTCTGCTCCTTCTCTTTGATGTCTGGTTAAAGAGACATCATTGATACCCAGAATGGGGACAGCAGGTGCTATACGATCATTATGGACAGTTGCTTATACTGTGTGATACATAAGGCAGCTGGGGGGATGTTGGATGTATTTGGAGATTAATTTCCTTTGGGGATTTTATGTCTTTTGCATAGCCCCAGTTAATACGTCAAAGTGAGCATCTAAGGCCACAGCTTTCTACTGGGGGATACTGCTCTTCCCCTCAGGAGTAATCGAAATGCATTTGCAAAGGTGCGTTAGTGAAGTAGGAATGATTTTTGAAATGTCTTTTCTACAATACCACAGGGGAACACGGTACTTTACAGGCAAATATGAAATGTCATCGTTGTCGTCGGGAGCGGCCAGCGGCTCAGGCCGGGCAGTTTGCGCATGCACCGAGGATGAGCGCAGGAAGGAGGAGTTGTGGGATTGTGTTATGGAGGGGGTCTGTGTTGGCTGAGCATATTTCTGCTTGCATGGAGATGTTTGCGTTGCCAGTAGGTTTTAAAATATTTTGATTAAATTAGGATTTTGAGTGGAAAGCCCTCAGAATCTAATCTTTTGCCCTGGGACTCTAATGAAGTCCTCCCAGGGGTGTGAGTAGGATTGATGTCCTCGCACATGTCCTGCCGTTCCTCGATCATTCTTTTAGAGCTGAGCAGCTGTGTCCCAGCAGGAGCAGGTGGTGAAGTGGTCGAGCTGGCTTCGGCAGGAGGGGGGAGTCGGACGCTGGAGCGCAAGGCTCGGCTGTAGAGCATCGTGCTGGGAGCTACCGCAGCCAGATGTCTGGGCAGACACGGCCGGGAAGGAGCTCCCCACACAGTGGTGCTCTGGCATTAATTTACCATCAGTAATGCAAGAGTGGGTTATGACTGTTCTTCCTGGAGTAAGTATTCCAGCCACTCGCTCAGATATTTAAGTTCTCCAGTCATGTACCAGTGTTTTTGTTCTAAACAAACACAGCTTAACCCTTGAGTTTTATTAAACCTACCATAGACCTGCAAGCTCAGAAACTTCTCAAAAAACAAACAAAAAAAGGGTCTTACACTTTAAGTTTGAGATGCTGTTTGACACAGCAATAGCTGCTTTCATCTGCCAGCCTCAGAGCAAATATCAGAGGGGACACCGGCTCCATCATTCCAGGCGATGGGAACGGCATGAAGAGGTGAAGCAGTTGCCTGAGCTCACACAGTGAGTCAGTGGCATAGCTGGCAGGACAGCCTTTTCCTGGTTCCCAGGCCAAATCCAGTGCCTTAGGCCAATGCTGACCGTTCTCTTCCTCTCACATTTGTTACTGACAGCTATTAAATAAGAATTGGTGCCTTTTTGTTTCTGCTGTTTATTGCTGGTCCAGTTAACATCAGGATTTTTTATCCCAGTTCCCCAGCAGATACTTCCCATGGTGCAGAGAAACAAGTTACGTCAGCATGAAGGGCTGAACTGTGGCCAGCACTTCTCTGCAACACAGAAGCGATCAGCACATTTCACAAATGGTCTCTCTCCCCAGTCCTTTCAGTTCTCAGGCTTTGCCTGCGTGTGCCAGGACCAAGCCAGTGTGCTGCTGTCCCATGGAAGTCTATCTTGCTTGAACAGGACAGAGTTGCAGCGGGCAGTACCTCATCATGGTTTCTGAATTGCTTGGCTATCAATTGAATCCAGTTGGTGATCAGCTGTTGTAGAACTGCGGTGAGCCGGCAGTCATCGTGTGCTGTAGGGTTGAAGGTGTTTGCAGGTACTCCAAATTCACGCATGAAGCAGACACCTCTTGGTTTCCTGGACTAGCTGGACGCAGATGGGTCTTGCCCATGCTTGTGTGTTAGGCAGCCTGCGGTCACCTGCTCAGGGGCCGAATATCATCTCTAGGGGAAAGACAGGGTATCTGTGGCAGGTGGTGGCTTAGTGTGATGGAATGTGTCCCAAACATGAAACTGATAGCTAAGGTGAATAGAGAATACAGTGTTTGATCCAGCTGAGCAAACTGCTCGCTGGTATTTTTGAGGTTGGTAGGGAGAGAAGTAGTGGCTTCTGCTGTTATATTGAAAGATGGTTGGAAAACCTTATCAATGAAGCAGAAACAAACTGGTTCTTCAGTGTTTCTGATAGCAAGACAGATAAAACCCAGGAAAATGTGTTTGTTTAGAGGTGCATGTGGGGTGAGTGCTGGGAGGAAATTCTTATTTTACATTTTCTACTGAGGAAGCAATCCTTGCTCCAAGAGTCTTGCCCTCCAGTTGATGGTGTTTTTCTTCCCCGGCGATGAACAGACGTCATCAGAAAGTCTCTTGATGTTTCAGATTCCGTTTATCACATATTTGAACAGAGACTTGACAAGGTTTTTTTTCAGGTATTAATTATAGCTGACTGCATGGCTAATCCATCATTCTCTTTAGATGGAGTCATTGGGTGTTGAGTGATGTAACTTCAAATGTGATCAGTCTGCCATAGGTGAAGATGTAGCAGCTCTTTGTCAGAGCCAGTTCTGTTTCACCTAACAGTAAATGGAAGAAAGGCTAATTGTATAATGACAAAAGACAACGTTTGGAAGGAGATGAAAGATTCAGACATGGCGGTTTTGTGATTTCTCATTTCAATTCCAAAGTGAGAGCAGGGGAAAAAATTCTGGCTTTCCATGACCACAACTCATTTTATCAGGTGTCTCTGGGCATGATCATTCTTTCTGAATCCTGGGACGTTTTATCTTTTCTCATCCATAACACACAGATGCTGAAGTACAAAGAAGCTCAGAGAGCACCTGTGGTTTCCTTGTAGCTTCTGAAATGAGGCTACAAGAGTCTTAGCCAAGGTCCCAGCAGCTGAGCTGAGGACAGAGCTGATCTTGCCCCGTTGGAGGAAGCCAGTGCCTGCTGAAGTCCACTTTCAGGTTTATCTTTAAACATTCCAAGTCCAAGCCCATGTCTCCTGAAATTATATGCTCTGGTAAAGTTTGCAGTGATTCATGGGGAGTACATTTTGTTGAGCAACGTCTTGGTTTTGTTTTGAAAGCAAGTGGCTTTGAATCTGTCTTTAGTAGTCTAGATTGTTTATCTCACCCTCTCTACATCTTCATATGGTAATAAGGAAGTTGTTCAAGCATATGAGCGTAATTCAGAGTGTAGATTTCCCCTGATGTGTAATTGCGTAAAATGGGAGCGTGAAGCATGACATCTCAGATAAGGTTGTTGGTCCATGTTGCACTTTGTTTCTGAGATTTGTCCATACTTCAGATTTGAGAAAGACCTCCTGCTTGAATGTGCTCCTTTGTTGTGCAGTGCCGTGTTCAGTTGTGGGAGACACTGTGATTCCCTGTTGCTTCCTGCTCCCGTCTTGAGGCACAAACACCCATCTCTCCATAAAGATACATATTCACAGGTTGTTGCATTGTCAACGCCTTAAAACCTGACAGTAGTATTAAACTTTGCCCTCTGAAGGGAATGCATTCTTCAGTTTGGACCTAGGCTGGGAAGAGATATATTGCATTTGTGCTAATTAGTTACCAACCAAGCCAGTGACAGTCTGTTGCCCACCTGTGATGGGCTACCATTAAATTGATGGCTGCTTGAAAACTAAGCAAGAGGCAGTGAGAAAGTAGCCTCAAGAGTTTGTTGGACCAGAGTGGTTTGAGAGACTTCACATCTGGAAGAAACCAGCCACACAGAATCACTGTGAAGGGGTTTCTGTGGGTAATTCCTTTAACTGGACTTGAAAAACCTGATTCTGTCACATAAGTACAAACTAACAAAGCAGTCACTATTGTACGCTTTAAAAGAACCCCAACAATCTAGCCTGAATTGAACAAAATTTAATTTGTACCTTCCTTGACAATTGAAGTCAACTGGCTGCGTCATGGGTTTGATCCCTCTGATCCCGCTGACCTTGGGGGACTGCAGAACTCTAGCCCATCAGGTGTCTCATGACAATGCTGAGATCAGCCCTCCGACTGAGAAATTCTGAGTCCCGTGAATCAACAGGAGGTTTTGCATTAGCTTTAAGGCTGCAGTTTCACCTCAATTTCAAGGTCTCTGTTTTAATCTCAAGACTCTCCTTTCTTTTCTGAGAAGAAACCTCATTGACTGAGCTACTACTTTGCTTCTGATTATAATGTTAGAGTAGAACCTGACCTACAATACTAGGAAATAAAATGCTTAAATAGCTAAAATGGGATTTAAAAAAAATGCAGTTTATTAAATGATTTCTCGGTTAGTGATGTGTTTAGCAGGTATAGAAGACAGAATGAACTAAAACAGGCTTTGGCATTTCGGAAAGTGAGTCATTTTTTCTGTTGCATCATGTATAAACTTTTCCCTTCTCATGTATGTATGGTTGAAATTACTTTGAGGTTTTGAATTTTCACTTCAGCTCTCTGTTTTTTATTATTTTCAAACATTACTGAAAGTGATGGTTGATAGTCTTTAATACTGTGCTTACTGTGCGTGCATGCCATGCTCTTTAGTTGTTGTTTTTTTTTAAATAAGCCAGTGGGCAACATATAGGTGGTTAAATGAGCTGGGGAGTTACTGGTTTCTTGTGTTCAGGTAGGAGTAAGAGGTAGGTGTATTGATAGATCCGTAACGTGGTGCCAGGGGGTGCTGCTGTCAAATAGCCTTTAAGCAGGGGACCAACCTTGAAATCCTTATGCAGTGTGGTCATCTCTCTTCAAATTCCCAAGAAGCATTTGTACAGGTTTCTTTAAATTAATTTAAAGAACGTGAGCATGGTGCTGTTGCAACCAGCTGAGACAGCAGACAGACGAGTTTATTCTTAAAATAGCGCAAATCAGTATAAAACCGTGTGGGCTGAACATCCCACTCACAGGGTGATCTTGCTCTTGGGTTTGTTCAGTCCTCTTCTCACCTGAGCTCTGACATTCTCCATGCTGGAGGAATGCTATTGCTCAGTGTCCCAGGAGTTTTAAAATAAAGTCTAGAGCAGACAGTGAATACTGAGAGGGGCCAGATAGAAGTAAGGCATCTAAACGGAGGTTACATAGGTCAGGCCCAGCACAGAAGCCAGTTGGTCTCCACATGCCAGGACCAGCAAAATGATGTACATGCTTCTTGGGATGAAGAAATCCAGCAGATGGAGGTGTGCCAGCCCTTCCCTTGTGTGCCCACTTTGTAGGGAGAAAGTGGCTACTCCTTAGGATGAACTTGATGACCTTCTTCCTTTGAGTTCATAGCTACCGGCTGCAGCTGAGCACTGCAGGAAAGAGAGGACTCTTCCTAACCCCCAAGCAGCTGGGCAAAGTAAGATCACTTGGGCTTCATCCCTTCAGGAAAATTGTTGAAAGGCAGGCAGCTTCTACAACTGACTTCTTTGGCTTGGTCAGTTTCTTGCAGAGATTTGGTTTGGTATGTTGCAGGCCTGGTTCATCCTTGCTCTTGTTGTTTGGTAGGTCTGTAGTTTGGTTCAGACCCAGCACTGAGGATCAGTGATTCTGCTACAAGTAGCCTTTGTAATAGTGGTAGCATAGTGATGGGTACAAAACGCAATTCAGAGGAGGAAGACTTGCTGAAAAGAGCTTAAACAGCAAAGAAATGGGTGCCACCACAGGCATTTCTCTCAATCCTCATTAATTTTCATTTTGCAAAAGTTATGTTTGGGGAGGGCTTTTTTTTTGTTTGTCTAAAATAAAAAAAATCTTTCCCTCCTTCATGGAGCTGCTGCCCCAAATGTTTTTACAACAAGCATGCAGCTGCCCGGTCTACCTTGTTTTATTAGAAACTGGCTTGATCTTCAGTCTTGGCAGATCCCGTGAGAGTCCATGAGATCTATTAGAAGGGCCCAAGGCGACTCTTCGTAATAGAGGGCAGGCATTTCACAGCTTGCTGAATGTTGACCATGACAGTGCGGCGCCTGGGTTGTGCTGTGTCAAGACTTGAGCTGCAGTTACAGCATCCTGGAAATGTGAAGCTGGAAAAGGGCTTTAGGAGATGATCCTTTCCTTTTCCTGGCAATAGCAGGAGCTCAGCTGGCAGCGGTCCTGTGCTATGTTTGTTTTTGCTTTGTCAGTGAGCCTTTGTAGCTGCTGGGACCTGTGTAGCCCAGAGCAAGTTCCTCCTGGGGTTGTCTCCATGACTTTCACCCACCCAGCCATGCAGATACAAAGTGTGTGGAAGAAGTTTGCCCTTGGGCCTGTCCCTCATGTGTCCCTGATTAGTCATTGCCTGGAATCTGAAATTCTGAAGGCCTGCAGAAACCTTGCGAGGAGCTCAAGTGTGCCAAGGTCCTCTGGGGTAGAGTTCAGCAGTCTGAAGGGCTCACCTGATTACAGCAAGGTAGTCATGCAAAGTGACTCACACAAGATTATCTTTAATGTCATCAAGTGTTTCTTCTCATTACAGTTGACCAGACAACCTGCTGGCTGCCGTTGTAACGGGGTTTTACTTGATGGACCTGCAGTGTTGTGTGGTGTGGAGAAATTCTGGGGTGCGAGATGCCCTCTAGTGCGGTCTGGGCAGCATAGCTCAGCTCTCCCACGGCTGGTGGCATTGCTGCCATGCCGGGGGCAAGTGGCACGGCTGAGCAATAACCAGGGTGGGCAAAGCCTAGCAGGAAACTTTGCTCTTTGGCTTTAAGTGGGGATTTCATCCTTAGGTTGGGTTTGTGGAAAGCAGTGTGAGGTTTGGTTTAGGGAAGAAAAAAAAAAAAAATCCTTTCGAAAAGCAATTTGTTTCTGCTTTCTGTAAGCACAGCTTCCAAACAGACTCGGTCAGTTCTGCAGTATGATCAACAGGACTGGAAAAAAATACCAAGTGAAGTAACACAGTGGCTGTGGTAAACATGAACTGAGGCCTTGGAAGTAGCTAATGGCATACCGCAAAAGAGTCTCCTTTCACCCACCGCAGGCCGTGCCAGCAGCAAGTGCTGCCAGCGCTGGCGTCTAGCAGAGGAAAGCATCATTTGGCTCCCTTTTGGATTTCATTACTCTTCCTGCGCTCCCTCCTGCTCACAGCAAAAGCCTTTCCAGTTGTAAAGAAGTGAATTAACTCCCTTCGTGTCAGTGATGGATGAGGCGCTTTCTCCCCCTTCAAAGAGGCGAGCCGTGCCGTTGAATGCGGGCCAGTGGAGTTGAAAAGTCCAAGCGGAACAGGAGAGCCCGTGGGGTGACCCAGCTGTCAGGCAGGACACCCTGGGGATGGCTCCCGCCGGTGCCCTGCGAGCAGGGAACAAAAGCCGCTCTTAGCGCGCTCGCCCGGCCTTGAGGCTCATTTTGTGGTTTTGTCCTACTTTCAATGGACTTGGGCGCATCCCTTAACACACAGCAGCCGTTTGTGCGGGGTTCACGGAGCCTCAAAGGCTTCCAGGGGGTGCTTCTCCACCCTGCACAAAGGAGGGTTAGCACGCTGGTACTTGGGAGATCTCCTTTCAGGCGTCCATGGCTAATCATATTAAAGGTGACCTTGTGGGCAGCGCTTTCCATTGTTGCCATATGTTTTGTCCAGTGCTTGAGTGATGTTGCGCATTGGAATGTATTCATGCGTCGTCTAATTTAATCACCAGGCTTAATCCCCTCTCCTGTTCTACACCCTTAGAATTTACTGGCTCCTTTCTAGCCTCCCATGCATTGTCTGGGTCTCCTTCACAAGCTAATACTGATGCCTGGAGATATTTTTATTTATTTATTTACTTTCAGAGTGTATTTTAAAAAAAAAATCTCAATAACAAACGCAGCAATGTCTCCAAAGGGTGAGCGAGCGCAGTGGATGCTCTAGGAGGCTGATCCTTCTTCCCTGTGATCTTTTTCTTCCAGCTTTTCCATAGAGAAATTAAGGATTAGGCTCATGGGTTTAAAAAAACAAAACAAAATACTACGAATGGAAAAATGACTGAGAAAGCGGTGTGTCTCCTTTTAATATTGTTGGAATAAATAACTAATTTTAAGAACTTGACTGTCTCTGTAAAATATGGTGTTGGTTTCTGCCTTTAAAACTTACCGCTTTGGTATGGACAACTCCAATTTCAGTACTGACCGGGCAAAATTAACCCAACAAAGCCCCAAGTCCATCAGGCTGGGAAACTGGAAAGTCTGACTGATGCAAAACCACCGCAAAAAACAGAGAGCTGTGCAAGAGCTGCCATGCTTCACAGAAGCCAGGCATTTCTAGGGAGCAGTGCTTTACAGGCTGTCTTTTAAGGATGATTTCTCAAGATTTTTCTAAGACTTCCGTGCACCAGCTGACTCTGCCATGTGGAGGGGTATGTTAAAAATGGAAATTAGAGATTCAGTTGTGTTGTGACTTGTTTTAGGAGTGGATGGGGTCAGACCCAGCAAGGGAAGGCAGTGATGAGATTTTAGGATGATACATGATCAGGCTGCTAGTCTGCTGAACTCACAGGGGCAGGAAACCTTTTAATTTCCTACACTTGCTGCGGCAGATTGTTAAATAAATACCTCATGCTTTGGTTCAGTTCTCAGATTCTCCTCCGAATACAGCGTGCTGGTATCCACAACTCTAAACAGTGGACTACATCCCGGATGTCTTTGAAACCTTAATCATAGCTTGTACCAATTTAACTGAATTACAGCTTAGAGTTTCCCTCTGTGTGTGTGTGTGTGCGCGCGCGCACATGAGTTTCTTGCAGCTGAGTTCTCGCACGTGAGCTTGCTGGTCTTCTGTGCCTGTGTGTTATGGTTTGGGTTTGATAGGAGGAAGGAGGAATGATGTAAAAGATTGCAGATTTGTGACTGGTTTCAAAAATAGTTTTAAAATATTATGTATCTTCAGTTTGAAGAAATGCAATACTGCTTGGAAACCACAACTACTGAACATAAACCATGTCGAGCCCTTTACATATGTTAAATAACAGTGTGGAATAGAGAGTTATAAACAGCCTGCTGTGCATTAATGATGGAAGAAGATCACTGATCCTACCCTCTGCGCTCCAACTCAGGGATCAACAGCAGCATGGTGGGCTCTGACATCAGTTTGGCACTACAAAAATACTTTACATTTTACATTGCACCTTTTCAGTGTGAACCTTACCAGAGCCCTTTCCGAAACATCTACATATAGAAATCTCTTCCCTGCTGAAGCGCAGCTGTGTCGGAGCCAGAGAAAGACGGCTGGCCGTGGGTTAGCTGGAGGGTGCCCATCCCACTGCCAGTAGGCTCTGGGCTCGCTGGGACAAGTTGCTTGGCCCCTGTCCACTCCCATGTCCTTCTTTCCCTGTGACAGAGGAGCTGTGAGGTCCCTAGGAAGGTGTGAGCGGGAGCAGGTCACTGCCAGAGGAATTTAACAGAGCCATAGCCAGCCTGTCCCCAGGGGACCCCAAGGGTTGTGCTAACGGTGGCAGCTCTTGCTGTCCATGGGAATGGGCAGGGATGTCCTTGGAGAGCTTTGGATCTTGTGCACTGAGCAACAGCACTTAGGCATGCCACAAGATTCCGTTAAGTAGGGGAGAGGAGATCATGGCACGCAGCCTGCCCCTGCCTGGGAAGGAGGGAGCTGGCACTGCCATGGTGGGACACTGGCTGTCATTTTATGGCATGCAGTGTGTGGAGAAGATGCTCTGCAGAAGGCAGTGCGCTGAGTGTGTGCGGCAGGAGGTGCTTTCCCATCCTGTGCTGCTAACAGTGTGGGAAGGAGAAGGTTTGGCCAAGGACACAGCACAGCTGCTTTCCGCCTGCAGTCCTGGCGGGTTGTAACGAGCTGCAAGAGAGTCCAGATCATCCCCAGAGAATGAGCAAAGCTCGAGTCAGCACTGCTAGGGCTGGACCTTGTGACTGCCAGGTATTTCACAGCAGCACCCCAAAGGATGGAGGAGAATGACGTGGCTGTCAAACCGAGATCAGCGTGGTGTGATCAGGGTATTCTGCATCTTCATAGTCCCAGCTCCAGTTTAATGGCTTGCAGACATAACTAAACCTAGAAATACTGTTGTGATCACTCTTGTTACCTGGCAGAGCTCTTATCATGTCGGCACAGGGGCTGTTCAGATTTTAATGGGTTTATCTCTTGTATGGAGGGTATTACAGGCTTTTTTTCTGTCTTCCAGTACAACTCTACGGAAATCCCTCCAGGCATGAGGCAGTACCTGGGCACTGAATTAATCTGTGCTCCTGGGTTCTCACAGCTCCATTAGTGGCTTAGCAGGGGAAGCAGTTAGCATTAACAAACTTAAGAAAATAGGATTTGCTGTGTTTGATCTGCCCTCAGCTCCGTGTATCCTCCCAACAGCAATGACAAAGACTGGGCACGTTACAGGAAGACACAAAATAGTCATAGGGAAGGCACAAAATAGGCTGATTTGTAAAATATGTATCAGGATCCTCCAAGGCTCCTGGGTGGCGGAGGGGGAAATAGTTGTACTATAGTCGGGTGCAATAAGAGACACCAAACCATTTTTCCTCCTGCCACATGCACAGACACATCTGCACCCCCAGCTCTTACCTTGCCTTTACCCGTGGCTCGAGCCATGTGAAGACAGCGTGGTGTCCCGTCCTCCTTCAGGTAGCCACTGCTTTGGGATCTGTCACTGGTGTGAGGCTGGGGCAGCGCTCAGAAACCATCCGATGCTTTGCGAAGGGCTGTTTGTCCCCTTGCTTTTCATCAAACGAACGTTTACTGTTGCTCGTGTTCTTGTTCTGTTTTCCATTAAAGAAACTGCCTGTGAGCCTCACACTGGGTTTCCCTTGTGCTGCTACGTCCATCAGTGGCTGGATCTGCTGCCTCTTTGGGAGCCGCTGACTTCTGCAACACAGTTCTCTACTGACCACGGGCTCTCACAAAATAGCAGGGCCAAGCATGAAGCTAAACTTCATGCTGCTTACAAGTAGGGTCAGTAAGTTGAGACCTGTTTTCAGACATGACTGTCAGGTGTCTGAAATAACAGCAGTTGGGGATAATGACATGTTACCTGCAGTACCCTCTAATAACGACATACCAAGCAGCGAGTTTAGAGAGGGTTTTCCACTTGGTTGTGTCACTTTTAATCTAAAGCAATTGTGGAAAACACTGATTACTTTTCTTAAGGCCTTCAGGCTCTCACCTACCATTTTGGGACAGAAATGCCTTAGGGATCTCCTTCTGATCAGGCTTTGCTTTTCTTCATCAGCTCAAGATGGCATATACATGGACTTCCATACCACCCACCCTGTGAAAAAGCTGGTGTCGGTCCTGCAGACCCTCTCAGGTCCCAGGTACAACCAGCTGGCAGGCTGCAGGCACCGTGGCTGCACAGAAACGCCTGTCTGTTCTGCTGCTGACACTTGTCAGCTTAGGAGAAATTTTACGTCAGCCAATACGCTTAAAGTTTCTCTCCTTGTTAATAGTGAGAAATATTTCCTTTTTTTTCATGGTTACTTTAACTCACTGGGTTGGTCTGTTTGCTCCAGGGTTTTCAGAGCAGTGGACGTATTTGCTGCTCTGTCAACCCCTGTTGTACAGTGAGCTTTCCGACGAGCCAGGGATTATGAGGCCCAGGGTCTCTCTCGGTCCTGGGTGTCGGTGGTGGGTGCTGCTGGTGTCGTGCTCTCCTTCTCTGGGCTCTGCACCGGCTGCTGGTGCCCATGGGCTTGGGCAGTGCAGCCTCAGTACCTGCATTTCCCATCTCTCTTCTCTTGCTGCAGACCCTGGTCTTGCCTCTTCCCATTCCACCAATTACAGGTCCCTGTGCTGCTCCCCTGGCCTCTGGCTGTTGGCCTCTAGTCTCTCCTGGAGAATTTTCACTCTCTGATAAGGTATGCGGTGTCCAAGCGCTGCCCTCCAGCCATCAGCTTCTTCATGGGCAGGGAGATTTGACTGCCTGGCAACTCTAATGGGTTTGAGAAGGGTCAGTCCTGCCTCTCCATGAGCCTCTGGGGATGTTTCAGATTCCTGATTGCCATCTAGCTTCTCACTATGAGTCTTGACCATCCTCCTCTCCCAAATTCCTGCTTTCCCAAGTGAATTTCCATACCTACCAGGTGAAGAAGAGGCCACTGGGACTGGGCAGGACCTAACTGTTCCCCCGTGCCCCAGAAAAGCCTGTAAGTCATCATCAGTCTTCAAAACGCAAGAATTTTCTGCAGCCCAAAACCTCTTGTGCCTATTGAGGCTGGTAAAGCCCAGCTTGTGAAGGCTCTTTATTGCACAAGATGAAATCAGTGAAATTGTCTTTTGTCAGAGCACCAGCAGGGCTGTGAGAAGCACAAAAGCAGGGAGTGCTTTAAAGAGAGGCTGAGAGACAGGCTCCGAGTAACATAAAACGGCCAAGTAGTGAAATTTGGCATGTATCTTGTTAGTGTCACAGTTTTTTATGTGGCATTTCCTAGGGATGTTTTGCTTTTATTTTAAAATTGGTGTATGTGTAGAAAATACTTTTAACTTCATTGACAGTTCCCTAGTGGTCTAGAGCATGCGGTGTGGTGTCACAATTCGTTAGCTTCTGAAGAAGGTATTTTTAATCCACAAACGTAAACCCTTTGCAATTGGATAATCTGTATTTTAGTCCTGTGGTTTCCTAATCATGCATCTAGAGAATGAGCTCATCAAGTGTATAAATTATAAAGTGAACGGAAGTATTCAGCTCTTCTTTCTAAATAAATCTGGATCTGTTTCTTCATGGATTGCATACTGTGTTTGAAACCTCCAATGCAGGCAAGTGTGAATGTTTAAAAATACACTCATTTGCAGTTTATATTTTTGCCAAGTGGTGAAAATTGTCTTCTGCTCCGTCTTTCCAGAAAGGCTCTTCAGCTTTGACTTGCAGCTGTGAAATAAAACCCAACAGTATAGTGCCAGCTTGCCATTTTGATGACAGCATCTGCGTGTCTTTGCAAAGGATCCAGCCATGCTTCTTTCTGGTTTTGCTGTGCTGCTTGACCACCTGTAGCAGAGGTTTTGGGGCCACTAGACACAGCAGAGAAGCCCTTGTATATGCTTGGAAATATGCACTGGTGACTTTGCTCCCATGATGGAAAGACTCCAGGGTCCTTGCTGCATCCCAGAGGAGATGTTTGGAGAGCAAGTCCTGCTGCAGCCTGTGGGATAATTTAGTAATAGCTTATTGTGGCTTTGGGTCCCAGGCTGGCAACCGCTGGCCCAGGAGGTTAGTTTAAGAAGGAGGAAAAGCTATCTGCTATCTTCCATCTTCCCACGTCAGGGATTTCACTGGCTTTGCATGTATTTTATGCACTTGCAGGTTGCAGGCAGCAGCAGAGGAGAGGAATAACATTTGAGTAAATGATGGGATTGTAAAATAGAAATGGGCAGAGGGATTCAAGCCAGCGTAATACCCCAGATGAGTGTCAGCTTCATTTCCTAGGCTGGCTTGAGTTTCAGGTTGACATTGTAGCCACACATGTGAATCTTGTAGCCTGTGTGAATCTTGTAGCCTGTTAACAGAGGTAGTTTGCTGGCTAATGTCGTGAGAGGGAGGAGACGTTAGAGGTGTGCCGCTTGGGCGCTGCAGAATGAGTAAAAGCCAAGCTGATGTGTTGTATTGCAGCAAGTAAGAGAATCCTTCTGCATGGGAGACCTTGAGATAGGAAAGTAAATCAGGAATGGGGAGGCGGTCCCACCCCCAGAAATAAGTCATGCTTTGCTCTGCTGCCCGGTTGCACCCAGTTGTTCTTCTGTCCTCTGAAGGGGGGCAAGGCTGGCAAGGAGTTTCTGTCAAACACAGCACCATCATCTCACACCCAGGAGCTCCAGGACACGTGGGCTGCCTGGCTGTGGAGCATGCTGGGCACCCAGCGTGTTCCTTGCTGATTCCTTTCTATGCCTGCTCTGCACTTCAGTTTGGGTTTGAGATGTCTCTGGATTGGTGACAGTGGGGCAGGAAGAGCAGCTGCTGGTGATGTCTCCTTCAGAGCACCCTTTCCCCGAGGATCAGGCTTATGGGACAGCTGATTTACCTCTCTGCTTGTCTGGTGCTCGGCCATGCTGAGGACACAGGGCAGCAGGGACAGCTTCAGGAGCCTCCTAGAGGATTTACGCCTTCACCTGGAAAATGCATTTAGGGATGGGGAGAAGGGATCTCACTGAGGATGCAATGGGTGAGATGGGACCAGTTTAGGACCATTTCAGGACTTCCACCCAGTAGCAACAGCAGTCTCATAACCAGGCCCTGAGATTGGCCAAGCATTGACTGTCTGCAAAGCCAAAAGGGAAGGACCGCCCCAACCCAATGCAACAGGTAACTGGTTGAGCTGGTAGCAAGTTTCCTTGTCTTTCCTCTTTTTCCACTCTAGGGCTTTTGGTTTCTCCTTTATTACCCCCATCGTGTCCTTACGATATGTTCTTTAGCCTCTACCCAGGGTCTTTCTCCAGCAATTTCAAACTGCAGCACAAATAGAAGAGCTCGTGGAAGAAGCGCTTCAGTCTCAAGAGCAGCTTCTTTAAGTGAAAACACAGCTGTGAGGTTTGCAGGCTGCGCTTCTGTAAGAGCTCGTCCAGCCGGCACAGCCAGCACCGCTGCAGTCCTTCCAGCACGCAGGAATTGGGAAATCCATTGTGAACAAGATTGAGTTTGATGGCCTGCGTGGAGGCAGATGGATGTATTTTTAAGGGATGAGGTGCCAGAAAACTCTGTGATTACGTTACTGGAGCACGGCTCGTTTTTTGTGGTTTTAAAAGTGAGTGTCAGGGCTTCAGGGCTATTTTTTTTTCGGGTCAAAACCGAATTTTGAGCGGGGCATAAAAACCTGCTTGATGACTAAGTTTATTCTTAAAAAGCTTTCTAGAGCTTGCTGGAGAGGGGAGCCTTTATTCCGAGAGGGAGCTGATACAGTCTTTTTGGACTTCTGCGCAAATGGGGTTAAATTTGAATGAGTGCTGAGGGTAGAAGAGAACTCCTGCCTTTCAGGAGAGTGTTTTCAGTATAATCTTTAGATCCAGTCCCCTGGTTCTTGTCTTGGAGGCTGTGTTCTGCCTCTTCTACTTGCCCTGGGTGAACTCTTTCTGCTTGAATACCTCTCCACGTTGGTGGAATTACCTTGAACAGTTATAACCAAGGCTGGCCGAAGCATGCCCTTACATTGCCTCAGAACTGGGACACATCTGAAATCTCTGACCTGGTTATTCGGCTGAACTGATAATACCTCTCTGATACAGTGCATGTGTAGAGAAAACTTTTCATCTAATGACGGAGGTTTGCTGCTCGGAGCCAAGGCTGGGAACGGGGGGATCCAAGCCAAACCATTTACTCAAGGGGCATGCAGAATTCGCCCAGTCAAGTCAATATAGGTACTGGCAGTGTTTCAGCAGCTAGAAGGCTGCTCCTCATGCTCTCTCCTTGTTGGAGCTACCAGGCTTTATCGCATGACTGGGCCCCTAATTGCTGCAGGTCTAAAACTTTTTTTAAAATGATGACGGCTGCTGGCTGCACAGAAGCCGAGGCAAGCCTGGAGGTCCATGACAGCATTAAGCACTGCTCCCCCTTTCTGAAAAGTCTCTTTCTGGCCTTGGTGGAGGAAGCCCCAAGATGTCGGCAGCTTTCCCAACACCCCCCACCAAGGCCTGTCTGCCTGAGCAGGGCACTGGGTCCCCGCAGGGATCAGGCAGCACAGAGCTGTTGGTGCACTGAAGGACAGCTGCCCTGAGCCCTTCTGCTGTCGCTGGTGTCTTGTGTCTGTCCATGTCTGTGTGCTGGTTTGGTGTCTGCTCACCACTGTCAGGGGAGTGTGCGTGGGAACCCTTGGGTGCAAATGAAGCGTGTCAGTGTCTGATGGATGAAGGAGCAAGGAGGAGCAAGGAGGCAATCCCACTATCAGCCAGCTGCTGATGTAGGAATACAGAGCGGGAGGACGTTACCAATCTAGAGAGTGGAGACATTACATGAGCAAGTGTTATGTGCACACAGCCCTCCATGCCCAGTCACCACCGTGGACAGGAGATGACTCCTTGAGATGACTTTTATCAAGAGGTGGCATTAGCTTTGCCTCAAGCCCGCAGCCACCAAACATTACCAAGGATCAGCCACATGCTGTGAGTACATTCTCTTGCTCCATCGACTAGTCACCAGATAACGTGCCCACTTGTTACTTTGGGTACCACAGAGGCAATGTCATCCTGCCCATCAAACAGCCTGCTCCAGCCCCTTTGAATTTCAGCACCCTGCTCCACTTCTGTTTGGGTGTATTGCAATTGTGTCTGGTGGCAAGCGAGCCTATCCATCACTGTATCCACACAGATCCCAATTACTCCTTTTGACAGCTCTTATTCACACACCTCCCTGTGCCTCTGACATCTCAATTATTGATGGGGCTCGCCTGGTAAGCAGCACTCTGTTCTCAGCATGGCTACGTTCCAGCTCCCTTTCCCGTTGAGTTCATGCACGCACCATGCCGAGCGTTTCTTTATGTGCAAAGCTATTGAAGTGGAAAGGGATCTTTATTAGCATGTGAGCTCCAGGGCTACGCTACCAAAGGGGGCAGTGCAAGCCAAATCACACTGCAGTACGGCGCTGGGAAATTTCCTCTCCCCCTCCTCTTCCAGTGGAGCCCAGCAGTGTCTTGTAAAATGAAATGATCTCATATGTTTAATGCTGAAGATCCCTTGACCTGATGAGCCTTCCTTGTGATGGGGTCACCCTGCACTTGCATTTCTATAAGAAACTTCAGTCCCCCATCACCCCTGCAGGCATAAAATCTGGTATTTTGAAGAGCAGTGCCCTTTCCTTTGTCTTGGTATTAGTTTGTTTGCTGGTTTTACAGCAAGCCTTTGCCTTTGACAAGGAGTACTGACACACAAAAGAAGGAGCTTCAAAGCAGCATGCGGTGTTGGAGCAATGTTGTCAAATTGGTTAAGAGTTAGAGCTGTGCCAGAGGGAGGATTGCAAAAGCCTGCTTGTTTTGTAGGGCTTTGTCTATCTGGGAGGCTCTGGATGTCTCGTGACATTGCTGTAGCAGAAGTCAGATAAGAGGAATGATAAAGAGGTCGATCAGCTTCTGACATCTCTCCTGCCCCTAGCCTTGCCCTGCAGCCTTCTTTAATTCAGAAGTAAGCAGAGGTTTTGTGATGTGCTTGGTGAAGGAGGCACAAGCAAAGGGTGGCTGCTGAAGAAAGTGGGACTGGAGAGAAGCAGCAGTGTAGGGTGTGCAGAGAGCTGGGCAAGGATGCTTGGGTTTTGTTCTTGGAGATCTGTGGGAGCAAGCGCCTCATAGGTTAGCTTTAGCATGGGAGGAAAAGACTGTGGAGCAGACCTTCCAAAGCACCGAGGTGTTGGGGAGCGTAAGTGCCTTTGCAGCTGCATATGGCCATGCAGAAGTAAGCATGTGTCTGAGGATGCTCAGTGGAGCACTCAGCCTCCTGGGGCTCGAATGGCAGAGGGGACCCAACAACGCGGTAGCCGGCAGATGTGGACAACCCTTTCAAGCTTAGTAGTAAGCTTGTGATCTCTGCATCCCAGAGTGGCTCCTGGCAGTGCTCAGCTAGTCCTTCTTTACCTGCCTTACCCCTCTCTCTTTCTGCCCTGTCATGAGTTTGCCTGAGGGCTCCGCACTCCATGCACAGACCAAATGCCACCAAATGAGCAAAGGCAGCCAGAGTTTGGTAGCTCATTCAGCGTCTGTAAGGACTCCTTGCTTGGGTGGCGATCACAGGTCCCCTCTTCCCCCTCCTGGCTGGACATGACAGTGCATCAGCAGGGCAGATCTGCAGTTTTATGCATCAGCGACAGCGTGGCTGCCTTGAGCTATGGTTGCTGGAACAGACCTTTAGTTACACGACTCTCCGTGTGACAGTCTGACCCTGACATTTCTCTGAGTGGGGTCTTCTTGTCACTGTGGGTGACAGCAGCATCCTCTTGCCTGACAGTGTTGCCCCAGATGGTCAAGCTGCGTATAGTCCCCGTGACACAGGCCTTGCTGGCACTGGCGGGTAGCAGAGATGGCTGAGCCTGCCAAGCAGGGTGTGCTTCATTTGTCTGGAACACCATGAGCAGACAAAAAAGAGTTAAAATAACAGAAAGTTGAAAGCTTGTTATCTTCGGGAACTGTGATCTTTCCTTTTTGGGTAGGCAGGTTCCATGGGACCCCGTCCCCCCAGATAGTGGAAAGGTCACCCACCCATACCTGATTGCCCCACAGCTTTCGCCAGCAGCCTGTCCAAACAATGCTGTTTTCCTTCCCAGCCCTTTTCCTTCCTTCCCTTCCCCTGGACTTGTCTCCTTGCACAGAGCTGCCTGCAGCCCTGGGTGGTGCCGGGGGCCCAGAGCCCAGGTGAGCTGTAACCAGAGATGCTCAGTTACTGCAAGCCCGAAGCCCACTTAGCTGAGAGCTGCCAGTGAGAGGCTTAAGCACTCCTGAGTTCATCCTGATCAGAAATATTGTTGGAATTGGCCAAAGCTACACTCTTGCCCAATTTTGCACTTTCTTTTGTGTTTCTTGTCTGGTGACTCTGCAGTGCGGTGCCCGTTCCTCAAAGCGCAGGACCAGGTGGAGCCGTGCCTGAAATAACCACTGTCCCTTTTGCCTCCAACGTGCTTTATGATACTCTAGCAGGAAAGCTTTGGAAAACCTGGCCCAGAAAAATGGCTTTGGGCAGTTCCCAATTCCTCCTTCAGCTCCCCAAACCAGGGCAGCTCACTTGGGGGGACTCTGTAGACAAGTGACCTTTGCCCATGCCACAAAAAGGTGATCGCTTGCCTCCTTTGGGGAGGTTGCTTGTTCCTTGGTGACCTCCTGCTCCGGTAAGGTAGCTGTCACGTGCCATCGTAGCACCTGGAAAGGCTGGAGCCGCAGCCCAGCTTAGTGGATCTCATCCAGAAGAAACATCCCCAAGCTGAGCCTCCTAGTCCTGCCTTAGACACCAGTCTCCAAAATGGATCTGAGCAATATGCTAAGCTGTAGTAAGATCAGAGCTTGTGGGAAGGCATAGTGGTTGAGAGCGTAAGAGGGTGCCGTCTGGACAGCAGGACAAATCATGATACTTGTGCCACGGACACATGCGAAGCGTGGACACGTGTGTTACGTGCTGTTGCAGGAACATGTGTTTCAAAATGGCTTACAGAGTTAGAGGCGTAGAAGTGAAGGGAGATCAGCTGGATTTGGCCTCAGCCTGGTACTCAGTTCTTAACTTGGTATCCAAGATGCTGAATTTTTCGATGATTTCATGGTATGCAGTTTTATTTGGGTCAGTGAGAGCACAGCATATGACTTTGCTACCCTTTGGGGAATGGAGAATTAGTGCACCATGTAATGATTCAGCACACAGGGTTTCTTAACAGCCTACAGGAGAAAGATGTTTTAATTCTGTGTTCATTTCTGAATAAGCCGTTAATTTGAGTTAGCAATTTCCTTGGAGCCCAGAGGAGAGGAGTCTGTGATCAAATGGAGTCGCTCAACACTGCTCTCTCCTTCTATCTCTATTTAAAAAGGTTGGGCTCATCATAACAAACTCCTCCAACTTTTAGCCCTTGCGATGGTCTTCCCAGGCTGCTTCAGGAGTCCTGCACAATCCAGCAGTGGTAACAGCCCTGCTATTAGTAGTCTCTGTGACCCCAAAAAAGCCAAATTGCTCAGTGCATAAAGACCACAGGTACCTCCTCTGAAGGATGCTGCCCCTCTCGCCCAGCCTACTGGCTCCTGGCCAGGGTCTGCAGCCCTTTTACGGAGCAGAAGGGCTGCACCTTGTGGCTGCGGGAGCTGGTGGGACATTGGTCTGGGGGCCAGCAGCCTTCCCCTCGGGAACAAGGGGCTGCTCGGATCTGCAAAGCTGTTGCAGAACTCAGCCCCGTCCTGTTTTCTAGGCAGTTCAGTGTATAAAATCACTGGAGGCATTCGCAGCAAAAAAGTCTCCCCACAGAACTGTTCTGTTGTTTGTTGAAAGAGGATTAATTTTTCCCCCTTAAATAAAATGAGCCGTGTTTGAAATCTGAAAGCCTTTGCCGAACGCCTTCTTGGAGCTGCAAAGAGAGCAGCTTCCAGGTCACATCATAGCCTCCTGCCGGACGCGGATCCAAACTGCAAACCCTTCTAACAGCTCTTTAATAACTCTGCACAGAAGGAAAAATCTGTCACCTTTCCCTCTGTGGTTTCTCCTCTGTTCTAATGCACTGGAGGAACGAGATGGAGCCGGGAAAGTTTTCAGAGAAAGACTCGTGGGAACTACAGCTGCCGATGGAGAAGACTCATTTCTTTAGTGTCTGAGGGGAACCGCAATCGCTTTGGTGAAGGGTGGTGTGTGTGGGTGGGTTTGGAGGGGTGAACCGTTATGACCCATGCATTTCAGAAGAACCACAAACACTTTATAGTAACAAAGGGTGGAAAAAGCGAGAGGTTTCTGCAACGCATGTGACTTTTCCCTGAGGTTTGGAACCCCGCGGTATGTTCCAGGCCATGGTGTTTGCGTGTCAGTCTCGGTGAGTTAAGCTTTCTCCCACAAGCCTCGCTTGAAGTTGCTGTGATGACTGAGAGCCTAAAATGTTGCCTTTTTTTTTTTCCCCTCTCTCTCTCTTTTCATTCTCCCCACCCCCTCTCCTCTCTGCAGCTGAAGCTCTCGTTTACCTTGGACCAGGACAGTGGGATGCCTCAAGGCTGTTATATCTATCAGTACCGAGACAGCAACAAGTAAGTCCCGTGGAAGATTGCACTCAGCAGATAGGGGAAGGTGCATTGAAAGGGAACTGCCCTGCCTTCTGGCAGAAGGATCACAACTGCTTGTACCACTTAAAAGTAGATTAAAGCAGATTTCAGGCTTGACCTGAAACTGAGAACAGCTTCCCTAAAGGCTGGATCCTTTAAAATGCACGAGGCCCTGAAGCCCCCTTTCTTCTGCAGCTTTTAAAAGCAGCCTTTATTTGGCTAAAATGCCGGCTCTTGGGTACCACCGGCTCTGGCGGAACTCAGCCAGGCTTTGCCCAGGGGTGTTTGCAGCTCAAACACTGAACTGTGTTGTGCTGGGGTGACCCTGGGAATGTGGGCAGGGGTAAAACCATCCACGGTTGCACAAGCCCCAAAGAGGGCAGCCCTCACTGCTGCTCAGCTACAGAGAGATGCAGCATCCCCTGCTCCCCGTTCAAGCTCTGTGGGTTTACGGAGTGGCCTTTCATTTGTGGTACTATAGCCCCAGTGCAGCTACACACTCTGTTTTTATAAGGTACCATATGATACTCAAGCTTTGGATGTGCTTGGAGCACAGAGTCCTCAATTTCTAGGTATTCTGCCTATTTTCACTAGCTGCCGTAGTGAACTGGCACCCAAGATGTTTTTATTGCAAATCACAGTCTCATTATCAAATTGACGGCAGCAGCACAGTTCGGGATATTTCTGTGTTCGCACTGGGTTGCTTTGCCTGAATAGCAACATGTCATAAATCCATAGCCTGTTGCCTCCACCCATATAGTTCTGCTTCTTGCCAGTTATTGAGGGTTAACCTAAAGAAGGAGGGTATATGAAATTTTAAATGAATGAAACTGCCTGTTATTAGATCTACTCTGAAACGCTGATGAGGATGGTCCCAACAAGGAAGAGGGACATCTGCAAGCAGCACCTGCCCCTTTCTGAGCTGAGAAATCTCAGTGTTTAAACGACAAGAGAGATAATTTCTGGGAAAATCCTTCCCACCTGTGGATGGACGATTAGCATGCAGTACATGGTCCCATCCCAAATATCTCGACCCCAGAGGCATGAGTGAGGAGAGCTGGTAACTCCAGCACCAACATGCTAGCGGGGAGACGTGTGGTTCAGTGCAGAAGCATAAAATCAACAAGGGAAAAGCGTTTGTTTTTAAGGTTTTAAAAGGCAGCGGCACACAATGGACAGTGAGGAAAAGAAAACCCCCAGACCTATTGGGGTTTGTTAAGGATGTTTATAGACCCAGTGTTTCTAATTGTGTGGCGTATATCTCAAAAATCAGCAGCAGTGTTTTTTTCTGCTGCAGACCCTCCTCTCCTCAGGCTCCAGTGGGTGTTTTGTGCCATTGTTTGAGGAAACTCCGGGGACGGGAGTGGAGCTATTTTGTTTTAAGTGCTAAGGCCAATAGCAGTTCTGCTTGGAAACCTCGCTTTTAGCTGTGAGTGGTCCAGCATGTGAAAAAGTAGCTGTGGCATGTTGGCAGCTGTTGATTTAGAGATGTATGGCTGTGACCTGCGTTTCTGGCAAGTGTGGGAGCTGAGCCACCCCGAGCCATGCCAGCCGGCGTCACGGGTTGGAAAAATACAGCGCGGGCAGGATGAGTGAGATTGCAAGTAAGCCCAGACTTTGTGCGCGTCTGACAGATCCAAACTGCAGCTGTACCTCCCTGCGGGGCCCCGCGCTTTGTGTTTTGTAGCTTGCTTGACCAACCTGGGGGGCGCAGAATCCCATTTCCCAGGGAGAGCCTTGCTAAGTTTGCACACACGCTTATCCCCCTAAGCCCTGTGCATGCAGCCCAGCGCTTCTGACAGTCCTTGGCCGGTGAACTGAAGCGTGAAGGTCTGTGCTACGGCTGACGTATTCTTGCAGGTAAAGTGCCCTTGAGCCAAACGTGTGCGCCGTTCTGGTGGTACTCTGGGTGATTTTGGAGGAGCTCACGTGCGCTGCAGCTTTATTGGCAACACAGCGTTGCATTTGAATAGTGTAGTGAAGCACCGTGCATGGCTCCCGCTCAGCCATGCAGACTGTACTTCTCAAGTACTGGGCCTTTCATAGGGTTAATTTGTTATCCATACAATAGCATGGGAGTTGTCGTGATATTTTTTCCTTAGCAATTTCCCAGGGTAAACTGTAGGCCTTGTGTTCTGCCAAGCCTAGTCAGGCTTTGATGGTACTCACCAGGACCCAAGTCCATAACAGCTCTTCTGCATCCTCCTAAAGATGTATCTAGAAGTTAAAGCAATGTAACATTTGTGTCTGCACGGTGTTTTGGAGCTGTTTGCAGCCCAGAGAAGAAATGCTGGCAACACACTGCAAGCTTATGCATGGGAGTGACTGGAAATGTGCACCCCAGAGCCCAGTGTCCTTGGCAGAGCACCGGGGACAAGCTTGCGGCAGGAGCATGGGTGTGTGAAGCTCTCAAGCAGCAGCTTTAGCAGGAGGAAACGGGGGTGATCCCAGTCGATGGGAACCCATGCTGGCCTAGGGAGTGCGCCCCGTGCCCCGGAGATCTGTGTGTGAGCGGGGCTGTGTGTGGCAAGGCTCAGTGCCACCCTGGTCACGGGGGAGTGTCCCTTCCCCTCCAAGTGGCAAATGCTGTTCCAAGCTGCAGCCAGACGGGGCCACCGGAGAACAGCGGATAGTGGCCTCCCACTCGCAGAACAAAGGACTGCAGCATTGCTGAAAGTCTAATTACTAGAGCAATTAAAATTTCTATTGCTTAGGCTAGAAGTGCAAGTACCATGCAGGCTCTTACAAGGGTAATCAATTGGAATTTGTTCCCTTTAAAATGATAAAACCCTGCCAGGGAATTTTTGCCGCCTCTCAGCAGCTTCCCGTTGCCTGCCTGCAGCAGTGTTCATGGGCACAAGGCTCACCAGGTGCCCGCTCCGCTGTCGCACCCTGGGTGCCGAGCATTTCAGGGATACCGGTCTCAGCGGAGCCTCGGGAGCTTTGGGCTGAGAGCAGAAGAGGTGCTGAGCAGCCAGCTGCTCACCCCTCCGCCTTCTGCTGTAATGTATTGATATCTGACGGCACTTCATAGTCCCAGTAGCAATCCAAGTGCTGTACTTGGAGCTGTGTGGGGGAGAGAGGCTGTCACTGCCTCCGCGGTCACAAGGGTGACACCAGGGGGACATCACTTCTCCCTCTTTTCCCTGCTCAGACCCAGACACTTTCCTCCCCCTGGCTGCCAGTCCTTTCCAGCCTTTCAGTCCTTCCTGGCCCTAGAGGAAGTGACTTGATCTGATGCAGGAGCAAGCAGTCTGCTTTCTCATTTTTGAGCCATGTTACTTAAATCTTCCTAATGGGAATCAGTCAGTATAACTGACAGCACCGGACTGCTGCACCGGGCTGCTGTGGGACGGCTGTCCGGTGACGGGAGCGCTGTGCCGTGACACGGGGATGGCCAGTGATGTGTGCTGGGTGACATTCAGAACAGAAGCGTATTGTCAGCCTTCACATGGCCCCAGTGCAGTCACATCCAGGAGAGGACAGCCCTGCCAGCCGTCCCGCGGTGTGACTGCAGCATGAGTCGGGTGTTGAGGGCAGGACTGGCTTTCTGCCGCTGCCTCTGCGCTGGCTGGGGTTCTCTGTCCCAGCATAGGATCCAATTGCAAAACCCAGCCAGGCAGTAAAAGGCCATCAAGGCCGTTCGCATCCACCATGGCTCATGAGTCCTATCTTACAACACGCGCTCACCAGTCCCTGATCTAGGAATACGACACCGGCTGTGCTGAGGAAGCGCCAGCTGCCTGCTCTGAAGCCTGCCCGCCTGGCGCGACCGGTCCTGTTCTTGTGGACTTCCAGGCAGTGGGAAGCATGAGATCAATAAAGGTTACAAATGATCATGAATGACTTCTTCCACCCTGAGTGCAGGAAGAGCCAAAGCCAACTTGAGATCCCCCTGGAAGAAATTAATTGCAAGAAGTTTAGTGTCTTTTGGCTGTGTCCAAGAAAAAGAAGATTCAGTCTGTTTTTTGTGTTCACTGTCATTGTCCAGACACTTCTCTAGAGACCTCCTAGGCTCTGCTGAGCTACCCACAGCAAGTCTGACCCTTCAAATGCCTTTGTCTTCCCTCCCAAGACTCTCCGATTACTGTCACCTTCCTCAGATGATGCAGTGCTCAGGGTCCCTGCCATCCCAGACCCACCAAGGAGCTATAAATCCCTGTCAGGGTTCGTCCTGTTCCATGGGCCATATTTGCAGGGCACTGTGTCGCGTCCTTGCCCCCAGCTGCTTCTCTTCTAACGTGGTTTTCCTGCTCCCTTAGCCTCCAGGTAACGGTCTCTTTTTGAAGTCCCTTCCTCACATCACAGACACTGCCTTTGCCAATAGACTGGCTTGCAGTTTGCCAATGAATTTCATTTTCATTCCTTGCTGCAGCTGAGGTTTGTGTCAGGATTATGAATTTGCAGTGGGGGCTCTCATGTTCTCTACAGAGTAATTTTTAAACCCAGAGGAGCAGCGTCTCACATGGAAGCACTTAGAGACCTCTTAGACAAGCAGCGTTGGAGTATTGATCATTTTTCTCTCCGGGGACCCGGAGTGCTACAGACAGAGCTGCTGTGCAGTGTAACCACTTGCGGGCAGCACCACACAACTCTTCAGAATGAGAAGTGAAAAATAGCTCCAGTTGAAAGGAAAAGTGGTGCCCCCTTTTATATAGAGATCAATGATGCTTGGTACATTGGATTATCACTTAAAACACCAGGACTTCAAATGCCAGGGTGCATGCACTCCTGATGCTGACAGGCTAGTGATATATAATGCTGTTTGGGTTACCAACTGAGCTCCTCTGTGCAGTCTTTTCATAAGGTGAATGTAATATCTGCAGTGATCTACCCAACGTTACATGAGGAGAGCCAGCCTATAATTATGCTTGAATTATTTGAACGGGTTATTTGTCACAAACACATTAGCTCACACCATTTATTGCTGCCATTCAGGGCTGCAGCAGGTTTGGTGTAAACAGAGCTTGGGTGGAGGGGCGGGGGGCGGTGTTTTTCTCAACAGAGCAAAGAATAATTGTTTGGGGTTTATTCTTTTTTGCGAGGAGAGCTGTTGACTGGGAGTGCTAGGAACAAAATATGTAAAGGAGCTGCTGACGCAGCATAACTGATTGGTTTTCAGATGTACTTCCCAGGTGTACAGCTCATGTGTTGGACTTTAGCATGGACCTGGTTCCATTGCAATGACCTGGCAAGTTTACCGTAGTATGTTTTGTTCCTTATGAGAAACTGAGGCTTGAAGAGTGGGTTGTTTGTACAAGGAGCTGCTGCACAGCTCACACAGTCGCTGGGTGCCTGACTTGCCTTATTACGTGGTTGTTTTCATGGTATGCATCCCCCCAAAGCAGCACCGCTTGTATTGGTGTAAAAGGAGGTGGTCGTCTCACCTAATGGCATCTGATTTTCTGGTTAGTGATGAGCAAATATGGGCTGTGTCATACTTTGACCTGCACGGCCAGGACTCTCTGGAGGTGGCATTTTCTCTTGTTTGTCTTGCCTGGCAGACGGGGATTTCATGGGGGAAATCCATATATACGTGTAATCCCTTGACATCACAGGCTTGGATGGATGCTGTCTAGTAGCAGTTAGTCACCTGAAGTGTATGAAATGCGTTGTTTAGATTTCAGATCAAAATAAAATGAATACCATTTCCAGAAATGGATCTGCCAGCCAGTGTCAAATTCTCCAGGGTAAGATTTTCACTTTAGGGTGCCGTGTTGGACAAGGTGGCTTAGCTGGGAGGAGGCACGTCCCACTGCACTGCACTTCTGTTTCTGCAAGCATTGCCCAAGTCTTGTTGGATTGCAGGTAGCTGAGCTGCCCTGTGACTCTCCTGGTGAGCTGTGGGAGGGTTTCTCTGGTTTTGGATGCCACAGAAAAGCATCAGAGGCAGTTGGGGTAAGTAAGACTGTATTTTCATTAGGAATGCCATCACTTTCTTTTTAACCAGCCCCTGGGTTCCCCTGACCTTAAAACACTACCGAGCTCTGATGGTGGGGGTACCTGTGTGGATGAGAACGGTATTGGAAGCAAAATGCAAGCCAGGGCATGAGTTAGCACTGCCCACAAGACGTACTGTACAAAAGAGAAGACTAAGCAGGTTGAGAGTTTTTCTTATGATACCATGTCTCGTTTTTTTGTTTGACTTATTGGCACTAAGCTTCACCCAAGTGAGCAGGTGACGTATGTCCTTCACCTGCCAAAATGTAAGCACTGGAGTTGGCCAGGCAAGGCTGGTGAATTATTCTGTCACCGTACGCAGAGATAAACCAGTCCTCCTGGTTTTGGTTCAGTGTAGGGTAAATTGTCTAGGACGATAAGTCTGGAGGTTGACCTTTAAAACTTCTAAAGATACGTAATCCTTCCTGCCTAAGGCATGAGTTCAGTTTTCTGTAAGCCACAACCAAAGGCTGCTGGGACATATGCTGCAAAATAGCCTTTGTCACTTGAGACTTTGAGGAGCGGAGAGTTGTTCTATCCTTGCAGAATGGACCCTATGGCTGTTTCTAGACAAGGAAGAAGGGCTCTTGCAAAAGGCTCTGCCCAGGTACTACTTAGCTGCTTCTCTTGACACAGACCTGCCTCCTCCTGCCACCCTGCTGCTTAATAACAGGTTTCCAATCCATCAGTGCTGTAGAAATAGTAACTGCCAACTCCTTGGAATGTCAGTGCTGTGTGGGGGCTGCAAGTGGAAAAGGTGATCAAGGAAACCTGCCTTTCCCCTGACCAAACGGATGGGATTTGAAGATGACCTGACCCCTTCCAAATGAAGGTTTGAAGATTTCTTTGGTTTCCTACACAATATCCCACATCGACCAGCAGATCTCTCTCTAAGTCCTCCTGGGGTACCAGAATAGTCAGTGTGTGCTCCCACCCTCAAGGGGGAGGAAGGACTGGGCTCTTAAACCCGGGTGAGTGCATGACCTCCCTGTTCTCCCTGGGTTGAATCAGGGGAGTTTGTCTTCTTATCTGTTTCAGCGTGTTCACTTGGAGAGGAGCTGTAAAACCTTGTGTCAATGTTAGGTGTCTGGGTATTCGGTGGCAGTCAAGTAGGTGAGAAAATCAGCTGCAGTTGTAATTGAGTCAGAGATGCTGTCTCCATGTATCATCCCTGGAGATCTGTTTACATATCAATTTGCTTAACAATATGTTTGGAAGCCCGACAGCATTTCAGCACCATTTCCCTGACCTTTATATGTCTGACTAAAGCCCAAGGCAGTGAGCTATATCTGGAGTAGAACTGCTAACCTATGGATCTGGGTTTTCTTAGTAGCCCTGAATCAGACGAGTCTCTGATTAGCCCCTAGCTACATGGGAGAGGAGAGGTCTGGCGTGGGAAAGAGTGAATCATCCTCCTTCCACAAGAAGCACCTCTCAATTTCACCTTGAACCCATGTCGTTGGATTGATTTTGGGTCCAGGAAGGCCCTCTCTGGAGCTGAGATGTGGCTAGAAAATCACCAGACCCCCTAGCAGTCACTCTCCCGGCAGGATTTCTAGGCATACTTTTTTGTGACAAATATGGAAAAGGAGCCCTTGTTTTGGCTTAGTCTCTGTGTCCTTGAATGTATAGTCATAGCACAGAGTGACTTCTCTGCCCAGTATATGTTTTGCTGTCCACCCTGTGATGTTACAAGCAGGGAGCACTGGGATCAGCGGGCAAGTGCATGTGCTGCCTTCTTTTGCTTTGTTTGGATGTGCTTTAAGTACAAACTAACAGTGGAAAGTTGCGTGCAGTGGCAGACAGTGGAGTAAGACCAAGGATGATGAAGGGGATGCTGAGTACTCCGAGCATGTGTTGTGCTGGTGGTGAGGAAGGATGCTCTGCTTGGAGATAGACCTTCCAGTCCTGCTTGCCAACCTGCTGTTTGACCTGCGCTTTCTTCCTGGAGAGAGCGAGGGCTTTCAGTTTGCCATGGGCAGGACCTCTACGGTCTGTTCAGCACTAAGTATCTTCTTTTCCCAGGGGATCGGCAATGTAAGCTGGAGTTACTGGGCAGATTGTCAGCCAGCTGGGATTGCTCTCTCGTAAAAAGCCACTGGCTGAAAGCTGAAGCATTCAGACTAGAAATAAAGCACGCATTTGAAAGGCAAGAGATTAACCACTGGCAAAATGTACCAAGAGAAGACCAGAGAATTCTCCGTCTCTCAAGGACAAGCACATTTCTGGAAGGTGTTTTAGACCCTACAAGTCAGTGGATTTAACAGAGCAGTAGCTACCTGAAGCACCCCAGGCACAGGAGGTCAGCTGCTGGAATAATCCTCCCAGTCTTAAACTCCTGGCATGCTGCTCTGTGTTCATGTAAAGGATCAGCTTTGCATCGACACCACTGTCTTTTTTGCAAAGCTGGGTTTTGCCAGCTGCTGGGCCTGGAAGAACAGGGCATTGGCTTTGAGTCCTGCCCCCTCTCCACATGCTCTGCTGAGCTGGGCATTCAGTGTACCTTGTTGCTTGAAATTATGTCCTCAAAAATCAGAGGGTGAGAGTGGAAGCACCTCTCCTTACCCCCTCCCAAGCCGCAAGGGTGAGCGGTTCTACTTTTCCAGTTACTGCTGTGCTTTGCTCCAGGTCTTGCTGCTTTTTCAACTGGTTTTCCACAGTTCAGAGCAGCTAAATCAGTCTGGTAATGGACTCTGTTCCCTCCACTCCTCCCTGCTGCTTCTCCATCGAAAAAAGGAGCTTCGAATCACCAGCATGTTTTGTGTGCTCAGCTCCTTGCAGTGTCAAGGTCACCCTGAGTGGGGTTCCTGTTACAGCTTAGCACTTTCACCTCTTTCAATTTGCCACACATTAGTCAATCTGGAGCCTAATGGATTTGTAACCTGGCTTTGCCTGTATTGTCTGAGACGTTCCCAGCAATGTAAGAGGATTTGGGCACAACTTCCTTTCAAGTTAATGGAAAGATCTTGCTTGGAAAGAACCTGCTTGAGGATCTGAGTGTACTTTGCATTAATGTTTCCATTAATTTTAATGGGAGATGGTTCTAAATTCTTCAGATCAGCTTTGAACGTCTTAAATTTTGTGTCCTTCACCTGCCTCATCTAAAATGGGGCTGATGAGCGGAAGCACCCTTAAATGAGCAGTGTTATTGGCCAAGATGTCCTGCAAGTTTTTATCCCTCTGTTGATCTCTCTGGAAACATCCCGTTCTCTGGTGACCCACTGGACCCCTCACCAGGTCACCACACGCAGAGCAGGAGGTCCAGGGCCAGCTCTGAACTCAGAGGCTCTCCCTTGCATAGTCTCTGACAAGTCACGTCGTCTGCCTCTGCTCCACCGCCGTCTGAAAAGCAGAAAAGAGCAGGAGTCCTCTGGGACTTTTTTATTAGCATTTATAAAGCACTTTGCGATCGTCAAACAGGAGGGAATAGAGGAAAGTGAACTTTTATTGTTGCCACTCAAGTCTCTGTTACTGCAAAGAGGAGGTGGTTCAGCTCTGCTACCTTCGGCGTGATTACCAGCCCCGCTTCGTTTGGCTGGTACAGGTCTGCCCGCCCGCCCGCAGGCGGTGCAGAGCCCAGCCTGGCTTTTAGCCTGGGTAAGGTCTTGCGTGGCTTTTGCTTCTGTGGGGCCGTGCTGCTCTTGGCGCTGGTCTCGTGACCTGAGCAAGTCGGTATCTCCCGCTTCTCCTCCCTCTCTCCTTGCTCTCTGTCCTCCTGCTCCTCCATTCACTTTGACACTTGAACACAGCAGTGATTAACTGTTGCTGAGCATGTCGCACTGATCAGAGTGCTGCTCGCTCCTGCCTCGTTCAGCAGAGCTCTTGCCTCCTTCTGGGCTGCTGGTAGACGTTTCTTTCCATCTCAGACTGAGCTGAGCAGAGACCGACATCCTGACTGCTCATCGCATCCTCCTGGTGACAGCCAGCCCTGGCAGAGCCCTTGTATGTGTTGCATCTCTGGCATAACCTCATTTTGCTCGACAGTCCAGGTTGAACAGCCTGAGTTAATGCAAACCCTACTCATCTCAACATAATCTGGTTAGTGAGCAGCTACACGTGCAGTTGTCCAGGCAGATAAGAAAGGTCACAGTGGCTTGTCCCCACTGGAAGTACCTCTGGGAAGGACTTTGGGGTCAAATAGGACCTAGAGAGGTGGGGAGGCAGCTCTGTTGCAGTAAAACAGGGCACTTGTTGGAGAAGTCATCTTATTAATGAGGTTTTCATGCTTTATTTATGCTCAGTGCTCATTTGCAGTCTCACTGCCAGACAGGCAGCGTCTGGTGCGGTGCCATTTGCCTGGTGGCATGTGGCTGGGCACAAATGTCCAGGTTACAGGGGAGCAGGCAGGGTCCACCATACTCAAAGAGATCTGGTGTGACTTGTTTGCTGTGTAAAGCGGGAGAGGCTGGGAGAAGGCTGCCCATGCTCGAGAGCTCCCTCCCAGCTGGGCCAGCCCGGGGTCAGTTCCAGCCCCCAACAATTAGCGAGACAGATTGAATCTAGATTGATCTGTCTAGTTGTGCAGAGCGAGCCAATTCCAGCAAGAAATTCTCCTTTCCCTCTGTCTCCACATTAAAAGGAAGGAAGGAGACCTTGTCAGATTTCTGAATAAATGGGAAGTACGGGGCAAGGTAGAAATAAATGTTGTGCTAATGCGTAGGAAGAATCATTAGGACAGAAAGTCATCATCGATGCAGCCGGGCTGCAGCTGATCTGCACCACTGTGTTGAAACTCTGCCTTATGGTACGTCTAAAGCAAAAGACAGAATTCAACAAGGGCTCTGCTATTTATTGTGCGATTGCAGCATGTTGCAGGGGAGTGCAGAGACATAGAATCTGGTTCAGAGCAAGAGTTTTCGGCACCAATAACTGCCTGGACCAGTGCAGTGATGTTTGCTGCAGGGAGTTCATAGGAATTGGCTCCTGCTGCAGTTACTTGATAGATGCATTCGGGTCACTCAGATCTTTGTGGTCCTTATGCCCATCAAGAGGAAACTCAGGTTGTGGGAGAGCGGAGGAGAAGGGACATGTTGCTTCAGTGAACGCAGAGGAGCGGGAGTATGGCGCTGAGCTAAGCTGGGGTTTGTAGGTCTCTTTAGGGATGATTTGGGAGGGTGAATGGGACGGTGAGGAGCAGGGGATCGGTCCCTGGTAGAAGCCAGTAGGGGAAGATCAAACATCTACTTCATGCTGTGTGTCACACCAGCCGTTCCCAGGCTCCACAGCCAAAATACGATGACGCTAACAGGGACACTTAACGGAATGAGTGCTGGCCTGCCCTCTCTTTCAGCCACATCTTCGTGCTGTACAGCAAAGACATCAGAAAATTGGGCAGGGTATTTTCCAGGAGGACAGTTAACCCTGAAGGGTGCAGAGCTCTGATTCACAGCACGGCTCCGCAAGCTGTTCTGCCCGTGCAGCCAAGGGGGGACCTTTGCAACGAAGGGCTCTGTCTGCTGCACCCAGTGCTCAGTGTTTCAAGGGCACCGTAGAAAGCAGCCTGAGGAGTAAGACAGAGCGCAGCAGCCAAACCAGTTTGGCTTTGCACCACTGCAGAGAGCAGCATGCAGACCTGGAGAAAACAAACTGCACGCTGCCTGGCTGCTCCAGAAAGCAGAGAGAGACAAAGGATGCTTGTCCTCAGATCCGTGGTGGCTGTAGCCATCCCTGAGCTCCCAAAAGTGCAAAGGGATGCTCTCTTAGCTGGCGGAGTGGTGTGGCTTTGTGCATGTTTATCCAGGGCTTCTGCCTGCACGGTGCCAGCGCGAGAGCCGCTGCTTGTACTTGACAGCTCGGCTATTGTTGCAAAGTATGATTTAATAGCAAGACTTGATTACAACATGCAAATGTAGCTGCTGGGGGACTATCTCAGAGGTTTGTGGAGATTAGCTGTTAAATTGGCCAGTGCAAAAACATTATTAAGCAGAGAACATAATTACTCATCTTGTGCTTCTGTAGTGTATAGAAGAGACAGATTTGTTTAAAAGCCAGCAAGTCCTGTATAGAGAAAAGACTTGTGTAAATGCCACATCATGTACTACTGTATGTTGCAGCATATTTTATTAGAGAAGCAATACTTAATAACAACATTTGGGAACTTGTGGAAGGAATCCATTATATTATTCTGCATCATAAAAGCAAACCTAATGCCTGGTCTGTGTGAAGACTGTGCAGATATTGAAACATCTCCTTTCGGTGGTGGTTGATTGCTTTTATGGAGATTGTATCATATGGATATAAACAAATCCGGCACTTGATGTGAAATCTGGGAGCAGGGTTTTAGACTCATGCATCTATCTTCTATCCGTGTGCGTTCCCTCTGAAATGCATCAAGGTTCCCATTAACACCTTAAACGTGGAAAGTAGGATTAAAGTGAGACTGTCAGCACATACAAAATGAACATCTAGGCGTGCACTTGCTGTAATGTTTTCCCTTTCAGTCCTAGGGTAGTCTATGGGGCTGCTAGAATAGAAAGCCTGTGTGTGTGCGAGGGTGTGTGTGTGGGGGGGGAAGGATCGAGGCGTGGGGGCTGCAGACCTGGGTTTCGGAGCAGGCAGTGGTTCAGGGGTTTCCTCCTGCCCCGCAGCTCTCGGGCTGGGCTTGCAGGGAGTGGTGTGGTGGCAGCTAGAGGACTGAAGTTGGATTTAAAAGTGCATCTGGCTAGTCAAAGCCCCGGACAATTTCGGGAAAATCTTTTTTGCAGAGGAGTCAGGAGGGCTGAATTAGAGGAACAGCTTGTTCGTAACGGAGCGTAGTTCCTGCAGTCACAAGTGCTGGCAGAGGAGCAGGGTGATGCTGGCAGGGCGAACCTGCTGTACCGCCGTGGCTGATGCTCACTTCTAATTCACATCACTGGACTCTTCCCCTCCAACATCTCAGACCCCCCAACAGATGCTCTGCTGAGGCTTCCGCTTGTCTAAGCAGGAGGAACTATCCTCCCAAGCCTAAGTGGGGGAGATAAAGACTTCAAGCGTTTTTTGATGGGAAACTCCTCTCTCTGTCCTTTTGTTGCAGCTCAAGAGCATTTGTGCGCCAGTAATTGCTCCCCAGGCTGGTTCCTGTGTGACTCAGAGCTGAATGTGGAGCTGCTGCTGTGTGAGCCTCAGCATCCCGGCACAATATGTCCCAATCACTCTATATTTGAGTTTGCAGCCAGTCCTCCTTTACAGCGTGTCTGTGCACACTCAGGCACACCGCCTTGCTCCTTACCTGCTGTATACTGGTAAATCTGCCACGGTTGGAGCCACCAGCTGTTCCAGGCGGTGAAGGGAGGGAAACGGCTGCTTGTGACTAGGCTTGGTTTCGGCTCAGAGCCACAATGCACGTAAGCCCTGAGACAGCCACTCACCAGCATCTCCTGGTGTGACTGTGGGGCAGCTGGGAAGAGCTCTGACCATGTCCAGCAGCAGCATCTCCCTGCTTTCGTTATTCAGTGCCAAAGGGTAATCCTAAAAATACCTGTAAGCAGCTTGCAAGCCACAAGTGTCAGAGGGGGCAGCTCTGCAAAGGTCTCGTGTCACCGGGGAAGGGAGAATGACGCATCTCGTCATCACTGAGCATGAAGGGATGGTACCTGCAGCCAGGCGCTGGGAGTGGGTGGGAGCAGGGGCCAGGTCTCGGCAGGGGACACCAGCTGAGGGTGGATCAGCCCTGTCTGCAGCAGAGCACGAAGGGACATGGGGCAGCGTGGGTTGAAACACTGAGCTAGGGCATGCTTAGTCCCCGCACAGCCACATCTCAGTTACAGCAATTTTTTTTATAATGATCTTTGATAGTTTGTTATGAAGCCAAGCAGTGGGACAAACCACATAGCAATATTGCATAATAATTTTGCCCCAATTATATGAGGGCTCTGCATATTCAAGCTGTCCATGTCTCCCTAAACACCACATGCACGCTTTCAAGCTGCATATCCAATGATCAGTACTGATAAATGCAATAAACTTCACGTGGTGGTAGAGCTGCAGCAGGAGTCTGATAGCCAGAGAAGAGGCAGAAGTGATATATTCCTCTGTTAAGCTTCTTTTTTTGTGTGTGTATGGCTTGGTTGTACAACAGATCTGTCTGTTAAATGGCTGTTAACCTGTTCTCAGAGTCTGGAGTGCAACAAGTCATTTGTGTGATCCTCTTTGGCAATAGCGGTGCTGCCTGTGGGAGATACCCTTAGCTGCAAACTAAGGTACTATAGGAAGAGTTGCAGTAACTCTTGCTTCCATGAATGAGAGTTTTACTGCACTGAGATGAAGAGCACAATTTGAGGCAGGACCTGCTCCTCACTGGTCCTAAGAGTTTGCCACTGCTGCGCTGAAACCCTGGGCTGGAATAAAGCTGTGATAATTAATGGAGGTTAAAGTGCTCCTTCTGCTTGTGAGCTGGTTGGAAATGGAAAAGAAAAACCTGTCACAATTGTGACTGGCTCTAAACTGCTGTCAGGCTCTCCTCCTTCCCTTCCCCTGCCCCAAGTGGAAAATTGTATTGGAAAGCAGCAGTTAGAGCACTTAAATCTTTCCACAGTTCATTTCAAGCTCCCTTTCTTCTTCCCAGCCATTCCCAGGCCAGTTCGGGGCGCGGATGGGAGACTACGTCTCTGGCTGAAACTTGCAGGATGTTAAATAACAATGGGAGAGTGGCTTTCAAAGAGGGTATAATGTGCCTGGATTGCACGTACCATAAGCTGTATTTCCCATGCTTCAGCCCATCCATGCATTGCTCCTGAACTGCTTCTTTTCCATATGGGATCTATCTTGGTGTGTTATGGAGGAAGGTCATGAAATGACGTTGGTACCTCTCCTGCTGCCAAGGGACACACTCCCACAAGCATTCACAGAAGTTGCTGGTGTCTGTCGTGTCTGGACAGCAGTTAAGTAAGCACGTGAAACGTGGGCAATAACAGAAGCTGTTGTACCCCCTGTGATGGGTTACCAGGTTCACGTAATCCCTGCCCTTTCCTGGGTACTTGGATTGTCTGTTTTAACTGGCCTGTGTGTCCCCTTTCTCTTAACACCTCTTGGCACAGCTGCATTGCTGCTGCAGGCAGCGGTTCTGAGTGGTTTTGTCCCCAGCTGAAACTGGTCAGTGAAGGGCATCTGATGGAGCTTCACTGGCCTTCTCCTCAGCTGTCTGGATTTAACAGGTTGATCAGTTGGAGGAATGTCCCAAAGCTTTTACTCTGGTGTTATTGAATAACTCTTGGTAGAGAGCCGGGCAGCTATTTTGGTGTCACACTCCAGGAAAGACATGGTACTGCATTTGCCTTCCCCAGGTCACCTCAATGTGTTCCCACCCATGTGACTAGAACATCAGGGACCTACTGGGAGGCAGCAGTCATCACAGCCGCTTGCTCTTCGCCCATCTCACAGTATTTTCAGAGCTTGTGAAGGACAAGGGAGGTCTCTGCTCAGTCTGAGCTTGGAGGTTGCAGTGCAGCCCAGCCAGATGGGCTGTTTCAGGCTGGCACTCTCAGATTTCCAAATGGGTGGCCCAGCATGTAGATCTATTTGTCCAAACAGAGGTCTAGGACCCAAGTCATTCACATTTGACTGCCGTGTGAAGGCATGACAAACCGGGTTGCCTGGAAGGAATATGGCTGGTTGGGGTCCAACCACCATAAGATATCCAACCACTGAAGTCCTTCTGTGCCAGGGATGGAACCACCGTTGTGCTTTCAACAGCAAGGTCCTTGGAGGTGGTGACTTGCCCCAGTGATTCCCAGTGTGAACTGACAGATTTGGGCACTGGGAAAGTAGGGGGCATTGCCATATGATCCAGGATGGTGATTCACAAACAAAAGGCAGATCTAAAGTTGTGCTTCCTTTTTCTAAATGTACAGAGCTGCCCCGTTCATTCAAGGGTTAAGCAGTCTGAGTGATGCAGCACCCAGAGCCAGGTATCTGTCAGGCCTGGACTGGAGGCTCACCAAAACATGAGGATATATGGTCTTATTTCTGTTCTGTCATTTGGAGATTACTACTCAATGTCTGTAGGACAAGAAAGCTCCGGGGCATCTTAGGATATGCCCTGTGCTCCAAGAGAGGTTGTTGTTTTGGCTTTGCAACACTCATATGCAAAGGCAAGAACTGATGCCTGAAATGCTCCTTTTCCAAGGATTAAAAGGCACTGCCAAGGCTCTGCAAGATGACAGTGTTGCAAATCTTATCATGATCCAGTGCTGAGATCCGTTGGTTTTAGCAGCAGAAATGTGCTGACAGATCTGTGTGTCTGCTTTTTGGTGATGGTAGATTTTTTCAGAAAGTTGGTCTGTGCTGCTGAACTCTGGTTGTAACTCCAGTTCAGAGCCTGGAAGGTCACATTGCAAGAGTCCTTCTTCATCACACCTGTGTCTTCATTTTAACCAAACTTTCCTTGATCCGGTAAAGCTCTGGCCCAAAGGACCAGTTTCAGGGTATCACAGTGGATTTAGCTTTGGTTCCTCTGCTCTTAGATGCAGCTGAGGGACCCGTAAAAGTCAGTGGAGGAGCTATCAGGAGTAACCAGGTTAGCTCGCTGGCTGTGACAGCCAGGGACTGAGACATTTGCTACCTTCACCCAGCAGCGTGTGAGGTTCTGCAGACCTCGGTGTGAACAGAGCTTGTTCTCTCTTTTATATGATCTCTATAGAGGGACTGTGATGTGAAACAAAGTCCTTCCTTACAAGTCCAGCTCTGGAGACTTGTCATATCCATCTCTGGGCTTTAAGGATATGATTCATCCTTGCTTACAGCAATAGGTCCCGTGCCACCCATCCTTACCTGTTATGGTCTCATTGAAACTACCTCATCTATCTTCATCTATCTGTCTGTCTGTAAGTAGCTCCAGCTGGAGACAAACAGCCCTCTGTCACCACAACCATGCGCCCTCCTCTCTGACAGCAAGCGTGCCGTTCAACGCCCGCTCCCACGCCACTTGGCTTTCCCTGTTGTGTGCCAAGCTCCAGCAGGATGTTTAGCCATTTCTTCTTAATCTCATTGCATAAATGAGGCTAATTTCAGCCTGCCGCTATGAGTGGGCTCACTGGAACGTGACTATAAATCCAGACCTGAACATTTTCTTGTAATGGACGGGGTGGTGAAATTGCACTGCTGCTTTTAACCTCAGGCTGTCCTCAGACCAAGCCAGGCTCTACACAATCCCTATGCCAGTAAATCAAATAGCTTTTGAATCAATGCACATAAAAGTCAAGAGAGAGAAGTTACAGATGGAAAGGACCTATTTTACCTTGAATCTGTCCCGCTGCAGAGGGGGTAAGGCGCTCTCGGGAATTTACAGCGTAGCTCCAAGCCTGCCTGCTGAGGCCAGGCAGGGAGAGAGTCGTGCCTGGGGGAGACATGGGGTGGGGGGACAGCCTAAGTTTCCTGCAGCTTTTCCATCCTGCTCATCTCTTTACATTTCATTCCCTTGGCTTTTTTGGGGGGAAAGAAAACTGTTGTTGATTGTATATTCAACAAACCCGATACGTTTGTTCTTCTGCTCATTGTTTTTCACTCAGGGCTATGCCTGACTTTTCTTTAGAAGCATGTTTTTCTCACCTAATATTTAGTTTAAGATTGTAGGAGCTGGATATAAAACCTTCTGGGACATTTTAATCTGCCAAGAGGCTGCCTGAAAACAGAAGTTATCCAGAGTATTTCAGGAGTCCCTGTTTAGAAAACATCACCCCCAAATCCTGTGTTGCCCGTTTCCCTTTGCCAATTGTTATTCGTTGTTTTGACCCTGATCTGCTGTCCGTGTCCCCCGTAGCTTGCTGCCCTCCCCCTAGGGTTTCCATGTCTTTGAAAGTCCTGGTAACCAGAAGGTTCATGTGTTGTGCTTCGCCATCGTTTCGGACCAAGAATAACACTGCCGGAGCCAGCTGGATCCCTCACTCTGTATTGATACAACTATTCCCCTTAACCTGCCCACACTCCATGCTACAACTGCAAATCTGAGGTTGAACCAGAGTGGTGATGGACAGCACTGTGAGCCCTGCTCCATGGCCACAGCCATGGCCCTGCCTGGAAAGCACCCCCAGCAGAGCATCCCACAGCCAGGGAGCAGCTGCTTTTTGGGTGTTGTCCACTGGGGACCTTGCTAGGTTGAATGCTTTTTCCTGACATGGATCTTCTCAGAGGCAGTGGTCCTGGTGGTTGCTCTAATTCCCTTGATCAGCAGCCAGTTTCTCCTGAGCAATCCTCCTCTTGCAAGGCCCTTACTAAAGGCTGGCCAGTCCGGGTAGTTGCTTCTCCTGGAAGTCTCTTGCTATGAGCAAATACAACACTTATGAGCGTGGTTAAGGACTGGAACAGGGACCCGGAGGAGCTGTGAGAGAGTTGACACTGGAGATTGCTAGAACTCAACTGGAAAAGGTCAACCAGATAACTTTGTAGTTATCCTGCATTGTGCAGGAGGTTGGACCAGAGACCTGCAGCATAAGAGGGCATTACTTAGTAAGTCACTGCCTGGCTATCACTTCATGAGCATCAGGGGGTACATGCCACCACTGCCCTTGGCTGCCGAATTATTTAGATTACTTTTCATGGTTTTGGTCTTTTGAACGTTTTGGCTAGATTTTGTTGTTTGTCTCTTCGTGAGCTTCTGCAGACTCCTGCTTGTTTGCCCCTGGGTCACATCCTGGTTGATACGTGGATCCTTTCCCCAGTTGTTGGCCATCTCAGAGTAAGCTTCCAGTCTGGGATGTTCATCCCTTCTTTATTTCCCCCCTCGTCCATCAGTTTGTCTCCTCTTTTGAGCGTAATCAACTCTTCAATGCCAGGTAAGCCAGGAAAAGGCAAAGCCAAAGACTGAAGGGAGAAACACACACAGGGTGTGACTGTCTTTCTCAGCAGAAACATCTGGGAGAGCATTAGCTGCTGAGGAACGTGGTATAGGAAGGCCAGTTCTAGCAGTCTCTGATTCCCTACGGCACTATTAGTTCTCTGGGTGATTAACTGTTTGTTTCTCCCTTACTGAAAACTTGACTCAAATTAAACCACTGTAATAGAAAGCTCAGGTTCTGGAGCGATCCCAAGTGTAGGTTAATATTTACAAGCTATCGGCTTCAGGTTTTATCTCCATCCCTTGCTAGCACAGAGATAAAATCCTTTTAAAAATCCCTTTTGAACTTTCTGGTTCATGACATGGCTTTAGTAAGACACTTTCCATATGAAACTGGCAAGTGTCTTAACAGAAATGTAAGTTTTTCTCATCCTTTCAGGGACTAGTAACGGATGAGGAGCCCCCTGCGTACAAGGGGCCATGGCTTTTTAATGGAGCAGAAGTGATGGACAGTATCTCTGCAGGATATTCATGCTAGGAAATGTCAGAATGTTATTTCTGCCTCAGTGGCTTAAGATCATCTGTTTACCTAATGGACTTACATTTGCATTTTGCAGGTGTTGTGTTAATATTAATGTGTTGTCTGAATTGTTAATATTCCTTCACTTCAATGTTACATTAATGAAGGCTGCAGGGGATGGAAAAAAGACCTGACTAATTAATTAAATGGGCAAAAAGCATCTTTAACTTTCCATCGTGCTGCCCTTTGCTTCCACCTAATGGGTCTTGGCATTTCTGGTCAGCAGCCATGTAACACATGCTGCTGTATGGAGCACTCAGTGACGGACCTGCTAATTTTTCTGACCCATAAATCACTTGTATAAACTTTTAACGGTGAGTAAAAGTGCCTTTCATTCCTGCTTCCTCCTTTCAGTGGGAAATGCAGCCTGATAACAGGCCTGATGTGTGGGGCCAGAGACTTTCCTGTCAAGAGAGGGGCTGTCTGCATTTCCTCAGGAATTCTTTGCATTCCCCTCTTAGCCGGACTCTGGATGACATTAATATTATGTGTCTTGTCATAGGCTCTGCTTTTGGAGCCAGTGACGTGTCAGGCTGCGCGTCTCAGGAATGTGGACTGCCAGTCCTGTTTTGGGTGCTGGTTGTGGGGTATCTCCCCTCTCCTCTGCACTATCCCAGACCCAGCATGGCTCTGGGCTCTTTTGCCCACGGGCTGAAGAAAACTGTCTCAGGTCCCTGCTCTGGCCTGAGGCAGCACCCCTGCTCAGGAGCATCCTAATGCACTCCCAAAAGTAAGACTTGCCAGCCCAGGCAGTGATTGTCCCCACGAGACCCATTAGCTGAACACAGCATTGAGTTGTATGCATTAGGGGTCACTGCTTATCCCTCCCCTGTGGCTCTGTGGAGAGGGAGCAGAGTCCTGACCATCGTAGCTCTGTCTGAGAGACGAGATCCTGGTGAGCTGGTGGCTCCCTGGAAAGACAAACTGGATCTGATATGGATCCATGGGGAGTTGGGCTGGGATTCCCAGTCGCGCAGCTCCTGGCACTAAACGCAAGGATGCAAACCCTTTCCAGTGCTGCCGTCATCTTCCCCGTGGAGAAACGTGTAGGCAGGGTGAAAGGGTTGTGTTTTAAGGGAGGACTTTTGAACAGCGCCATCATTTTGATGCTGACATCCAGCATGAGTGGGGAGGTCTGTACAGCAGCAGCAGCACTGGAGGCATTTCTAGGAGGGGGTAGATGTGGAGCTGTGTGCCCACACTGGGCAAATGGCACTCTGCGGGCATCACTGGGACCTGTGGAAGAAGGTGTTTCTTCACCCAGGAAGGTCATTCCTGGAGGGAGATCTTCCCCCGTCTGCAATGCTAACGGTGAAATCCTCTGCCCCGGGCTCAAAAATGGGATAGTTCTGAGAAAATTGTGGAGAACGCTGGAGCTGGGACCAGGGGAGCCTGCTGAAGTTGTGCCTGTGTGGCCTGTGTGGCCCAGCACATGGGTGCAGGTCTAAGCTTTCATCCCTGACCTGGGGCAGCTGAAGATGCTGTTTTGGCACAAAAGGGCACTTCAGCTTCATGCCAGGAGTCTGAAGGTTGTCGCCAATTTGCATGAAAAGGAGCAGACTGCAGTCATATTAACATTTAATGAAGAGGCGCAGCCTGCAGAGATTGCATCCTCCGCAACACTCGCTCTTCAGTTCGATGAAGTTTTCATTGCCACTTGGATCAAAACAGGATCAGGGTGGTGGGTTGGGTGGGTGCTGACTTTATCCCTTCCATACAAACCACAGATGAGGTTGAGGAGCTCCAGGCCAGGTGGGGAGCATTTGCCATCCATGCAGCCGAGCACCAAGAGGTGCCAAAGGCTGCACGGCCGCTTGTGCCATCTTCAGCACCCCGACGTCTGGCCTGACGTCGTGCTTCCAGATTAAGTCAGCTCTTTTATGTAATGGGGCTCAAAGTGGCTTCGATAATTTCAAAGGAACTTAGGCAAATGGTTGAGGTTTTTCTAGTGGTCTAAATCCCCATGTGCAAACCCAGTACATCAGGCTTTAAGCAATTAATTCCTAATCATGCCAAATGCCTTCAGTAGCCCGGCTTTAGTATTGAGAGCTTAAAATGGTTTTCCACTGTACTGCAGTTAATTTGGATAAAGCAAAGAGAGTGGTCTCATGGTATTTCCAGCCTCAAGGTGTGAGAGTGGCCAGTAAGTGACATTTGTATTCAGAAAACCCTCCCGTGCATTTGTGTTGTAGGCATCTATTACTGGGAAGGCACCATAGCTAATAAAAAGGGCATTCATTATACCCTGGAAAGGGAGTTCATTAGAAGGAAAAGCCATTCTAGCTTAGTAAGAAATGAATCTAAAACTGCCTCAGAGCTGCTATTCTCATCAAGTTTCAATGTTAACAGTTTTAACCAAGAGCTAATTGAGCAATCTCAGAAAGTGGAGTAATTCCATTATTTAGCTATGCTTTGTTCAAAGCTACCGCTAGCTGCAAAAGGAGCACAAATGACTTTCATCGAGCCAGGAACTGCCAGCGCTCTTGCCTTTTACTACTTTTTATTTAAAAAAAAAAAAAAAAGTAGGGCTTTTGGGCTTTTGGCAACTGTCATTGGCAAAGGGAGCTCCACACCAACATTGCAAGGCTCATATATAACACTGCGATCCAAGTTTTTGGATAACAGGGGATTTGATTTTCATAACTCTTTGAACAGCAGTGCTGTTCTGGAGTGAGTGGCTGAAGATGCTCCTGTTCGTTGGATAGGCAGAGTGTCACCAGGAAGACAGTGCACCATTCTTGCAGGATTTTGCATGGAAAAGAGCCATCGTAAGCGCCGGTCCAGCTACTCGCCAAAGAGCATGATTCTGTCATTGGCTGTGCTTTCAGGAGATGCGGGATTAGCTAATGTTTCTTTTAGAAGAGCTTTTATAGAAACCTCTCAAGTTCCTTTGCTTCATGGAAGAGCTGTAATCAAAAATAAACGTACATGATTTAAAGAAAAGAAGAAAAAGTCGTACCACATCCAGCGTCTTTGGACTGAACACTTTGGAGAGAGTGTGTGCGTTGAACTGTGGTGCTGTTTCTTTACTGTTTTCCTTCAGCTGATACTGCTGCTGCTGCTGTTGGACGTGCACAGGACTGTTTGCAGCCTTTTGTGGAAGGTGACTTTCTCTTGGTGAATGCAGCAGGATTTAGAGTCATATTCCCAGGACGTGGCTGTAGATCTCTTATTTGTTATGGGATTGTGCTGCAGCAATAATCCCCTTCAAGCCAGCAAAGAGCGAGGGCTCTCAGCGACGTACTACCCTTAGCAAGGGGACATATATCCATCAGTGTCTTTACAGTCTTCTCAGACACACACAAACAGGCCAGGGCTTCCTTTTCTCAGCACTAGCCTCCCATGGCACTGTTTGTTTCAAACACAAACCAAGTGTGATCCTTTCAAAGCTCTACTGTCCTATCCCTGTTTGGACCCAGCATGGAGCTGGACACCTGAGGCAGACACATAGCTATGGGTTGAGAAACCAGAGGCCCGACTGCTGGTCAAAGCACAGACTCATGCTGAGCCAGGATAGTCAACCCATCTGGAGAGGGGAAGGAGTTTGAACAGCCAAAATCTTGTTCCCTGTGCAGGAGGGAGCAAGTGCTGTGAGGGGGAGACAAGTTGGAGAGGAGCAGATGGGATTTTGTAATGGGATAGGGGAAAGAAATTTAGTAAACTTTGCAGAAATTATTTGGTCGCATTTGGGTTAAGTCTGAGATGCTGGAAAGATGCAGGGATTTACCTGGTGGCAGCTCACCCAACCGGAGGGACCGCCGTTGGAAGCGGGGCTCAGACTCCAGCTCAGGACAGTTCTGCTCTGTCCCTTTGGGAGAAGGTTTCCACAGTGAGCTACACGTGAAGAACAGAACAACTTCTCCAGTCTGTCAATAGCAAGAAAAACCCTGCCATGGGAGAGCTACGAGGTGTTTTGGGTTTATCTCTGAGTCTACGCCTCAGCTATGAGAACACTTCCAATGCCTGGGATACACCCAGCGGTTGCATCTTGCAGGAGGGGATGTAGGTGAAGAAGGTGGCGTGGGGGGAGAGCTGTGCTCCTCTGTTCAGCCCTACCTCACTGCCATTTGCTCTGAAGACTACGGGTCTGCTATGCTGGGGGAACAGCAGATGTTTTAATGTCACTTCGCTTTAACCAAGCTGCCTGCCTCCTTCCTGCACTTACTGCATTGCAAACAAAGTGCTCCTTGTCTCTCTCCCTTGCAGCGAACCTTGCTTCACTAATGTCATTTGTCAAGTTAATCAAGGAGAGTGGGCACTTCGATGGCTGCTGTATAGCCTGGCCACATTGCCATGGAGACAAGCAGCCAAACAGGCATTTTACTTGCCCTGCTTCACTCTGCAGAGATGTGGCATGAGAAATCAATACTTTATTTGCCACCAACCAACCAACTGGCTGAGGATGTGAGTAGTTTTTCGAGGTTGCTATCAAGAGATTGGGAAGGGTCTAGCTAACTTTTTACGGAGCAAATAGTAAGGCTGCTACTAAAGCAATTCCAGAGTCTGAATGTGCAGATCCTCTTCCCCTGTCCCTTGGATGTTTGGCTCTGATAGGAGCTGTGCAAGGAGAGTTACAGCCCAGTAGCATGGGTTCGGGGCTGCCATTAAGGCGTCATCAGTCCTCTTCAGCTGGATGGTTTCGTAGGTGGTTATTTGCCTACAGGACCCAAGGCCATCACTTAAGGTACTTTGAAAATCACCAAGTCCTGTGTTTAAAAGCATCTCAGGAGCCTGAAATCTCCCCATCAGTCAGTGGGATGTAGGAGCCAGCATGCCTCGATCACGTTTGAAACTCAGAGGCGAATGCTTCTGAAAACCGTACACTCCGGCTGACCTCTTGCATAAGGCAGGCTATAGAGTTTCACCCACTAACTCCTGCACCAAGCCCATAACTCATAAGCAAAATCTGGGTATTGAAAGAGCTGGCAGAAGATGCTTATGCATGTTACAGAACTCGCAAGCCGTCCCGCCCCTCCATCTCCTCCCTCTTGCATGTGCACATGTTAAATGATGCACTGAACAGGTTTGGAAACACTCCCTCCTGCAGCCCTGGCGAGCAGGACAGCCAGGATCTGCAGGCACCTACAGGAGGGACAGCCACCTGCTATCCCCCAGCCCTCTCCACGGGACAGAGGAGGAAACCTCGCATCGACACAGAAAGGGCAAAAGTTCAGATCAGATTGTTTATGGGATTTTATGGAGCTGGGAGCCAAGGATAGCTCAGCTAATCCAGAGGAAACTGTAAGCGATGGCGTTAGAATGCATTTCACATGGGATTCATTCAGCGCGCGTTCAGATGGACCAGTCTTTCTGTCTCCATTTTTTTAGCCATGAAATATTTTTCTTTGCACTCCCGTCTGCCAGCTGCACTGAGCCAAACTCCAAGCTAGGCTGTTTTAAGAAAAAAGGAAAAAAAACCCCAAACCTCTTGTCGTTTGACCTGCTGACGAGTTAGCAGGGCTTCAGCACAGCTCCCAGTAACACCAGTGCCAGGTGCTGGTCTGGCCCCCAGCCGCTGCCAACCAGCCTTCTCTCCCGCCTGCCTCAGCATCCATTGCTTTTTTCCAAGCCACGGCGTAGTGCTTGCCGAGTCGAAGCCCTGGGGAGGACGTTAGCTAAGGGCAGCTAAAAGGACACATGGGGAGGGCAGGAAGGCAGCAGCTTTGCTGTGCCCTCCCGCTCCTCAGCACCCAAAGCCGTGCTGGCTTCGTGCGCTGTCCCAGCCCTGCCTCATGCTCCTGAGTCTCCGGTGTCCCCTGCAGAGTCTCATTGTGAGCCATACATGGGAATAAGTTTTTTCCTTTTAGGTGCAGTGGAACTGGCATGTTAAGCTGTTTGTTGCAGATCTTGTCTCCCTCCTCATGTCCTCAGCCACAGACCCCATTCCTCTGCGGAAAGGGTGACCTGGCTTAAGTCTGGGCGCAGGTGCCAGCTCCTTCACTGTCCTCAGCCCGTTCCCTCTGACCCCAGCAGGCTCTCACATGCTCTGGATTAGCCCAGCTGTGACCTGTCCCTTCTGGAAGCTGCTTTCCTCTCCCTGGGGACTAAATCTTGATGTTTAAAACAAACTTGTCTAGGAATTGGCACCGAGCAGCCCCATGCTGTTCATCCCTTTCATGCTTGCAGGGCTGCAGCAATGGGGTGCGTGTGGGGAGCACCTCTGTGACCCCCAGGAGGTCCAGAGCTGGCAAGGACCCTCCATCTCTGCAGGGTGTTTTGGCGTCAACCCACAGGGCAGTGAGCCTTCCTGGACCACTGCGGTTTGTTAACCTGAGCTGATATGAACCGACCCATCGGGTCCTAGGGCTTCTCTTCCCCCCGGATACAGGGGAGTGTCCGACCTCTTCTGTGTTATCCGCTCCTTGGAAGCCCAAGCTGCAGCCGTGTCTCCCGAAGCCTGCCTCCACCTTTGGGTGAGTGAGCAAGACGAGTAGCTTTTCAGCTCTGAATATCTGTGGTCATGTCATGGACACCCTGTCATGAGTGCAAAGCTCCTGGGTGCTTCCTGATAAGATTTTCCTGCTCACGCGATCAATCCAACCATGTGCCGGGTACCTCCTTTTGATGGGGGGCTGTCTTGGGTGCTGTCTGGGGGCTGGTGCTCCAGGTGTGGATGTGCTGAAGGGAGAGAGGATGGGGTTATGCAGAGCAAAGCAGGAAGTACGTGCTGTTAGTTTTCCTTTAGCTGTAAAAGCATCCCTCGCGGGAGGGTGCTCAGGTATTACCTTCAATTCAGTGCTACCTGCAATATCAGAACAAGGATATCCCCAGGAAAATGTAAAAGCCTCAAGGTCCAAATAGTAAAACAAAATACAGAACTTAATAACCAAGTGGAAATTGCATCCAGCCCAAAGTGTTGCTGGAGGTAAGAGGTAAAGGCTTCACACTCTAGTGTGCAACGGGAGCAAGAACGGCAGGGGCTGCTTGAGCGCTCACTTACGGTGTTCATCTCTAGGACGTGAGATAAACACATTGTGCCTGTGACAAAGAGGAGATGCTGTTCATGACTGTTTATTGCTTTGTCTTTAAAAATGGGTTTGCCCCTCGCTCTGTCGAGGCCACATTTCGAGGGAGGCACAGGAACTCCATGGCCAGCCTTTGCCCACATGTGTAGCCAGGGCTGCCCATCTGTGTAGCTGGGGCGAGCGCTGGAAACATCTCCCTTTTGCTTTGCACACGGGAAGGAGAGGTACTGCCTTTCGCAGCCCACCCTCTTTGCTGTGCCCTGCTGCGAGCTGGCTTGGGCAGAAAGGGCTTCCCAGGTATGAGCATTGGCCAGCCCAGCCTCTCGTGTGTCCTCAGGCCATCGTTCCCCACATGTGGTCTGCAACCGGGAGATGAGCGTGGCCATGCCATAACCCGCTGGGTGCTGCTCCCTGCCTCCCACCCCTGGGTGCTGCGCAGACAGGGTGCCTAGCACCCTTGGGCCATGCTGTCCTACAGCCCCCCAGTGCCGGTGGCCATAGAGGGACCGATGTTGCCATCTGCTGGCTTAGCTGCACAGGAGCAGCAAGAACTTGGCTCAACCTTCTTGGAAGTCGCCCCTCACGAGTGTGTACGGACCCTGCTCCCACGCCAGGCTGCGGAGGCGCATTGTCCACCTCCTGACCCAGCCCTTAGCCTCCTGGTAGCATCTGCCCATCAGCGGGTGTTGCAGGGGACAGGGTGGGTGGCCTATTCCCACTTTGGCTGTGGTGTTCCCCACTTCTTCCCACACCGCCCGTGCTCAAGGATGTCCCTCCTGCCCTCCCTGTGGGGTCTGAGCTATTGGCCTCTGGCACAACACGCTCTGGGAAAACCCACACGGCTTTTATTGAGACCTCCTTCCCGTTAAAGATGAACATTCCCACTGCTGATTATCACCGTCGGGTGCTTATCCCTCCTCTGGGCTTGTCTTTATTTCCTTTCTCTTTCAAGTTCTTGACAAGTACTTCCAGGCTGGGAACGCATCGCTGATGTAGCAAGTAGCCTGGGAGCACAGCAGCCTGCACATCTCACCCAGCGATGGTCGGGGCCGGGAGCTGCAGGACCACCAGGGCCCCCAGCCAGCCCTGCAAAATCGCTGCTTTGCCTGCGGGAGTGACAGGGCTGAGCCGGCATAATCAGTGGCAGCTCGCTCAGGCGTTGCTCGGAGGATGAGGTTACTTCTGTAAATCTATTATCTTTTTTGGCAATTAGCACCAGTTAGGAGCCCTGGGAATACATGCAGCAAATAGCAGGAAGCCCAGTTAAGCACATCTCTCTGCTTATCTGAGCCCAGTTAAACAAGTCTCCTGTGGCACAGCCCTACAGCTGGTAGCACAACCCATAAATGCTCCAAAGATGATCTCTAGCGCTGGGATTGCTTTTCTTTGCAGTGTGTAGCCCTGGAGATTTCCATTCAATGCCCGTACATTCAGAGGTGGAAGGGGGGTTGCTCACCCCAGCCTGGGGTACCCCCGGCACTCTGCAGGTTGCATGGAGGAGCCTCCAGAGCCCTTGCATCGCCTGGATGCTGGAGGCAGCCCCGCGGTGAGCAGCGCTGGTGGCTTGCCTTGCTCGGGGACCGCCCTGCATCTTGCTCTGGGTGGAAGCCCAGTGCAAAGGCTGGGCTCGGTGGCTGGGCTTGAACACACATGTTGAGCTCAGGATGGGGGGTGAGAGAGACGCTGTTTTCTCTGGCTCGCGAAGACAGCGATGTGTGTTTGTTTTCCATGCTATCTCTCACACAGTGTTTGTTTTGCTTGTCGAGCATTTCAAGAGATAAAATGACCTAAAGGGAGATTATTTTATCCTAATTTAAGCTGTCAATTTATCACTGACTTCTGCTTGTCTGCACCAGGCGGACGGCTTGCTTCGAGTCCCTGGGGAAACCTCAGCTAGAAAGTGAGAATTTGGAGGGGGATTTGCTGCAGTCTCACATCTAATCTTTGCTTATAACAGCAACTACAAGCTGCTCTCCCGTCCCCCCGTGTCATATTAGTTCCCATCACTATGGACTGGCTTGGCTTCCCAGGGGACTCCTCTCTCTAACTGGGGCACGGGGTTGTTTTTCTCCTGCTGCAGGCTGGTGGAAGAGTTCATGCTGCTCGCAAACATGGCCGTGGCCCATCAGATCTACCGCTCCTTCCCAGAGCAGGCTCTGCTTCGCCGCCACCCCCCACCCCAGACCAAGCTGCTGAAAGACCTCATGGAGTTTTGCAACCAAGTTGGCCTCGACATTGACTTCAGCAGCGCAGGGACCCTGCATGTGAGTGCCCCAGCCTGGTGGGGAGCAGGGTCGTGGGGGCAAAGGGTGGGCAGCTGTGTGATGGCATCTTTGCAGCAGCACATGGTTTATTCCCTGTCCCCCTCTGCCCAAGCAGAGCTGGCAACTATTCCATGCCAAAACAAAACACCTCCCTCACTCACTCTTGACCCCACCAGTGCTGGGCAAGGGTGGCCTGTCCTGTTCTGGTCAGTCACGTTGTGCACACAGCTTTGAGCAGAGCAAGGAGGCCCTTGCAAGTGACCCCAGCACTGCCCTCTCTGCAATGGGAAGAGTGTTTCAGTGCAGGAGCAGTCACTGGGACACCCACATTTCCTTTCTTTGCCTTCCCTCAGCAGGTCCTGGGCAGGGTATTTGCTCTGTACTGTCGGAAAAGTAGCTCTGCAAGGGGTTGTTTCTGCCTGGGCTGCTAAAGGTCTCAGGGAGGGCAGGGTGGGGAGTGGGGGGACTGGGAAGGACCGGAGAGCGGTGCTGGGAAAGGTCAGACGCAGCCAGCACGGGAGGTATCTGACCGATCCTCCACTGAGCGTGTCCCGAGGCTGAACTCCAGCTGAACAGCACAGCACAGGTTCCAGGATTTTCTTTACTCGCCGCAACTGGACTGTGGATAATCCTCTGTTAATCCCATCCCCGCTGGCCTCCCGCACACCCCTCCGTCAGCTGGGACTGCTTTCCCCGCTGGCTGGCTGCGCCGAGGCTATGTCAGCAGACGTGGGGCTGCACATTCAGCTCCTGTCCTGCACTTTGAACCCTCCAGCCCTTCCTCGCCTCTAGCCCGGGGCAGTGACCTCCCACACCCACCTCTCCCCGGAGTCCCATTAGTCTGTGTGCTGAAGCTCTCAGTAGCTGGAGGGGAGCCAGGCACAGGTCGGGAAAGGGGCTACGGGCACTCTCACATGCTGCACATCTGGGGACGGAGACAACGGCCGCCGTGCCCCGGCTGCTCCCTACTGTTGACCCTGGGAGGTGGATCAACACTCAGAAGGACTGTGTGCGCAGTCCTGTCGGGGCTGCTGGGCCCAGAGCAAAACCCAGTTTCACATGCACTTTTTGGTTTACGTGGAGATTTGCAGGGAAAGGAGGAATTTGGCTCTGACAAGCTGCTGTTTGCCCCAGTAAGGTCTGCCTGGGTCCCCCTACCACCGTAGCTTGCCAACACTGAATGCTGTCTCTTTTTTCTCTTCCAGAAAAGCTTAAATGAAACATTTGGTGCTGACAAATACTCTGAAGCCAGGAAAGAAGTGCTGACCAACATGTTCTCCAGGCCCATGCAGGTGAGAAAAGCACTGTGCTGTCGGACATGTCTGGCTGTAGCTGTCTGCTGTGGCTCTGTCTTCAACCCTCGCCTCTTCCGTGTTACCATAGCTGGTTGTAACGTAGAGGGAGAGTGAATGGACACTGAACACGGTGCTGCGGGGCTGCCAGCAGCTTCCCCCAGTGCCATGCATCTGGGAGTGAGGGTATCCCATGGGCAACAGAGCTTCACTGGATGGCAGGGTCAGGCTGAGTCTTACCATACCCCCCATAGTGTCCCTGTTGTTACTGGTTGGGATGTTTCACCCGTGAAGTTGCATGCGGGATGTTAGCAGACTCACAAGGCCCCAGCCTGCTCTGTGAAGAGATGGTAGCCAGCTCTATAGTTCATGTTTGTGCCATTTCTTCACATCACGGTATCCCAAATGGTCCAAAGAAGGAATCAAGAGTGAGGATGATGTAGGGGTGTGGGAATGGCCTTAAAGCACAATATGGTGCCTGGACACATGCTGTTAGAAGTGGGGAAGCTCTGGAAACCCTTTGGTCTCCCTCCAGACCAAATGACCTTCTGTGAAGGTCCCTGCAATGGAGGCTTGTGCTGCTCACACTGATTGTCGTGTTTGGTGCATCTGCCTCTCTGGACACTTATTTGGGTGCTTATCACCATCAAAAAAAGGTTTTGTGAAGCATCTGCCTTTCTGCGTTTGGAACTGGGCATAGCACAGCCTCTTCTGAGGGTAGTCCTACCCCACAGGGAGAAGAGGCACATTCCTGAAATGGTCTCTCTGTTGTGGCCTGCTTATCGCTGCAGGAATGAATCATCTTCCCAACATCACTTATTTGACTGTCACTCTTCTAATTAGCTTATTTGCTCCATTTACTTGTTAGCAGTTGCCTGAAGTCCTGCTGTACTTTAGTGACTTAATGCTTGCTTGCAAGTAGGATTGGGGACTGAAGCCGTTCAATAAATCCCACCCCCCGTGTATGTGTCCAGCTCAGGAGTGCTGCTCTGTAAAGTGCAAGGAGCGTCCTTTGGAGTTGACTGTGTTGTCCCAGGTCCCATGTACTGCTTGGACTTGTCCTGGTCCCTTCTGTCACATCTTCCTTTTCCAGTGGAAGGTGCTAACAGGTGAAGGCATTGGTGACATGCATTCCCCGGGATCCCTCTCTGGTCCTGCTGACTGTGGTGCAAGCTGGACTTTGCCAGCAGCCGCACTTGGAGCAAGCCTGGCTGTGGGCCAGGAGGGGTGAGCAAGGAGAAGGCAACTTGGTTCTGCCCTGGCACCATGGAGAAGATGAGCTTTTTGGGACACACTGACTTGCTGAAATTTTGCCTCTGTGGTTTCCTGAGGCTGTGGTCTGAGAAGTGGTGGGTGTACTTTGAGATACCTCCTGGTGGTATCACTCTTAACAAGAGTGTTAAGATTTAGCCCTGTGAATACATGTCAGATCCATACGCAAAACAGGTATCAAGGTTTTGGGGATGAAGTCTTCTATAGAGTAGATACCAGACAGAGACTTTGGGGAAGAAGAAGGAGGAACTTTTAAAGGAGATATTCTGTGACACATGATTTTGGCAGGAACTAGACTTATTTCACCATCAGAAGACCGAGATGCCCATGTGTTCAGGTGTGCTGTGCAGTCCACTTGTGCCTGGCAAACCTGCTGTCTGGCACACTCCCATAATAAGCAAAACCCGGTTTACACCTGAGCCCGTCGACCCCACAGGGCAGCCTGTGTCTGGATGGTGAGTGGTGTTCCCCTCTGCTGGCATTCTCGTCTGCCAGTGTTCCCTGGCAGGATGGTATTGCTGTGCATGATGGTGTGCTTTCATTATTGGAAGTAGTGCATGAGTGAGAACAAGCAGAAATGTGTCTTGATCCGGGGGTGAGCTTATGAACTATTGTTTAGCTTAGAAACAGATTTTCAGACTTGGCCAAAGCCATCAACCAGGTGAGCAGACACTCCCCTCTTGTCTTTAGGGCCACTTTCCAATTTGACCCAGGGTGTGCTTGCGGCGGTGGATCCATATGACTTCCAGTCCATAAGGAAGGACCACGGCGCTGCAGGCGCAATAGACATCAGTGTTGCTCTCTGTGGTTTCTGGCCCCTGACTACACTTGCTGCAGGGTGGACTCACAGCTCCCCAAAATCCTGAACAGTTCAGATTCCCACCATTGTTCTGCTGCTGAATGTAGAGGACAGGTAGTTTAAAGCCATGTCAGTGCCCCTCGGAAAGGGCAGACATTTAAGTGGAAGGGTCTTTCCCTGGGAGGAGGATTTTTTGCTGTCTGCCCACCAGTATGAGTGCAGATGGGAGAATTGGCCCCATCCTGCCTATGTCCCCAGACACCACAGTCCCTCACTGGGGAGAGGACAGATCTGAGTGTTGGCAGCTGCAGAGCACAGCCACGCAGGGGCCCGTGGCTGTGTCAAGGACTGGGCCATCGCTCTGACAGATGGCGTGGTGAGACCGTCTGGGCCCAGGGCATGGAGGAGTCACCCGTATCCCTGCATGCGTCGCAGCTCCCAGTGATAATGCTGTGTTTCAGGGACAAGGCTGCAGTTAAATCAGCCAAAATGAGCTGCCCACAGATTTAACCCATGGTTGCGCCAAGCCTGCATCTTCCATCTTTGCTGCATGCTGCTGGTCAAGACATCAGCCTCTTGGAGGAGGAGGGAGGTGGGAATCTACTGGTAATGCATGCATCTGGGGGAGCGCTTGGATTGCCATGCCAGGAGCCTTGTAACAGATGAAGGAGCAGCGACATATCATTTTTCAGGGGCTCAGTCACTCGGGGATTCAATCTGTCCGTGAGAGCAAAAGCCGCCCCTGGTTGGCTGGGGCTGATTTATTTCCAAGCTCCTCGCGCTTCTCCAGGGATTGCAGCAAACCCTGGGGATTTGAGACCACTTGTGAGTCAAATCTGTTAATGAGAAAACATCTGCTTTGTGCCAGGCTGAAGTCACTGGGTAATGCTGTCATGGTAGTGAGGACAGGTATCAGACACGTGTCGGACTGGGCTCTCTGCAGTGTGTAACCTTACTGCAGCCCAGAGGAGTATTTTTGCTATGATCCCCAAACTGATGCCAACCTCCTGAGGATTATGAGCTGCCAACAGGGTGTCAGAAGTGGTGCTGGACCCAGCAGCAGCGAGGATTGGCCAGCACATCCATTGGGAAGAAGTGCCGCAGGTAACAGCAAGCAGTGCGGGACCTTCAGCATCTTTTCTTGCCCTTAAAGCAAGGCAGGGGTTGGGAAAGCATGAGCCCTTCCCAGTGGCTTTCTCACAGCAGGGATTTTTGACCTGTGCCATCAAATGGGTATGATCTGCTCTCTAACTACCTGGCATTGCAGGGACCTTCCTCCCTTCTGCCTGGCAGCCTGGCATAGGTGCTGTAAACTCCCTGTAATTTTGTGCTGTCTGTCTGCACAAGGGCACTCATCTCCCGCAGCAGCCTCCAGCACTCGGCATGTCTCCCTGCCCGCCCGCGCAGAGCCTTGTTTGGTGGGAGCCGAGCTAATTGAGTGTAGACCATACTTCATGGAGTCCATCAGAAACAATTTAATTCTGGGTTGTGGAAATTGGCAGCCGCCACAGCTTCTATCCCAGCTCTTGGGTCTCATAATAAGGCCGGGACCGATGCTGCTTTTTTTAACCTGCTCTATTTACTTGCCCGGATCAGTGCGTTGCTGCTCAGCAGGAGCTGGCTGCGCCACTGGGCTGGAGAGTGGAGGATACAGCTGCCCAAACTGTGGATCCCAGGACGGCTCTGTAATCAGAGCTGGCTACTCCTGTTATTTTAAAATCACTTGCTCTTATTTTTAAATGGGTTCATTCAATCGCCACTGTGCTGTGACCCTGCCGCAACCCCCCTGACCCGCACAGCCTACCCTCCCCGCCTGGGCTTGGCCCCGTTGTTTTCCCAGCCCTAAGGGCTGGTGTTTCACAGATGTAAAAATAAAAGCTGCAACATGTGGGATAACAGGGGCGGCGCAGCCAGAAGAGATTCCCACTGAAGAGGCTGCTGGGCAGCACGGTGCTGCTGTGGCCCCAGTGTTGGTTTAGCCAGGCAGTCCAGCCACTCGGCTTCCCAGCTGTCGTGGTGGGATGGAGCAGCAGGGATCACAGCGGGGCTGTCTCCCCCTCCTCGGTGAATGGAGGAGCCAGTCATCCCACCCCCAGTGCTCTCCAAGCAGGCGCAATGTGTGTGCGGAGCCTGCAGCCAGACCCAGAACAAAAGAGCGGGGCGCGGGAGCCACTCTGCGAGACCCCTTGTTGGGAGAGTTTCCACAGTTGGCACAGGACAGGTTGGGCTCTACCCTGGAAGACAGGGGGATGGTGAAGGAGCCCCAGGGCCTGAGCAGAAGCAGGAGACTGCTTAAACCCGTGTGTGACATGAAAGTTGATGCAATCCCTGGGGCCAGGCAAGTTTAGCTGGCAGCCAGCAGCTCCCTGCAGTGGCTTTTCCCCCTTTGTTCTGTGCTCAGTCCCTGCAGCATCCACCTTGTCCCTGCACAGCCCGAACTGAGCGGCAGGTGAAGGATCATCAACTGCTGGAGCTCTGTCCTGCAGACACAGACCTCCACAGCCTTGTGCAGGGTCCTGCCACCATCCTTGCTCACCCTCTTTCCTCGATTCTCACCCCTTTCAGATGGCTCTCTACTTCTGCACTGGCATCCTGGAGGACGAGGCCCTCTTTCGCCACTACGCCCTGAATGTGCCCTTCTACACGCACTTCACATCACCCATCCGCCGCTACGCAGATGTCATCGTGCACCGTCTCCTCTCTGCCTCACTCGGTGGGTGCCGCCCGGCCACTTACGGAGCAGCCCCGCGTGCTGCCAGGGGAGGGGGTGGCTGTGCCCGGCACAGGCAGGGTTCCCGCCTTGCCTCCATGGGTGCTGGGTGCTTGGAGTCTGCGTCCCACGGGGCAGCTCCCTGGCACATGGGTGCCCTCAAATAACAGGGACACGGAGGTGAGCTGAGGATCTGGGTCCAGAGTGCAATGTAATGGCTCTGGAGCAGGAGGGAGCATGGGCACATCATTGTCACTTGTCCCCTTCCCAGGTGCCAGCTCCCCCATCAAGATGGAGAAAGAGGCTATCCAGAGACAGGCAGATCACTGCAACGACCGGAAGATGGCTTCCAAGAGGGTGCAGGAGCTCAGTGCTGACCTCTTCTTCGCCATCTTTGTCAGGGTAAGAGCCAAGACTGTCTTCCCCTCGGGCATCTCTGGATTTCCCCATGAAGGCTCAACCCAGATGCCACCAGGCAGAGGGCTGCATGGCCGCCCAGCTGGCCTTGGGGAAGGCAAACACTAAGCAACCACCACTGCCAGAGCTCCAGGACCTGGAGACACTCGCCCCTCCTTGGGGACGGCTGGGTGGGGGATGCCGCTGTAGTGACAGCCCTCTCTCTTGGCAGGAGTGTGGTCCTCTGGAGTCAGAGGCCATGGTGATGGGTGTCCTGAACGAGGCCTTTGATGTTCTGGTGCTGAAGTTTGGAGTCCAGAAGCGCATCTACTGCAATGTAAGTACCTCACCAGTGTGAGACAGTGCCAACGCTGTCTCACCAGAGAGGGCTGCAGCAGCCTGATGTCACTGGAGGCAGTGGCTGTCCTGGTGCCCTTCTGTGCCAGCCCCACAGCTGGCAGAGCTGCACCCAAGCCAGGTTGGCTGGAGGGGAGGGAGCCTTCCTGGGGTCTCCCGTCCGTCCCTCAGCCCCAGGCAGGCACGAGGGGCTGGGGTGGTCTGGAGCAGCCCAGTCGCTGAGAAACAGCTTCTCCCTGCTGCATGCTAGGGGTGATCTAGTCTAGTTAAAAGGGAATAAAGGCAGATTCAGAGGGACAGAGATCAAGATGGGGCTGAAGTGAGGAAAGGGAGAGAGGCTGGTTTTCATTTCATTTCATCAGACAGTATATCTGGGGCTGTGACAGCACCACTGTAGGCCAGCACCTGCGGTTAGTGACAGCATCTTCTCTTAATAACCTGGTTATATGGCTGGCAATGACATCTTTAAACAGGACATATAGCATGATATATGGGCTGTTTGTGTATCACAGCAGCCCCTGATTTACGTCCTAGGCTCAGGCTTACAGGCTGCTGCATCCCAGTTGTTAAAGACCTGCAGAGGCAGTGTGCCAGGCAAAAGCAGCATCGTCCCCATCCACAGGAAAAGTGAAGGGGGAGAGCTGAGTGGAGGGATGTTGTCAGGGCCACAGGCTGTTCCCAACACTCTCCCTGCCTGCAGGCGCTGCCCTTGCTGGGTTTCCACTTCCAGAAGGTGGGGAGGAAGCCGGAGCTGACGCTCATGTGGGAGCCGGAGCAGCCAGAGCAGGAATCTGTGCCCCAGGTAAGACTCCCCAGCACAGGACAGGCTCACAACACCATGGGGCTGGCGTGGAGGCCATCTGCAGCAGGTAGGTCTAGTGGTCTCCACAGGGTCTGGGAGGTATGACCACCTCGCAGGCTGTTAGGTCCTGCTGTCCCTCTGTGCCCTCTCCCCAGCAAGCCCAATCTCAGCCGCAACTTCCTCTGCTATCCAGCCCTGTTCCATCCCATTGCTGCCCCCGCACCTGACCCCTCCATGGCCTTCAGACTCTGCCCTGCCTGCTGTCTGCCCTGCCTTCCAATTGAGTTTTCTCCAGAAATTGAATTAACACGCTGTTTACTTCCTCCTTCCAGATCATCAATTAAGATGTTAAGTAAGATCAGGCCTAAGGCAGCACCTGTCTAGACCCTTCCCCCCATCCTGGCATTCCTTGCCCTCTCACTGGCAAGGCCTTTCCTTTGGGTTTCCATGCCTGTGACAGGGTTGAGACCTAATTAGAAGGAATTTTTTAAGTCAGGCTTCCTGAGATGCAGTGTCAAATGGTTTAACAGCATCTAGAGATCTCTCTTGTGTCCCTGTCATCTATTAACTTGGTAACTCAATCAAAAGGAGCAATTGCATTTGTCTGGCTTGATTAAGTGGTGCTTCTTTGCCAACTTTTGTCTGGCGTTGCTATAAAATCACATCTGTGTTGACTGCTGTGATCCCCGCCTGCTGCCTGGGCAGGAGGGCTGAGTCCCCACCTCTCCCTGCGCAGCTCTGGGGGCTCTGCGCTTGAACCCCGTCGCCAGCCAAGCCCAGCACAAACCATCCTTGTCCACCTTGGGCTGGATGAAAAGGACTCCCGATACAGGGCCGGGCTGACCCTCGCAGATGGTATGATGCGTGTCCTGGGGAGCCCTTACCTTTCCAGGGATGATGTTGCAGTCAGAGCTAGCTGAGCTCCCTCGCTGCTGCAGGTGCTTCTGCAGGCCTCCCTCCCTTTGAAACTGAGCTTTTCTTTCTCAGCTTGGAGCAGAGAAGCCCCCTGGACACTGCCCAAAGTGGCCTCGGTTCCTCCTTTCCTGCAGGAGTGGGTATCACTTACATCCTAGCGAGGACCTGCATGAAAAATGATGCCCCAGCGTGAGCAGGGCCCATTTTGGTTAAGCAAACACTCAGTGGTAGAGGAGACTCCTCCACGAACCCTGCACACCTTCTAAGAAAACACCGGAGCCCTCCCCTGGGAGCAGGCTCTGAGCTGTCCTCCCAGCCGACAGATCCCCAGGTCGATAAATCTCCAGCCCTGGGATGAGCTGGATCCCCGGGAGCCATGCTGAACCACAGGAGTTGTCACCCGGACACCCTGTGGCAGCGGGTCACCCCAGCTGCCCGCCTGGCCCCGGCGCTTGGCCTCTGCTTCCCCGTTTGGCTCAGCCCAGCCAGGCAACAGGAACATCGGGGAAGGCTGTTTGTGGGAAGCCGTGCAGGGGTCAGGGCTGGCTGGCCCTGCCGTGGTGGGGAGGTGTTACCCCCGTGTCTCCCCGAGCTCCAGGAGATGGCCAGGACCTCAGTGGGCATTACTCAGGGCTTCAGTATGAAGTGGATCTAAGACTCAAGGGAATTCATGTGAAATCGTGCTGTTCCCCGGCGGTTCAGCAAAGCGATGGGGCAGGATTGCAAGGGAGAGCCCTGATAATCCTCGTTTGACTCCCCAAGACGTTGGGGGCTGCCCCATGGCCACTGGCCCCTGCGTTCCTGCCAGCTGGGGCGAGCAGGGGGCTGGTGCTAGATAGCCAGCAGCTATCTGGGCAGCCGCCTGCGGAAGGATTTCCCTGCGGTTGCTCCTCTCTGGCCACTTTGATACATTTAAATCTCGATGAGATTTTCCTGCTCTGAATGATTGATCTGGAGTGGCTGACACTGGATGAGCTGGGAAGGGTGTGACAAGGTTACACCGGTGGCTTTGTGCCCACTCCTCCTGTGGGCCAGCCCCGAGCAGATGGCCCCATTGAGCCCTGCCACGGTGCAGGGCTTGGGGATGGCCAAGCGAAGGCCTCAGATGCCTGGCCATGGCCCCAGGGCAGCCCCTTCCCAGTGTCCCAGCCAGCCCGTTAACTGTGCCTCATGGATAAACCTGATCAGTGCTTTACGCTTTTAATCCATACAATTGCCCGAAGAGATGGAGTCAGAGGACCGGGGAGGTGGCAGCAGGCAGCAGTGCGTTCCTGAACAGAAGGGATTGATTTTCTTGGGTCTTTATTCCTTTGTGTCTTTGTCATCCATTGTGCTCCCTTCCCGGGTCTCCTCTCACTGCAGGGGCACAGCGGGGTTGTTCCCTCCTTGCAGGATGCTGAGAAAATGCTCAGTGTCATGTGGAAAACCCTTCTCGGCGCAGCTCACTGCTGGCGCTTGGCCAAGTTGCTTCATTAAGGGATGATGTGTGTTCTCTGGCTGGAAAAGGGAAACACGGGCGGGCTTCAGGGGAGGCTGAGACCCGAGGCTGAGGCCCAAAGCTGAGGGCAGAGTCACCCACGCTTCTTCCCAGACTGTGTAGAGAGCAAGATCGGGGCCTGATCAGGCTGGAATAAGTGAGGATGTTTTGGGAGGCTTATTTAGGTCAGTTTGGGTTCCCTGGCTGCCTTCACAGCCCAGCGGTGGTGCCCTTGAAGATACTGCGTCCAGCCCTGGCCCCAGGAGCACCCTGGGCCCCAGCAGAGCTATCTGAAGCCATCCTGCCCCGTTCCCTGGCTCCTGATGGGTGCTGCAGCAGAGGCAGCAAAAGCCAGCGTGGCTCTAAGCAAATCCTGATGTCATGCTAAAGCCACCTGAAAAACCCTCTTCTCTGTCTTTCTCTTCCTCACTGAAGGTGATCACCATTTTCACGCTGGTGGAGGTCGTGCTGACGTCAGATGGTGTCCCACTCAAGTACAGTGCCCTGCTCAAGAGACCAAGCTCGGAGAAGTGAGCGCCCCGGGCTGTGTGTGCTCCCTGCTGCCGACACTTGCTCACCTCGCAGGCCCCGCACTGGCACCCATCGGGGATGGAGGGGACCCACGAGGAGTTTGGGGTTTTGAGTTTTAAAAATGATGACATTTTGTTTCCGGTTTGGATTTTAACTCCGTCTGGGAGTGGGGCTCAGGATTTGAGCCTGCCCCAGGCAGAGCATTTCTGCTCTCTGATATTTTTAGCCTGAGGCTTTCTTTTTGTTTTTTTAAGGCAGCGGTGTCCGTCCCCAGCCACCTTGGGTGCCTGTGGTGAGGGCCGAGTGGGGATGGGTGTCCCAAGGAGTGGAGAGGGGCTGGCTCTAACATCCCATGTGGGATGTGGTGGGATGCAGTGGGATGCGGCCATGGGGCCATGCAGGAGGGTTTCTTGCAGGGTTGTGTGTCATGTAATAAAAGCTGTGTCAGCAGCTGCGTGGGGGGCTCGCGCAGGTTTTATTTTGTCTCCTGTGCATTCCCACAGCCGGGAATCTCAGCAATAACTCATCTCCCGGGCAGCCCTGTGCCTTCCGCTGCCTGCCGCTTCCCGGCATTGTGAAATCCAGGCAGCTTTGCCACCTCCTCCAGCTGCAGGTTGTGCTCAGCTGGAAGGCATGGGGGATCAGGTGGACATGTGCTCCCGGCTTCTGCTCCGACAGTGAATCCCTCAGGCTGAGCCTTCACCGGGAGTCACCGGGTACTGCTCCAGGCCCTCACACCCTGGTCCCCAGCCTCNAGTCTCCAGGCACCTCTGCCTGCTCCCTGTCCCCATGTCCCCCACCCACCCCATGCACAATGTCTCTGGGGACACGGACTGCTCTGGCTGCCTCCACTTCATCACCCCTGCAGGGACAGGCAGCCATGGGCAGTGGCTGATGGAGGGATTGACCTCTGCTGAGGAGTGGATCCGTTGTGCCAGGCAGAGAGGGGGCCCTGCTTCACTCTGCCTCATCAGTGGTGACAGATGTGGCCGTGGCATGGACACATCTGCCCTTTGCAGGAGCCAGGAGCTGGCCAGACCCAGGCTGCCCGGCTCAGGATGGGGGATCAGGCCCTGGAATGGGTCAGGGCTGGGTACAACGCGCTTCCCAGGAGCTGGCGAGCTGTGAATGCCATCAGGGTCACCCACGGTCCCCAGGGGTTGCACTGCTGGCAGCATCCTTGCAGATGGCGTGGTGCAACCACCTGTGGACATCATCTTTGGACGTGGGAGCGGGTAGGAGCAGCCTGTTTCTCCCCGTGTCTCCTGCTCCTCGCTGGGTGCTGGTGACATGGGGCTGTTCCCTGCCCGCAGCAGTACCTCGCCGTGCGGGTGCGCTGGCACGGGCTGCCCCAGGGCCTGACAGGCAGCGCGTGACCGTGTCCCTTAGGAGAAGGGACCTGAGGACACTGACACCAAAGGCAAGATGTCCTCCCCCTACCCTGTGTCCCCCTCCTTGGGTTTGTCTCAGGGCAAACAAGGCAAATCCAGCCCGGCCCAGCTCAGCCTGTCTGCAAAAACAGCACTTTGCCCTGCGCCTTCCCTGCTGCTCCCCGGGGTCCCGCAGGCAGCCACCCCCATGGGAGCTGGGGGCCACGAGGTGCCCTGGTCCCCAGGGACAGGTGGGAGGTCCTCCCTCGCTGGTGGGGGTAGGAATGGCCCCAGGGGGGGCTGGGAGCACTGGGAGGGCCTTGGGCAGGTCTGGGAGATAGTCCCTGAATGTTATCAGCCCATCGTCTTACCTGTGGTGGGGGCTCAGCCCTCCGGCGGGACAGGGAAGGGCCATAAAGGGCTGTCCTCTCGCCCTGGATGCAGGCGGCATTCGGGAAGGGAGCCGGGGTGGGCAGCATGGGGTGGCCGCTCTCCCCTGGAACCTGCCTTCTCCTTTGCCTCCTCGCCCAGCTTGCTGCTGCAGCCTCAGGTGACAGGGGAGGTGTGGGACGGGGTGGGTAGGAGCCCTTGGTGGGGCGGGCGTTGGGGCTGGTGCCACTTCCCTGGGGGTCTCCGGGGACCCTGTCACTTCCCCATGGGATACCAGCAAAAGCAAACCCTCCTGGCCACCTCAGGGTGTTTTGAGACCCCAACCTTTGAACGGGTTTGTCTCAGCCCCCACCAAAGCAGGTCCTGTCCCCGTCCTCCCTAACCCTGCTGCCCCCTCACCCCCTGGCAGTGGCTGTGGATCAAGTGGCTCAATAGCCACAGCCAGCTGTGGTTGCCCAGACATGACACGCTTGCTGCAGGGGGCTGATGCTTGGGCACCTCATCCCCTCAGCCGAGAGGCACAAGGAACTTCACTGCCAAACTGTGCCTCGGTTTCCCCCTCTGCAGATGTGCACTGGGCAATCCTGGGGTTGCCAAAGACTGGGCTGATCCCCGAAGGGCTCCTGGTCCCTCCAAGGCCCCCATGGAGGGAACTCGGAGCAGCTAAATGTGCCTTGGGTGGAGACTCCCACCCTGGTCCCCAGGGGGGTTGCCCCTGAGGATGCTTAGGGCACCCAGTGCCCCCACATGCCCCCAGCACTGCTCTCAACTCCAGATGCAGAGAAGACCCCAGGCTACTGGAATGAAGGGGCCAGGAGGAGGCTGGAGGTGGCCCTGGCATTGCAGCCAGCGACACAGCGGGCCAAAAACATCATCCTCTTCATGGGTGACGGTGAGTCCCCTGGGTCCCACCCAGGCCCCACAGCTCCACAGCAGCCAGGGGACATGGCTGGTGAGAAGATGGGGCTGGTGCAGGTCCCTTCCTCCCCAGCCGGTGCCCAGCAATGTCTGGGGAGGGCAGGACTGTCTCTGTCCTGGCCCCTTGCCATCCAGCGTCTCTCCCGTGCCTGCAGGCATGGGGCTGACCACCATGTCAGCGGCTCGGATCTACAAGGGGCAGCTGGCTGGTGGCTCGGGTGAGGAGAGTGTCTTGGCCATGGAGACCTTTCCCCACGTGGCCCTCGCCAAGGTGAGTGGGGCAGCGCTGTGGGGGAGGCGGCCGTGCTGCCCCTGCCTGGAACCTCATTGACCCCCACTTGCTTCCAGACCTACACCATCGACCGGCAGGTGCCTGACAGCGCTGGCACGGGCACAGCCTACCTCTGCGGGGTGAAGGCCAATGCCAAGACGCTGGGGCTGAGTGGAGCAGCCGTCTATGGCAAATGCCGCAGCTCCTTTGGCAACGAGGTGGACTCCATCCTGCACCGGGCCAGGCTGGCAGGTATGGGGCAGCAGGCAACCCTGCCGGAGAGCCTGGCATGGCATGGCTATCCTGTGCCGTGCAAGGCTGGATGGGGTCCCCGAAAAACTTTGCCTGTGCTGCAGGAAAGTCAGTGGGCATCGTGACAACCACGCGGGTGCAGCACGCGTCCCCTGGGGCAGCCTATGCCCACTCGGCCAGCCGGAGCTGGTATGCCGACGCCAACATGCCCAAGGAGGCATTACGGGATGGCTGCAAGGACATCGCTTACCAGCTGGTGCACAACACAGACATCAATGTGAGCCGGGGAGTGGGCGTGGGAGGGAGGGGACACCAGTGATCTTGGGAGGGTCTGCTGAGCTCCCCAGCAGGTGATCCTGGGTGGTGGGCGGATGTACATGACACCCAAATGGACCCCAGACCCCGAGTACCCAGAGGACCCAGCTCAGAATGGCACCAGGAAGGACGGAGTGGACTTGATTGCCGAATGGCTGAGTGCCAAGCAGGTACTGCACCGGGATGGAGGGGACGTGACACCAGGCATGGGGCACATGCTGTTGGCACTGGCTCTGTTCTCGCTGGCAGGGTGCCCACTACGTCTGGGACAAGAAGGGCCTGGACGCGGTCAAGGATGACTCCGTGAGCCACCTGATGGGTAAGAGCGTCACTGCCTGCACCACTGGGAATACCTCCTCCTCCTCCCTGTTCTGGGGGTACTGGCAGGGGCACGAAGCAGCCCCCGTGTGGACTCCCCCTGTCCCATGCCCCCAGGCCTCTTTGAGCCCAAGGACATGAAGTATGAGCTGAACCGCAACACCTCCACGGACCCTTCCATCGTGGACATGACAGAAAAGGCCATTCGCATCCTGCGCAGGAACCCCAACGGCTTCTTCCTCTTCGTGGAAGATGAGTAGCCCCAGACGGGCAGCATGGCTGGGACTGGGGGGGCATGCGCATCCTGGGAGCAGGTGGGCATCCCAGGGCATGAGGGAGAGGGTGATGGCTGTGGTCCCCATGCAGGTGGCAGGATTGACCATGGCCACCACAGCGGCCGGGCCAAGCAGGCGCTGATGGAGGCTGTCATGCTGGACCAGGCGGTGGCACGGGCAGGTGAACTCACCTCCCCCTCCGAGACCTTGACCGTGGTGACAGCCGATCACTCCCATGTCTTCACTTTTGGGGGCAACACACTGCGTGGCAATTCCATCTTTGGTGGGTCTTGAGGAGGGGCGTCAAGCATCCCTGTTCCCGTCTCCTCCTTTTGCTCCCACTGGAGGCTGAGCTGGCCAAGACGGGGAGCTGGGACATGATACCTGGCTGGGACAGGGGGTGACAATGTCTTTCCCTGTGCCAGGGCTGGCCCCCAAGAAAGCCAAGGACAAGCGAGCCTACACCAGCATCCTCTACGGCAATGGTCCTGGCTACAGCATCCGTGACGGAGGCCGCCCAGCCGTCAGCCTCCCTGCCGCAGGTAGGAGTCTGCTCGGGGTGGGATGGGGGTGTGGAGTGCCTGGAGGCAGCATCCCACAGACATGGCTACTGGCGCTGCACGGGGTCCCAGTGCCACCACGTGGCTCAGGAGTCACTTGGGCAGGAATCGCCCTGACACTGGGGTGATGGGAGCTGCCACCCCATGCCTGCCATGGCTAGGGGACTCTGCTGCCCACAGCCCCATTTCTCCCGCCTCCCTGCAGAGGACAAGGACTACAGGCAGCAGGCAGCCGTGCCCCTGGAGACGGAAACCCACAGCGGGGAGGACGTGGTGGTGCTGGCCCAGGGCCCCATGGCCCACCTCTTCCATGGGGTGCAGGAGCAACACTATATCGCCCATGCCATGGCCTATGCCGCCTGCCTCGAGCCCTATGCTGCAGAGCCTGGGTGCAGGGCAGCCCGCAGGGCATCCCATGGCACCCAGAGCTCCCCACAGCCCCTGCTTGCCCTCCTGGCCCTCTGTGTGGCAGCCTACATGGTGGGGGGCTGAGAGGCCCTGGCCAAGCCCCACTTCAACCCGGGCTGCCCGGTCCCCCCATGAGCTGCCCCAGCTGCCCCATCAAGGGTCTTGGCAGTTGGGTCTCCACTGTGGGCAGGATCAAGGGATACAATAAAATACAAGTTGTTCGTCTCCTTCTGTATGCAAAGGTTTGCAGCAGTGGTCGCCTCCTAAGGTGCTGCCCCATGCCTCCGTTTCCCCAGGTGGGGGGGCTCCTGGTCCTCCCCCCAGGACCAGCACTGGAGGCATTGGGGTGAGGGAGGTGATGAAGCGAGTGTGAGGGGAGGCCATGTTCACCCCAGCTTTGCCAGACTGGGGCAGAGTACACAAGGGTTGGTACCTTCCCAGCAAGGGCTGAGCAAAGAGTGGCGTTTTAGTCCAGATCAGTGGATTTATTGCTCAAGAAAGTGCTGGGCAAAGAGCACTGGACTCAGTGCACGAGTGACCCCAAGTGCGCCCAATACCCTTGTTGCCCCAGGTCTGATGCTCGGCCCTGCTGGTGGCACTGTGAGCCAGAGCGTCCCTCTGCTGGCATCACAACACCACAGCCAGGGTGGGCAACAACAACGCCTGCCAGGCACTGCCCATCACCTCACCCCCTGCATCCGCACTCTAAGCAGCGATAAGGTGGTGTGTCAAGGAGGTGCCTGCAGCCCAGCCCCATGGCCTTTGTGCCGGCTGCCCGGCAGGACGCCAGGCTACCTGAGACGTGCCGAACCTCTTCACGTAACCCATAAGGGCTGATCCTGGTCCAAAGTCCCTCCCCGGATCTGCTAAGAGTAGCAGACACTGCCAGCGGCACTGGGGCTACCGGATCTCACCATGCAACTCCTGACACCCCTCACCCTCTGCCTGGGCCTCTGGGCAGGGCTCAGCGCTGCTGTCATCCCAGGTGGGGACAGGGATGGGGATGGGTACCCGGCTGGCTGCAGTGGCTGCCCGGGGAAATGGGGCACCAGCCTGGCTGGCCAGAGGGAGGGTTTGGGGAGGGGAGCAGGGGCTGCCTGGCTCTGCAAGGGTTAATGGGGTTTACCCCACATTCTGGGGACTTTAAGCCAGTTTTCCCCTCTGGGGTCAGGTTTCTGCTTGCTTCTGGGCTGGGGATGCTGGGGGAAGTGCCTGTAACCTCCCACCTCCATGGATGTAGCCCCATCCCACCTGCCAGATAGTTCCTACCCCCTCCTTCTCTGCCCCAGGACCCCCAAGCAGGGTGGTGGCTGCAAGCCCATGTGGCCTTTTCCCGCCCCAAATAGCACCCTGACTCGCTTGGTCCATGTTCGCAACAGCCCCAGCATGGAGATGCCTAGGGAGTGGGTATCCCTGGGATGTGGGGATGCCTAGGGCGTGGGTATCCCTGGGGTGTGGGTATCCCTGGGATGTGGGTACCCCAGGGATGCGGGTACCCCAGGGATGTGGGTGCTGGTGAGCTGGAACTGACGGGTGCTGCCCTGTCGCAGCGGAGGAGGAGAAGCCATCTTTCTGGAACAAGCAGGCAGCTGCAGCCATCGAGGCCTCCTTCAAGATCCAGCCCAGGATAAGCCAAGCCAAAAACCTTATCCTCTTCCTTGGGGATGGTGAGTCCCGCTGGCACGCCCGGCAGGCAGGCTGGCATCACTGCTGCCCCACGGAGCTGGGTGCAGAGAACACACCCAGTCCTGAGGGTAACCGGGACCCTCTCTCCTCACCCAGGCTTCGGGATCCCCACCATCACAGCCACTCGCATCCTAAAGGGGCAGGAGCAAGGGAAGCTGGGCCCTGAGACCCCCCTTGCCCTGGATGCTTTCCCCTACGTGGCTCTCTCCAAGGTAAATCCCTACCATGCCGGGCATGGGGCCAGGGTGATGCTGGGCATGGGGCCACGGTGAAGCCCATGGGGCTGTTGGCACGGGAGCATCTGGGGGATGCGCATATTGGTTGCATAGGGTCCCTGCCTGTCCCACACTTGCCCTCAGGCACGCAAGTGATCGTGGCAAGGGGTGCTGGGGGTGGCAACCATCTGGGTGCCTCTGCCAACCGCCCTCTGCCCTGAGACTGGTGCATGTCCTCGGCAGACGTACAACGTGGACCGGCAGGTCCCCGACAGTGCGGGGACGGCCACAGCCTACCTCTGTGGTGTGAAGGGCAACTACCAGACGGTGGGGCTGAGCGCTGCCGCCCGCTACTCACAGTGCAACACCACGATGGGCAACGAGGTGACCTCAGTGCTGGAGCGAGCCCGCAAAGCTGGTAATGAGGGACACGAGGCAATGGGCTGTGGGGGACCCGTCTAGGACAAGGGGCATTAAGCTGGGGGCTGCCCGCCGTACCCCGAGCATCCCAGGGCTCAATGGTGGGGGACCCTGTGCCCCACCAGTCACCTTTCATGCACCCTGATGGGTGGGGGGGGGGGCAGGGAAGGCGGTGGGGATCGTGACGACAACGCGGGTGCAGCACGCATCGCCCTCGGGAACCTACGCCCATGTGGTGAACCGCAACTGGTACGCGGACGCCAGCATGCCTGCAGAAGCCCGCCGCGAGGGCTGCAAGGACATCGCCTGGCAGCTGGTCCACAACGTCGACATCAATGTGAGCACCCATGCACGGGGGGAAGCAAGGGCAGACCCCACCCCAGGGACCTGCATTAATGCTGTGCCCGTTTCATCCGTTCCAGGTGATCCTGGGGGGTGGTCGAAAATACATGACCCCTGTGGGGACACCAGACCCCGAGTATCCCACCCACAAAACAGAGAATGGCATACGTGAGGATGGCAATAACCTCATAGACATGTGGCTGAAGGCACAGCCGGTAGGTGACACGAGGCAGGACGGTCCTGTGCCCACCACCCCCAGGCACAGGACCAGGCATCCATTAATCCCCTCTTGGGATTTACCCACAGGGTGCCCGCTACGTCTGGAACAGGACAGAAATGCTGGCTGCCGCCAACGACCCCAATGTGAATTATTTGATGGGTAACAAACATCCCACACGCTGAGACCTGGCAGGCACCAGGACATGTGCAGGCAATGAGGTTGTCCCTAACACGTCCCTTCTCAGGTCTCTTTGAACCCGTGGACATGAAGTACAATCTGGTGCGTAACACCACCCTGGACCCATCGCTCACTGAGATGATGGAGGCGGCCATCACCATCCTGAACAGGAACCCCAACGGCTTCTACCTCTTTGTGGAAGATAAGTCGGGGCCGGTGCCCCTGGGGCAGGCGAGAGGGGGGTCTCACATCCTGGGGTGGGGCTAAGAGTTGGGGGTGCTGCCGTCGGTCCCCAGCCCACTATGGGTGCCCATCTGCAGGCGGCAGAATTGACCATGGCCATCACGATGGTGAAGCCCATAAGGCACTGACAGAGGCAGTGGAGTTTGACCGGGCCATTGAACGGGCAGGCACCCTGACAGATGAGGCAGAGACCCTCACCGTCATCACCGCTGACCACTCGCATGTCTTCTCCTTTGGTGGCTACACCCTGCGCGGCTCCTCCATCTTCGGTAGGGAGGAGGGAGGCCACCAAGAGTGGGGCACGGCCCCATACTGGGCACTGCCAGCTTCAGGGCACCCCGGCTGCAGCCAGAGGGGTGATACAGGGGCTTCTTGGCTGATCCCCCCCCTCTATCGCCCCCTCCTCAGGTCTGGCCCCCAGCAGAGCCACTGACAGGAAGAACTACACCTCCATCCTCTACGGGAATGGGCCGGGTTACCCTATGGAAATTAATCGGCCTGACGTGGACGATAACACAGCCGGTGAGGACACGGGGACCATGGCCAGGTGATGGGATGGGGATGGGGGCCACCACTGCTCCCCTCACCCACTTCTTCCCCCTCCCCAGGGCAGTACAACTACAGGCAGCAGGCGGCCGTGCCCCTCGACTCAGAGACCCATGGTGGCGAGGACGTGGCCATCCTGGCCAAGGGCCCCATGGCCTACCTCTTCCACGGGGTGCAGGAGGAGACCTACGTGGCCCACGTCATGGCCTATGCCGCCTGCCTCGAGCCCTACACTGCCTGCCGCCAGCGGAACTCTGCCCCTGGCATGCAAGCCACCCCTCTGGCCCTGCTCCTGCCCACCCTCCTCCTGCCTCTCTTCCACTGATGGCACTGCCGGACCTGCATCTCCCCCTCCCCACGGCTGTGGCACCCATAGATGGCCACCAGCTCTTTGGAGCATCCCAAGTCTGAATGCAGCAGCTGTGGGGCACCAAGTCCTGGGCACAGGGGGGCCCTACGCCACCCGTGTGGAGTGCTCAGTGGTTAATAAACATGGCATGTGATGGTTCCCATGCCGTACAGGCAGAGTTGGGGGTGCTGCCTGCTGCCGCCCATCTCCCGGCCGCAGCCCCTTGCACCCACCCGGCATATTCAGCACTTTATTGACCAGAAAGAGCAGCGAAAAATACAGCGGGCATCCAAGTCCCTGCACTCCCAGGGCAGGCTGGCATCGCCCGCCCTGAGCCCTGCCGGCTGTGCCCACCCACTGGCAGGGCTGACGTGGGGACGGGATGGGGCTGGCATGGGAGGGTGCTGGGGAGGCCACTGGGTAGGGGGGCTTTTGGTGTGGGGCAACCCCAGAGCGTCTCTGGTTCCCTCCCCCTGTCCCAACCAGCGCTGGGCTGGATGTGGTAGGGCTGGGCGAAGAGTGGATGAACAGAAGAGGGGGTACACAGTTGCCTGGAGAGTGCCCTACATCACCTTGTTCCTCCATGGGGACTCAGAGCTCCCCCAGTTTGCAGGGCAGAGAGTAGGAAGGGGATGAGCAGGTGGCAGCTGCCTCTGGGCAGGAGCTCATGCCCACCCCAAGTGTCTCCCCGCTGCCTCCACCCCTCCGGCAGGTGCCTGGT